>JAJJXC010000034.1:0-542140 GCA_022432385.1 Xylariaceae sp. FL1272
TGCTTTATAATATTTTATAATTCGAGCGTTTTAGTTTTATAAATATTTTAAGTAATAAAGCGTTAGTTATATTTTTATTTACTAAGTTTTTAAAGTTTTTAAATATCGTTAATATTATTATTAGTAACGTTTTTAAATTATTTTAATTTAGTTTATAGTGTTGCGATTTTTTTGAGTATTACGTTATATATAGTTTCGTTAATATTAAAGTTATCGTTTTTATTTATTTTTTTTGTAAGTAAACGTTGTTAAATAGGCATAGAGCTAAAAAATTCCCGTGTAAACATATTGTTAATATATTATTTAGTTTGTAGCGTAGTTAAACAAAATTTATTAAAATGTAATAACTAATATTAATAATAATTTCAACCGGTAGTAAAAAAGTTTAGTTCGTTAAAAAACTTCGTTATATTATTAAGTAATAAAATAATGATAGTCGTTAGGAAATACTTTTTATTTAGTTTTAAAAAAAAACTAAATATTTAAATTAATAAATGAGTAAAAAAATAACTAAGTATATAGGAGATATTTATATAATTCTTTTTTTTTTATTAAAGTTGACTTACGCCGTTTGCCTGGTTTATTCTTACGAGTGTCGTAAGTACTATAAGTCGTGCCCGCTTACTTGCTCGTACTTTATTTGCTTTATAAGTGGGTGAGTTGGTTACGTGATATATTCTTTCTGAACATATGCCCGTAACCGTGTTTTGGCTCTGACACTTGGTCTGAACAATGGGCCAGTGGCCCTGTTGGTTCGTAACAAAAACCTTATTTTTTTATGATTAATTAAAAATTAAATTAATTTAATTATTATAATTAGATTTAATATTAAAATTAGCAAGCTCGGCGGTATATTATTTAATAAAATTAACGATTTTAAAATTTATCGATAACTTTAAAAATATATTTGTTTTAAAGTTTAAAACTTTAACACCTATAAAATTAAGATCTTATTCGTTAATTATTTTTTAAACGATTAACATAATAATTAATATATAAATTAATATATTAAAATAATAGCTTATTATAATTTTTTTATTTTAACCGTAATATTTATTATAAAAATATTTATTTTATTTTTATTAATTAATAAGTTTGCTTTTTTTTAAATTTTAATTTTTCGCGCAATTTAAACGGTTATCGTTTTTTTTTTGTTTTTATTTTTTAACGTTTTATAAAAAAACAATAATACGATTACGTGCTTTTTAAATATAAAAATTAATCGATAAATCCTCCGTTTTTTTCTGTTTACATAAAAACAACAAAACTATTTACTATATTAAACGTTTTAAAATAAATATCGGTTAAACTAATAATAATAGTAAATTAATATAAAATTAATATAAAAACTAAAATAAAAACGGTAATAATAAATTTATAATAAAAAGCTTAAAATAATAAAAAATTAAAAACTAAAACGTAATAATTATTAATATTAATATTAAATAGTTAGTATATTTAATAAAAACCGGGTAATTTTATATTAAAAACAGTAATTATTAATAGTTTAAAAAAAAATAGAAAAATAAAAGAATTATAGGCAAATACGTATAAAAACTCGGTAGACCCACTTTTTTAACTAATAAAATTTTAGCTAATTTTTTAATATAATAATATATATTTAAATTTATATAGCTATATTTAAGTAAATAAATAATAAAATAATATTAATATAGAATTAATACATTATTTTAAATAAATAAACTATAAAACTTAATAATTTAATTTTATTTATACGTTTCTTTTTATAAAACTTTAATTTATTGTAATATTTTTTTATTTACGACATTTTTTTAAAATAATAAAAAAAAACTCGTATTATTATTAGTTGCTAATATTATTTAAATCCGATTTTGTTTTAATATTATTATTAAAACTTTCAGTAAACGTTTTTTCGATATAGCCGTTTTTTTTTTATAATTTCTATTTAATTCGATATTTTTTTAACTAAATAATTATATAAACTAAATAACTATAAATTTGTTTTCGGCATTACTAGTTTTTTAAAAATTAATATTATATTAATTATATATTAAAATACCGGATAAAAAGCTAGACGGCTTTTTATTACGTTTAAAAAACTCGGAAATTTCTAAAACTATTTCGATTTTTTTTGATTTCTTTTTCGTATATAAACTATTATAATATTATATAATATTTTTTTATAATTTTATTCGAAATAAACAAAAAACGTAATAATTATAATTGCTAAAAATATAATAAATATAAAAAAATACGTAATAAAGTTTATATTTATTTGCCTTAATTTTAAATACGTTTTATTAAAATAAATATAAATTATATATATAAAATATTATAAATAAAAATAGTAAAACTAGGTTTAATAAATTTTATTTTAATTTAAAACTTAAATAATATTTATTTAAACCGAAAACCTGTTTTAATTAAATTATAATTAATAAAAAAAAAAACTTATTTACGTTTATTTAAATATTTATCGATAATAATACTAAAACGTAGTTTTAAATTAAAACCGGATTAAAACTAAAAGCTTTATAATAATAATCGTAATTAATATAGAAATTAATATATTTAAAAAAGTAAATTATATATACTTTTTTTAAACTTAGATAAATCGTTTTTAATAATTTTATAATATTATATATTTAATAACTAACTTTAATATATTAGTTATATTCTTTTTAATAAATTTCGTAAACTGTTTTAAAATGTTTTATCTTTTTTTACAGCTATTATAAATCGTTTATTATTAATATAAAGTTTCGGTTAAAATATTTAGCCTATTTTTAAAAATTTTCGTATATAAAAAATCGCGACTATATATTAATAAAAGTAATAAAAAATTAGTAATTATAAATATACTATTATTTTTTTTATATACTTTTTTATATATTTTATAAGCTTTTTTCGTATTTTTATAAGCATTTGCCGTAAGTTTTTTAATATTAACTTTAAAAATATAAATTAATTTTTATTAATTTTATTATAAATTTGCTAATTAAATTTATTAAACTATTTTATAATGCTTTTATAACTAATTAATATATCGTATATATAATTTCTTTTAAATACTTTAAAATTGTTTATAATTTATAAAAACAATATAATAATTTATATAATATATTTTATTATACCTTAAATCGTTTTATATATTTAAAAATTATCCCGTAATATTTTATATTTATTAAAAAGTGCTTTTATTATAAAACGTAAAAATAATATTTATAATAATATATAAACCGTTAAGCTTTAATAAGTTTTAATATCGCGAATTATTTATAAAAACTTTTTTATATTTAATATATTTAATTTTAAAAGCTTTATTTAAATTTCTTAAAAAAACTGCTACCGTTCTAGATTTTTATTTATATAAATAGCGAGCTAATAAAACTATATATTAATTAATATAGATTAATATATTAAAAAACAGTTTAAAAAAACGTACGCTTTAAATAATATTTGCTATTTTTTTTAAATTATATTTCGGAGTTTATCCGTTAATTTATAGCTTACTTTTTCTTTTTTTATATATAACGATATTTACGCTATTTACCGTATCTACGATTTTTAACGTATAAAAAAATGCTTTAAATATTAATTATATAACGTAAAAAAAGTAAAATAAATACGATATATTACGAGTTTTTCGTTTAAGTCGGCTTTTTTTTTTAAATTTATTTTAAATCTATATTAAATTAAAGCTTAATCTATTATTTGCTATAAATATCTTTATATATAAATAAAAATTATATTTTTTAAAAACGTTATAAATTAAAATAGTATTATATTTTTACTTTTTATTATAATAATTTTAAACGTTAATTAATATATATTAAAATTATTAATTTCAATTAATAAAATAAATATAAACTTTTGAATAAATATATTTTATTTTTATTAATATTTATATATTTTTTATAATAATAATATAAACGTTTGCAAAACGTAAACTAAGCTTTTTATCGGTTATTTTAAATGTTAATATTATAAACTTTAATTTAAGCCTTTTTAATATAAACAAAAAATAATTAAGCGTAATTAACTTTATAAAAAGCCGAAAGTTTTTACTAGCTATATCGTTAAAACTTTAAGCATTTTTTATAAATATTTAAATTAAATATAAATTTAAATTAATTTATTAGGTGATTACCGTTTGTACGATCGTACAGTTAGTAAAGGTAATAATGGTTATAATAAGATATGTTATATTAGTTATAAAGGTAAAAGTTTAGATGGCTTTAGTACTTATTTATATACCTAATTTAGCTGGTGCCTAAGGTACCGTTCCCGGTATCTGCTAGTTAAGTAATTAACAAGTAGTTTTTAAAGCAATAAGTACTATAGTATAGTGTTTTTTGCAAGCTATTGTTATAGTTATTTATTTACTGTATTAATATTTATTTCTTTTCTTTTTATAGTTTAATAGCTATTAGCTACGTTTAGTAGCGTTTTATATATATATTTTCCTATATTATAGTAGATTTACCGAAGTGAAAGTACTGTTATTTATTTATGCCTATCCGAGTTCTCCGTTTTTTTTTTTTGGTGCCGGCGTATAATGGCACGTATATATTAACAACTTCGAAACATAGCGTTTGCCGCTGTTTCCGTCAGATTTAACTTAATAGCAAAAACTTATTATTTAGTTTATTATATAAGCGTTAAGTTAATTATTTTTTTTTTCGACGTTCTTTTTAGTACGTACGGTAATGTAGTTAGTATTAATAAAATATTTTAGTGCTTTATTTAATAATGTTTTTGTTATAATATTTGCCGGGTTGTTATCGCCGTAGATTTATTAGATTTTGTTTATTTTCTTTCATTTATAAAACTTTTACAAAGTTTTAATCTCGATTATAAGCCTTTTTTCGGTAGTGGTACCAAATTTCGTAACGGCTTTATAAAATAAATAAAAGTTTATATAAAAAACTAAAAATACGTTATTTATTTTAATTCCGTTTTAAAAATAGTAGTTAATTTTTTTAACAATTTAGTTAATTATTATTACTATATAGTAACCGATGTTATAACCGTATACTATGCCGTATATTTTAAAGGCTAAAACTAATTAAGTAGTTTATTTATATTTAATTAAAAACTAATAAATAATATTGTTTTTAAAGTTAAATACGGGATAATTAATAAAATATAAAATAGGTTTTTTATTTATTAAAATAATAACGAATTTGATTTAAAAATTTAAATCTTTATTGTTAGTAAATAATCTATCGATAAAAATATATAATTTAAATAACTTTAAATTAAGGGCAATATAAGTAAGACTTTTATTAAAATAGCTTTTTTATTATTAACGTCGTTTGTTTAAATTTATATAGTCGGTTTTATTAAAATTAGTCATTTACGCGGCTTTAATTAAGTCGTAATTTGTTTTTAATTAATAAATACTAGCTAGATAAGCTTTTTAAGCACGTTATTAAATATATTGTTTTTAATAAACGTTTTTTTATACGGTAACAAGCTCGATCTTTTTTTTTTGGCCTTTTTAAGTAACGATAACGTTTTTATTATAAGTAGTAATATAAAAGCCGTTAAAGTTGAAAAGTTGCACTTTAGTTAATTTTATAGTAGGTTTAAAATTAAAATCTAAAATATCGGATTTTTTTTTTAAAAAAGACGGTGTTTTAAAATATAATATATCGTTAGTCTATATTGCTACGATAGCAAAGTTATTAAAGTCGGTCCGATTAAAATTAGTAATTAATAAATAAAGGTCGTATATTAAAATATTTATTTTTAATATATTGTAATAATATTAGTAATAAATAGTTTATTAAAAAAGTTTAGTTTTTATAATATTATATAATAGTTTTATTATATATATAATCGATTTAAAAAAAATAGTAATATTTAAGTTCTATAAATAATTTAACGTAAATAATACGGATTAAAGCTAACTTTAATTAAATATACGCTTATATAATGTTTAAAAACGTAATAATTATAGAAAAACGTTTTATAAAAATAAGGGCAAATATAAATAAAAATCGTTAAAATAATTATTAAACCGTAAATAACTAGGTTAAAATTTTTAATTTGCTTTCGTTATTATATTTTTATATAATAAGTCGGCTTTTTTTAAAAAAGAAATTATTTTTAATAACTTTTATTTCTTATATAACTTATAATTTAAATAGTCGGATTTTTTTATAAACGTTTTTATTATACGGGATAATTTTTAATACTTTATTATTAAAAAGTCTGTCGATTTTTTTTTTATTATTTACTTTAAAAAGTTTGCTAAAAGTAATAATCTTTTTTTTTATATAGTTAAAATAAAGTTTTTAATACTGTTTTCTTTTTTGCCGATATTATAACCTACGCGTTATATTTAAAAAGTTTTTACGTTATTAAGGTCTTTTTTTTAAAAATAAAGTTCTTAAGTTTATTTTTGCTTTTTTTAAAACGTTTACGTAAACGTTTTATAAATATATAATAAAAATCGATTATAAAGTTCGTTTTAAAATAAAGGTTATCAGTTTCGTTATTATTTTTAAAAATAATTCTTTAATTTATAAATATATTTAGTATTTTTTTAGTCGTTTTATCGCGGTAAAAAAGTTTTATTACTATTAACCGAAATTTTACAAATCTGTTAACGTTAACGGTAACGTCGTAGCCGTCGATTAAAAAAATTTTATAAAATTTTGTTTATTTTTTGTTTTTTTAGTAAACGCGTATTTTATGCCCGATAAATAACGCAAAAATATCCGTGACGTTAAGTCCGTAACGTGTGTTCAAGGCGTCGCGCATGCTTTAACTTGCTTTTTTCGGCGCGTAACGTCTTTATCGCTAACGTAATTACTTATTTTCGTTATATTATTATAAATAACGAAAAAGATTTATCGTTAATACGTAAATATACTTTGAATATTAACAACGTAAATACTAATTTATTAAAATTTATAATATAGTTAATAGTTTTTATTACTATTTAAAAAATAGCGTTACGAAAATATATAGCTTTTAGCTCTATATTAAAAATATTTTAAACACGTCGAAAAAAGTTATAAGCCTGTTTTAGTTTGCCGATATTTTAATGTGCTTCGACAGGCATTTTTTTAATTATAATGCCTATAATCCGTGCTTTAAAGCAGAACTTTTTTAATAAAAAGTTTTTTTTAGTATTATAAATAATAACGTTAAAAAGTCCGATATACGTATTTATTTAAATACGGCGAAATGTTTTTTAGGTATTTTTTATTAAAATTAATGTAAAAAACGCGACGTTTTAAAAAAATATAAAAACATTAATAATATAAAAAACAGGCTTACTATTTAAATATATAACGTCGATAAAGATTTCGTAGTTAAAATTTATATTATTTTTTAAAGTAAATTTAAATCTTTTTAAAAATATATCGTTAAGCTAACATATAGCGTAAATACGTAATATTTATTTAAAGATTTTAATATTAATATTATAACTTACGATTATTAATAAACGATATAAACGTTTTGCTTAATAATAACTAAATCGTCGATATAGTTTTCGTAATTTTTTTTTAGTTATATTAATTTAAGCTTTTTTTCGTTTATTAAAATAAAACTACGGATATCTTTATTTACGCAATATTTTAACAATCTATCTAGTGTTTAATTAATAAATCTCGTTAATAGTATTATTAAAATAAACTTTATATTTGTTTATATTTGTAATAGATAATAAAAACGGCGTATTTAACGGTATAATTTCGAACTAAATATATTTAAAACTAATACTAACATTTAAAGTGTTTATAGATATAATAATTGAATTATTACTAAATCGGATTTTTATTTTTCCCGTAGTAAATCGGTTTAACTACGTTATAAAATCGATTTTAAATAGCGTTTTTATTTAGGCTTTTCCTATAGTAAAATAGGACGATATTTTAGTGTTAAATATAATACCTTAGTATTAGTCGACTTTATAGCGGTTAAAAGTAAATATTCTAAAGGTATTAGTTTAATTATTATCGAAACGATTTTTATAAGTAAAGAAATGTTTCCAGGATTACTGTATTATAAAAGCATAAATACGTAACTCGAAAATATTAAGCTTTTTTTAAAAATAGCTTTTAAATATAAAGAATACGCGTTAAAGTCTCTTTATTGTAAAAATATTATTTTTAACATCTAGTTTAACGTTATTTAATATAACAAAATATTAAACTATTGTTTTATTAGTATTGTTTGTTTCTATAAATACTTACTATTGCTAAAAACGTTATCGTTAATCGTTTTTATTATAATAATACAATCTATAGCCTAGTTTGTTATAAATAAAACAAACTTTCTGTTTATATTAACTTTATTAATTTGTCGGATTGTTATTATATTTTTTTACGGTAGATAATTATTATTTTTAAAAATAAAAAAACCTTTTTATAGTATATAACCTTTTTATAAAAATTGGCTAAGGTTGTTTTTTTTATAACTTTTTTAATTAAAAATAAAATAGCGGCTTTTAAAATTATTGCGGCCTTTATTATAAACGTTATATCGTCGGTCGTTATAGTTAATATCTAAGATTTTAATTTTTTTATTAACTGTAACAACCAGTGTTAATAATAGTCTTAACCGGTAGTAAAAGGTTTAGTTCGTTAAGAAACTTCGTTATGTTATTAAATAATAAAATAAACAATAATCGTTAGGAAATGCTTTTTATTTAGTTCTAAAAAAAAACTGAATATTTAGATTAATAAATAAATAAAAGAATAACTAAATACATAAAAATATTTATACGATTTTTTTCCTTATTTTTTTTAACTTATTGCCTAAGTCTTTAAATAAAATTACTTTAATTACTAAATAATTATAGTAATGTTTTATTACTTTTATTACCCGGTAATCCTAGTAACTAATTACGTAATATACTTTTTTAAAACATATATTATTATCCGTTTTTTAATTTTGTTACTAAATTTAAATAATAGGCCAATAACTTTATTAGTTTATAATATTATCTTTTTTTTTATTATTATTGTTTTTAATAATAAAAAAGTATAAATACTTTATCGGTTACGTTTTTGTTACTTTTTTTTTTTATAATTACTAATGTAATGTTTTTTTGATTTGCTATGTTAGACCGAATTATAAAAACCTGCGCGTTTTTTACTTTTGCCCGCAATTAATATATTTTCGCCGATTGTATTAATTTTATCGAAATTAATATTATACTTTATTCTTAATATTTTATAAACAATAAAGCTTATAAAATTATATTTAATAGCTCGCGCTGCTCGAATTGTATTTATTAAAAACGATTTTATAATAGCAATAACGTAGCGTTTGCTTTTATTAAGGCAATTGCTAATTAAAACAAATTAAAAAAAAAAAAAAACGAAAAAAGCTTTAACCGTATTACAAATATAGTTAGCTATAGCTTTTAGTTGTTTAAATCGTATTCGTTATTTAAAGCAGGCAGTAAAAGATTGTAGTTTTTTGTTGCTTTTTTAAAGTATTGCCGGTTTAGACGAAAAGGATAACGTATTATTTTTAAACCGTTAAAAAACGCATATAGCTTTTAATCTTTAGAGCTAAAGCTTTTTTTTTTCGATTTTAATTGGTCTATTTTTAACGTCGGTTCGGTTTTTTAAATAAACGACCCTTTTTTTTAGCTTTAATTAGTTAAGATGTCGGCGGTAGAATTATTTAACAATTTTTAAAGTATCCGTTAAATATTTTTTAAATTTTTAAATAGTTTTATTATAAATATAATCTTTTTATTTAATTAAATATTAAAAAGAATTTTTATTTAACGTAAATTTAAGATCTTTTTTAAATAATATAGATTTAGATTTAGTTCCGTTTTAAATTATATTTCGAATTTAGCGTTTTTAAATATTGGTTTAAATAATAAAATATAAAATACCGGTTTTTGCCTTATTTTAAGCGGTAATAATAATTAATAGTTAAATTTAAACAAAATTTTTTTTAATTTTAAATAGCTTGATTTTTTTAAAATTAAGTTTTTCGTAAAAACATTTTATTTTAATATTTCGTTTTAATAAATATATTTTATCTTTTTTTTTAAAATTAGCTTTAATAACCGTTTATTATTATAATATATTTTTATACGTTTTTAAAAAAATATTAAATTTTATTATAGCCGTTTTTATAAGCATATAAAGTTTTTTACGTATATTTTTGCTACGAAAGCAATAATTTCTTTTGATTATAGTTTTTAATTATTTAAATTAAAACCGTAGTTTGCTATAAATCATAATATTTTTATATTTTAATTATTTAAAAAATTATAAGCAAATTTTATTATTAGTAACTTAATAATTTAATTATTTTATTAATTATTAATATAATATTATAAATATATTTTTAATATTTAGTTTAAACGTTTTGTTTAATTATTTGTTTACAGGTAATATATTATAAATATTTTGCTCGTAAATCTTAGGGCTTTTATAAATAATTGCTAATATTTTAAAGCTATTTTTCGATTTTTATTAATAATTTATTTATTTAAAATGCCGTAAAAGCTGATTTATTTTTTTTATAATATATATCTTAGTACTTTTGCCGAATTTATTTTACAATAAAGTATAAATCGTGCTAATTTTATGAGTTTGTTTATTATAATAAAAATATTATCGTAAGCTGTTTTTATTAAAAAGCTTTTTAATTTTAATAGTTTAATAATAAAATCGAAAAATACGACTTTTTTTATTTGATCGGGTATTTTAATTAGTTATAGTTTGCTATATAATTTATATCGATTAGGTTTTAATCGTATATATAAGTCGTACTTTTTAATAATTTTTTTAACTATTTATTATGTTTTAAAAAAGTTATAATTTTGTTTAAAGCGTATAAAGGTTTTAAACTTTTTTTAATGTCCTTTAAATAAATATACGTAAATTTGTTTTACTAATTTTTTTTAAAATTTTTTAAAAACATATAACTTTTTATTATATTTTGTTTTTATTTTTTATTTTATTTAATATTATCGTGGTTTTTTAATAAATTTTATTTTTAATAAATATTTTATCCCGTATTATTTTCGATCGTCGATTTTATATTATTAAAACAAATAATCGTTTTACGTTATTACGATTATAAAATATTTTTTTTTAGTTTTATAAAACAATATTTAATTACTTTTTAGTATTTTTTGCTTGAGTATTAAGTTTTAGTTAAAGAAATCTATTTTAGTGTTTTTTTTGCTTACTATATAAATAATATAGAAATTAAACTTAAATAAAAACTTTGTTTATCGTATTTATTGTTTATTTAATTGTTTTATTATTATAAAGGTTGTAAAATTTTTATAATTTAAATAAACTTTTATTAGTTTTACTATATCGTTAAAATAAGGTTTTTATTTTTAAAAAACTTTAATAATTATTATTAACTTTTTATTATAGATTTAGTAATTAAATTATAGTTTTAATAGTTTTTTTAAAAAAAAATGCTACTAGGTATGGTTTTTTTTTATCGTTTTGTTAAAATAAATGTTTTTTTAAAGCGTAATCGGAAACATTTACTTCGACCTCAAATAGTTTTATAAAATTTAATAGCCATAGTACTAGCTCGCTAGTAATTAATTTTTTGATTTTATTAAATACGTTTGCTTAATTTTAGTTTATTAGAATAAAAGGTCTTTTTTTATTAAATTTATAAAAAGGCTAACATATTTTTTAAAATTTTTAACGCATATTTCTATATAATTCGTAAATTTTATAAATAATTGTACGTTTATTATATTTTAAAAAGTTAATTATTTTTTTACTGTTATAATTTTTAAATTTTATATCTAAAGTTGTTTAAGGTTTATTGTAAAGCTTAAAAAATCAACTTTTTATATATAAAACTTGCTTTTTTATAGGGTAACAAAAAGTTTCGCATTTTAAAATGCTTAAAGAATTTGTTATATAAATTTTTTATATTTTTTTAAAGTCTTTAAATAAATTAAAATATTATTAAAATATATTATTATAAAGTTATTAAAAAACTTTTATAATATATCTATAATTATTTTTTAGAATGTTATTAAAGTATTAGTAAGTCCGAATAGTATAACTAAGTATTTAAAATATCCGATTAGAATCTTAAATGCTATTTTTTATTTTTTGTTTCTTATAATCCGTATTAAGTTATACGTATTTAATAAGTCTAGCGTTATAAACTATTATACGCTATATAATCGATTTTTAAGGTTTTTAATTAATAGTAAAAAGTATTGATTTTTACGTATAATAGTATTGAGGTACCGGAAATCGTAATATATCCTCTATTTTAATATTTTATTTTTCGTAGGTTTTTTAGGCACTATTATTAATAGTGCTTTTGTTAATAAATCTGATAGTCGTATTTTTTTTAGGGCTAAGTTTTTTTTATACCTATTTTTTAAAAAATTTTTAACTACTATTAGTTTATATTATATATTAAAAAAAATTTTGGTTTTTATTTATTAAATAATAGTATTTTATAATTTTATTTGCTGTATTTTAGTAATTTTGTTTTAGTTTAATATTATTTACTAAATAATTAGCTAAATTTATAGTATTTTTTTAATACATTTTTAAATAAATTATCGTTTCCGTTTTTAGGTTTTAACTGTATAGGCTTTTTTTATATAACGTATAAAATAAATATTTGTTTCGATTTATATAAAATCGTTAGTATTAACTTTTTAAAGGCTAAATCTTTTTTTAGTATATTTTATTAAAAACGGCTAGTTTTTTAATTAATTCGGAGATTGCTTTTTCGTAACTAAAATATCTTTAATATAATATTATAATCTAATATATTTATAATATCAAACGTAAGTCGTTTATTCCGGTTTTAAATATTTAACGAAAGTTTTATAGTTTTTTATTAAACTATTTTTTGGTCGTAATTAATTAAACTTTTATTTACAGTCGTAAATCGATAAGGTTTTTTTTTTAAATCTATAATATTTATAGTTTATTAATTATATTAAATAATATATAATTTCTTTTTAACTTTTATATTAATTATAGCTTTAAGTTTATGCTTGCCGTAATAAACAGTTGTAATAATATATATATTAAGTTCTACGTTTATTTTATATAAAGATTTTTTTAGTTTTTAAGCTAGCTATTAATTTTTTATAGCTATTTATTGTCGTTTTTTTGCTTGTTTTTAAAAAATAACTCTGTTTTTTTCCTTTCCAGTTTTAATTAAGGCTTTTTTTTACAATTTGTTAAATGTTTTAAGGTTTCGTTTTTTTTACGGTAGTTTTTCTATACGTTAATTAATATAAATTATTTTTAAGTTATTTTTTAACTTATTATCGTTTATAGTTATTTTATCTTATATTAAGGATTGCTATAAATATATATTTATACCTAAGTTTATATTAGTTATAAACTTTATTTATTAATTATTTTATCGTTTTTATTAGTTTTTTACCTAAGTTTTATATTTTTGTTTAAAGTGTACTATATATTTATAGTTTATATATCGGTACTATTTTTTTTATATAATAAAGCATTTTGCTTTTGCTTTTAGTTAGAAAATCGTATAGCCGTGTTTACTATTTATTGCAAAAACTACTTTACCGATTTTGCTATTAAAATATATATGAAAGATCGGTTAATTAAGTATTTGCCTCGAAAACTAATTATGTTTAAATTTGTTTTAAAAATACGTTAAACAGTTGTTATAAATATAAAAAATCTATAAAATAAAGCAGTGATTTTTATATTTAAAGTTAATTAATTTTAAATTTTCGTTTTAAAACAGTATTTTTTTTTTGTTTATTAAATGTTATAATAATTGTTTTTATTAAATTATTGTTATAAAAAAATAGGCTTTTTTTTATTAATATAAACTATTTTTTTTAAAGTTTTTTAAATTTAGTTAATTTATTATTCGAGTATTAATAATTAATTTGCGTATTTTTTTTAGGTTTTCGTAAATAACGATTTTTTTTTCGTAATTAAGTTTCTGTTTAAAAATTTAGCTGTTTATAAATTTTTTTATTAAGTTTTAGTTATAGTTTCCGTTACGGAAATGTTTTCTTTTTCGATTATATTAATATTGTCTTAAATTTTTTTTTATACTTTATAAATTCGAATAAAATTTATTAAATATAAAGTTCGTTCCGATTTTATCGTATAGCTTTTATTGCTATATTTTCGGGTTATTCTTTTCGGGATTTATAGTAATAGTTTTTATATTTATATTATAAAATATATTTCCGGGTATTTTTTGCTTTTTGGCCAACTGAAGTCTTTATTTTTAATTAAGTTCTAAATGTTTTAAACGATTTTTTTTTTTTAAAATATTATTAATTATAGGATTTCTTTTATAAATATTTTATTTTAGCTTTACTATATATAACGGTTGCTTTTTAAGTATTGCTAAAATGCGGGTATTTCGGGGTTTTATTATAGCGGTCTGCCGTTTAAATATTTTTTCGAATTTCTTTTTAGGACTTTATATTTGTTAAAGTAGTGTGTTTTTTTTTAACAGTTATAACAAATAACGTTACGTTTGTTTTTTTTGCTTTTTTTTTTATTATATTATAGCGTTTAAGTTTATCAAACCTAAATATATTTTAAATAAAATAAAAAAATATGTTCTTTTTTTCGTTTTTTATTAAAAACAAATTTATTAATCGTTTTGCGTAATATTTTTGCGTTTTTGTCGACGTTTATATTTTTTTTATATCGATATAAACTGTTTTTGCTATATATTTTAAAAAGTTATCGCTGGTTTTTATTTTATAACAATTTATTTTTAACAGATTTTTTTAATTTTTAATAAAATAAAAAAATTTTGGATTTATTATTTATATCTAGTTTTTACAACTATTTTTCGGAAAATTTGCTATATAAATAAATGTTGCTTTTTTTTTGCACTAGCTTTATTAGTTCTAACTAGGCTTGTTTTTTTTTTAAGGTCGAAAAAAAATAATTTAATTTATTTTTCAAAACTTTTAAAAAAATCGAACATTAGTATAGTCTCTAATTTCTACTCCGATCGTAGTTTAATTATTACTTTAACTAAATATAATTCGAACTATATAAAAGTTTTTGCTTTTTAAAAAAAACGCTATATACGTAATCTTTTTTACATTATTAATAAAGCTTTAAACATAGTATTTTTAGTAGGCCTTAATTTATATCAAGAATTTTCGGAGAATTTTTTAAGGTGCTATCGAAATATTTTAGTTTACTAAGCTTTAAATTATAACTATTACTAAAGTTTTAATAATGTTTTTAGCTACTTAAAAATAACAAGTTAATTTTGTATTTTTAGATCTTTATTTTATAAAACGCTTTATATTTTAAAGGTTTTAGCTTTATAAATATTTGAAACAATAAAGCGTTAGTTATGCTCCTATTCGGCCGAGTTCTCGAAGCTTTTAAATATCGTTAATATTGCTATTAGTAGCGTTTTTAGATTGCTTTAATTTAGTTTATAGTAATACGATCTTTTCAAGTATTACGTTATATATAGTTTCGTTAACGTTAAAATTATCGTTCTGTTTTATTTTTGCTGCAAATAAGCGCTATAAAATAAGCATAAGGCTAAAAAAATTTTATACAAATATAATATCGATATATTATTTAGTTCGTAACGTAATTAAATAAAATTTATTAAAATATAACAACTAGTATTAATAATAGTTTTAATTAGTAATAAAAAGTTTAGTTTGTTAAAAAATTTCGTTATATTATTAAGTAATAAAATAAATAATAGTTATTAAGAAATGCTTTTTACTTAGTTTTAAAAAAAAACTAAATACTTAGATTAATAAATAAGTAAAAAAATGACTAAATATATAAAAAATATTTATACGATTTTTTTCCTTATTTTTTTTAACCCGTCGCCCTAAAGTCTTTAGGTAAAGTCACTTTAATTACTAAATAACCGTAAGTGATGTTCCATTATTTTTATTACCCGGTAATCCTGGTGACTGGTTACGTAATATGCTTTTTCGGAGCATATGTTATTATCCGTCTTTTAGTTCTGCCACTAAGTCTGAACAATGGGCCAGTGGCCCTGTTGGTTCGTAACATTAACGGTATAAAAATCGTTATAGTTTTTTGTTATTATTAACTACAAGGCATTACGGGCGAAATCGAGGTTGTTTTTAAAGTAATAATCTTAGTCGTGAAAATAGGTTTTTAATTTTATTAAACGGTGTTTATAAAGCAAATAAGAATTTAAGGCGTTTTTGGCAGGCCTTAATTGTAATATCGCGTAGTAAAAATTTTCTAGTATAACTTTTTTTCTAGTACCCGTTAATATTTAAGTAATTAATTAAACATTAATTAAAAACTTGTATAGGTTTTTTATTAAAGTTATCTCGACAGATTTTTTCGTAAAAAATAGAGGTCTAATTATAGTAATAATAACTACGGTTAACTTTTATATCGAAATGCTTAATGAGAGTATCGTATATTTTCCTAAATTTTTTAATAAAGCTTTATATTATATACGAAATATATTTGTGCGTTATTTTTGAAAATCGAAGGAAAGATAATAAAAAATTAACTTTTTTAAATATTAAATAAAAAGCTGATCGAGAGCATAATTTTAATTTTGTTATTAAAAATGTTGTAAGCGTTATTAGTATAAAATTAACTGCAATTTTATTATTTAAAGAATTTGGTAATAATATTTTCGTTTAGTTTAGTGTTAAATACGTTTATAAATAATAGATTAAAGTATAATTATTAAATGTAAAATCGTTAATATCGTTATTTTCGTAAGTGGTTTTTAGCTTGCAGTCGCTAGTTAAGTGCTTTTTTTTATTGTTTTTTAGTTTGATTTTAAACTTTAAGTTAGTTTTTAGATCAAAAGGATTATTATTTTTATTTTTTTTTTATTTTTTTTTCCGCCTCCTCGGTATTTATTAGTTTTAAATTAGGCTAAAGGCTAAACGGTAAGCCTTTTTAAAGTTTTCGCTTTTTTTAAGCGATAAAACTTTTAAGATACTAATTAATTCCTAATATAATTTCTTTAGCCATAAAAGTATCGGTTTAGGTTATTAGTTCTATAAAAATAGTAATAAAAACGTTTGCGTAATAATAGTTCTTAATTTATATAAAGACTTCTTTTTTTCGAAGGACTTTTTTATATTTTTATAAATATATTTTCCGGCGGTTTTAAAATGTAACTTTTTTTAGCTTATAAAGTTATTTTAAAAAGTTTCGAGAAATTTTTTATTAATTAAGTTATAACGTTTATATCTATAAAATCTTCCGATTATAAAATAATCAAGTTTAATAAAAAAACGCTATTTAAGCTATTAATATTTATATTAAATCTAGCTAAGTTTGTAATAGTAATCGAAGTATTAATTTTAAAATTGTTTTTAGCTTTGTAGATATTTGCGTTTACGATAGCACTAATCGTTTCGTCGCCGGTCGCCGAATCGGTAATCGACGCTGATTCTGCCATATTAAAAAGTAAGTAATTACGGCTTCGTAATCTATTTATTAAATATAAAAAAGCTTTACTAACGTAATGCCAAATATTTTATTAATAATAATTAAATACGTGATATAACGTAAATAAAGGACTATGCCTATTTATTTTAAAAAAAATATTCTGCGTTAAAGCAATTAAACGATTAAATTAAATAATTATTTATTAAAAAATATACCGTCGTTATAATTTAAAAGTTTTAAAACCGGTAGTAACGGTAGTAAGGTCGTTTTTTTCAAAGCATAAACAATAGTTTAAAGCTGTAACGACCAGTGTCAACAATAGTCTTAACCGGTAGTAAAAGGTTTAGTTCGTCAAAAAACTTCGCTATATTACTAAGCAATGAAATAACAATACTTATTAGGAAATGCTTTCTACTTAGTTTTAAGAAAAAACTGAATACTTAAATTAATAAATAAGTAAAAAAATAACTAGATATATAAAAAATATTTATATAATTCTTTTCCTTATTTTTTTTATCCCGTTATTTAAGCTTTTAAATAAAGTTACTTTAATTATTAAATAACCGTAATAATATTTTATTACTTTTATTACCTGGTAATTTTAATAACTAGTTATATAATATGCTTTTTTAAAGCATATATTATTATCCGTTTTTTAGTTCTGCCGCTAAGTCTAAACAATAGGCTAGTAGCCCTATTAGTTTATAATATTATCTTTTTCTTTTTATTATTATTGTCTTTAATAATAAAAGAGTATAAATGCCTTACCGGTTATATTCCTGTTATTTTTTTTTTATAATTACTAACGTAATATTTTTTTAATTTGCTATATTAAACCGAATTATAAAAACCTGTGCGTTTTTTATTTCTGCCTGCGATCGATATATCTTCGCCGATTATATTGATTTTATCGGAATTAATATTATGTTTTGTTTTTAATGTTTCGCAAATAATAAAGCCTATAAAATCGTATTTAATAATTCGCGCTGTTCGAATTATATTTATCGAAGACGATTTTATAATAGTAATAACGTAGCGTCTGCTTTTATTAAAACAATTGCTAATTAAAACAAATTAAAAAAAGAAAAAAAAAAAGCGGAAAAAGTTTTAATTATATTATAAACACAGTTAGCCACAGTTTTTAGTCGTTTAAATCGTATTTGTTGTTTGAAACAGGCGGCGAAGAATCGTAACTTTTTGCTGCTTTTTCAAAATGTTGCCGGTCTAAACGAAAAAAATAGCGTATTGTTTTTAGACCGCTAAAAAACGTATATAGCTTTTAATCTTTAAAGCTAAAGCTTTTTTTTCGACTTTAATTAGTTTATTTTTAACGTCGGTTTAGCTTTTTAAATAAACGACTTTTTTTTTTTTAGCTTTAATCGGTTAAGATATTAGCGGTAAAATTAATTAACGATTTTTAAAGCATCCGTTAAATGCTTTTTAAGTTTTTAAATAGTTTTATCGTAAATATAGTTTTTTTATTTAACTAAGTATTAAAATTTTTTTTTATTTAACGTAAATTTAAGATTTTTTTTAAATAATATAGATTTAAATCTAGTTCCGTTTTAAATTATGTTTTAAATTTAACGTTTTTAAATATTAGTTTAAGCAATAAAATATAAAATACTAGTTTTTACTTTATTTTAAACGGTAATAATAATTAATAATTAAATCTAGATAAAACTTTTTTTATTTTAAATAGTCCGATTTTTTTAAAATCGAGTTTTTTATTAAAGCGTTTTGTTTTAATATTTCGTTTTAATAAATATATTTTATCTTTTTTTTTTAAAATTAGCTTTAATAACCGTTTATTATCGTAATATATTTTTATACGTTTTTAAAAAAACATTAAATCTTATTATAGCCGTTTTTATAAGCTAATAAAATTTTTAGCGTATATTTTTGCTACTAAAGCAGTAACTTTTTTTTATTATAGTTTTTAATTATTTAGGTTAAAACTATAATTTGCTATAAATAATAACATTTTTATATTTTAATATTTAGTTTAAACGTTTTGTTTAACTATTTATTTATAAGTAATATGCCGTAAACATTTTATTTGTAAATATTAGGGCTTTTATAAATAACTGCCAATATTTTAAAGCTATTTTCCGATTTTTATCAGTAATCTATTTGTTTAAAATGCCGTAAAAACTAATTTATTTTTTTTATAATATATATCTTAGTATTTTTGCCGAACTTGCTTCGTAATAGAGTATAAATCGTGTTAATTTTATGAGTTTGTTTACTATAATAAAAATACTATCGTAAGCTGTTTTTATTAAAAAAATTTTTAATTTTAATAATTTAATAATAAAATTAAAAAATACAACTTTTTTTATTCGATCAGATATTTTAATTAGCTATAATTTACTATATAGTTTATATCGATTAAGCTTTGATCGTATATATAAGTCGTATTTTTTTATAACTTTTTTAATTACTTATTATATTTTAAAAAAGTTATAGTTTCGTTTAAAGCGTATAAAAGTTTTACATTTTTTTTGATATCTTTTAAATAAATATACGTAAACTTATTTTATTAATTTCTTTTAGAATTTTTTAAAAATATATAGCTTTTTATTATATTTTGTTTTTGTTTTTTATTCTATTTAATATTATCGTAATCTTTTAATAAATTTTGTTTTTAATAAATATTTTATTTTATATTGTTTTCGATCGTTAATTTTATATTATTAAAGCAAGTAATCGTTCTGCGTTATTATAATTATAAAATATTTTTCTTTAGTTTTATAAAGTAATACTTAATTGCTTTTTAATATTTTTTGCTTAAGTATTAAGTTTTAGCTAAAAATATTTACTTTAGTATTTTTTTTGCTTATTATATAAATAATATAAAAATTAAACTTAAATAAAAACTTTGTTTATTATATTTATTGTTTATTTAACTGTTTTGTTATTATAAAAGTTATAAAGTTTTTATAATCCGAATAAACTTTTATTAGCTTTATCGTACTGTTAAAATAAGGTTTTTATTTTTAAAAAACTTTAATAATCGCTATTAACTTTTTATTATAAATTTAATAATTAAGTTATAGTTTTAATAGCTTTTTTAAAAAAAAATGCCACTAAATATAGTCTTTTTTTATCGTTATGTTAAAATAAATATTTTTTTAAAACGTAGTTAAAAGCGTTTGCCTCGACTTTAAATAGCTTTATAAAGTTTAGTAGCCATAATATTAGCTCGCTAGTAATTAATTTTTTAATTTTGTTAAAAGCTTTTTATTCGATTTTCGTCTATTAAAATAAAAAGTCTTTTTTTATTAAATCCGTAAAAAAGCTAGTATATTTTTTAAAGTCCTTGATATATATTTTTATATAATTCGTAAATCCTATAAATAATCGTACGTTTATTACATTTTAGAAAGTTAGCTATTTTTTTATTGCTATAATCTTTAAATCCTGTATTTAAAGTTGTTTAAAGCTTATTATAAAGCTTAAAAAATTAACTTTTTATATATAAAACTTGCTTTTTTATAGGTTAACGAAAAATTTCGCATTTTAAAATATTTAAAGAATTTATCGTATATATTTTTTATATTTTTTTAAAGTTTTAAAATAAATTAGGATATTATTTAAATATATTATTACGAAATTATCGAAAAACTTTCGTAATATATCCGTAATCATTTTTTAAAATATTATTAAAGCATTAATAAGTCTAAATAATATAATTAAACATTTAAAGTATCCGATTAAAGTTTTAAATACTATTTTTTATTTTTTGCTTTTTGCAATCCGTATTAAATTATATATATTTAATAAGTCTAGCGCCGTAAACTATTATACGTTATATAATCGATTTTTAAAATCTTTGATTAATAATAAAAGGTATCGATTTTTACGTGTAATAGTGTTGAGGTACCAAAAATCGTAATATATTTTCTATTTTAGTGTTCTATTTTTTGTAGGTTTTTTAGACATTATAATTAATAGTACTTTTATTAATAAATCTGATAGTCGTATTTTTTTTAAAGCTAAATTTTTTTATACCTATTTTTTAAAAATTTTTAATTGCTGCTAGTTTATACTATATATTAAAAAAAATTTTAGTTTTTGTTTATTAAATAAAAATATTTTATAATTTTATTTACTATATTTTAGTAATCCTGTTTTAGTTTAGTATTATTTGCTAAATAGTTAGCTAAATTTGTAATATTTTTTTAGTACGGTTTTGTAACAAGCCTGCTATCTATCAACTGATGAGATAGGCAGTCAAGTCTGGGGGTCTTAATTTGTAAGTAACAATAGAGATAATTACGGGTACTTGTTAAAAAGATTTAATGGACTCTTTATTTGGGTGAGATGCAATAAAAAAATAAGATTAATAGCTAAAAAGCAAAAACTAAAAAAGTATTTAAATATATAATAAAAAAAGAGTTATATAGTTTACTATATTTTTTGTTTATAATATTAAATCGATAAACTCGATATTAATCTTAATAATTTAAGGATAAAAGTTATCGATATCGATAAAAACGATTTTTATAATTAATAAATAAATATTATAAGATAAAAAAATAATAAAAGTAAAATTATAACAAAAGAAAGAGATTAGCGTTTAGTCGAGGCAATAGGTTTCGTTTACGTTAGCCCGTAATATTATTTCTTTTTTTTTTTTTTATTGTCCTAACAATAAATAATAAAGTGTTTTTTTTAATTGGTTTGTTTAATTTTTTTTTTACTGCTTTTAATATTTTTTAAGCTAAAGCTATAATATTAGGTCGAGTAAAAAAACGTAGCGGAAACCCGATTTTTTAACAAAAAGCAGTAAAAAACGCTCGTTTATTAAATAATATTTTTTTATCGCACTATTATTATGCCGTCGAAATGTATATACTGCAATAAGCGCAAAATTAAATATTAGTTGTTATTTAGCGATTTTAATCGATATGCTGTTTATATATAAGCAAAACAATTAAATTGCGACGTTTAAAGGTTTTTTTCGGATTAATTGCAAAAAATTACTATTTGTTATCGTTTTTTAGAAAAAAAATTTAAATAGGCGATAAAAAAAAAAAAAAGCTAAAACGAAAACGCGTTATTTTTAAAAATAAAAAAAACTTTGGCACGATAAAATAATGCAGGCCTTAGTTTATAATATTAATAATTTAAAAAAATTAGATCGTTTTAAAAAGGCAAAACAAAAAAAAAAAGCTTAATAACTTAAAAAAAAATCGTTTTCGAAAAAAAGCAAAAAACGCTAGCGGCTATAGCTTTTAACTTTTTGTAAAATGTTTTTAGATTTTTTTTTTTAACTAGTCGACTTTGCTTTCGTAGCTTCGGGCGATTAAAATGTTGTCGGTAAAATTAAGCAACAATTTTTAAAACGTTTTTAAGTTTTTAAATATTATTAGCTAGTAAGTAATTAATTTATTTAACTAAATATTTAAAAATGTTTCCGTTTTAACGAAAGTTTAAGATTTTTTCGATAAAATATTTATTTTAATCGGGTTTAGCTTTAAGCGTTATTTCTAATTTGGCGTTTTTAAATATTAATTCTAGAAACAAAATATAAAAAACAGGATATATTTTTATAATTAATAGTAAAAACAGTTTATAGTTAGTATTTAAAAGTTTTTTTATAATTTTAAACGGACCGATTTTTTCAAAATTAAGTTTATTATTCGGTCGTTTTGTTTTAATATTTTTAATTTTTATTCTAATTGTGGCTTAATTATTGCTTTAGCTAAGTATAGTTCGAACTATACGAAGGCTTTGTTTTTTAAAAAGAACGCTATATACGTAATCTTTTTTGCGTCGTTAGCAAAGCTTTAGGCATAATATCCTTAATAGGCCTTTATTTATATCAAAAATTTTCGGAGATTTTTTAAAATACTATTAAAATATTTTGGTTTATTAAGCTTTAAGTTATAACTACTAATTAAAGTTTTAATAATATTTTCGGCTGCTTAAAAAGTAGCAAGTTAATTTTTATTTTTTAGATCTTTGTTTTATAAGCGTTTTATATTTTAAAAGTTTTAGCTTTATAAATGTTTTAAGTAATAAAGCGTTAATTATATTTTTATTTACCAAATTTTTAAAACTTTTAAATATTGTTGATATTACTATTAGTAGCGTTTTTAGATTGCTTTAATTTAGTTTATAGTATCGCGATTTTTTTAAGCATTGCGTTATATATAGTTTTGTTAATATTAAAATTATTGTTTTGTTTTGTTTTTGCCGTAAGTAAACGCTATAAAATAGGCGTAAGGCTTAAAAATTTTTGTGTAAATATAATATCGATATATTATTTAGTTTGTAATATAATTGAACAAAACTTATTAAAATATAACGACTAGTATTAATAATAGTTTTAACCGGTAGTAAAAAATTTAGTTCGTTAAAAAACTTCGCTATATTATCAAATAATGAAATAATAATAGTTATTAAGAAATATTTTTTATTTAGTTTTAAAAAAAACTAAATATTTAGATTAATAAACAAGTAAAAAAATAACTAAATATATAAAAAATATTTATATAATTTTTTTTTATTTCTTTTATCTTGTTACTTAGGCCTTTAAATAAAGTTACTCTAATTACTAAGTAACCGTAGTAATATCTTATTACTTTTATTACCCGGTGATTTTAGTAACTGGTTACGTGATATGCTTCTTTGGAGCATATGTTATTATCCGTCTTTTGGTTCTGCCGCTAGGTCTAAACAATGGGCCAGTGGCCCTGTTGGTTCGTAACAAAAGCTTACTAAAAAGTTGGCGGTAAGGTTGTTCGTTTCGTTTTTACCGGTTTATACTAACTAATAACCTGTTAAGCACTAATTAATATTAGGTGATTACCGTTTGTATAATCGTATAGTTAATGAAAGTAATAATGGTTATAATAAAATATATTGTATTAGTTATAAAAATAAAAGTTTAAATAGTTCTAGTACTTATTTATATACCTAATTTAACTAGTGCTTAAAGTACTGTTTCCGGTGTCCGCTGGTTAAGTAACTAGCGAGTAGCTTTTAAAGCAACAGGTGCTATAGTACAATGCCTTTTGCAGGCCACTATTGCAGCCATCTATCTACTGTACCAACATAATTAAAGCATTAAATCTAAACTATAATTAAAATTAATATATAATTAATATATATACTATAATAATACGTATTAAAACTTTTTTATCGTTTAAAACTTTATTTAAATTTTAATTCTTTTTAATATATTTTATTAAAATAAAATAATTCGCTATTAATATCTGGCTTTAATTTTTTAAAAATACCGGATATTTTATTATAAATTTATACCGTTTATAAATAAATTTAATTTTTTTAGTATTAATTTTTACGCTTTAATACTATAAGTCCTATATATTTATATATTATCGAAACATATTTTATATCGTTTTATATTTTTTTTCTTAATAGTTATTAATAATTTTTTTTTTATACTATTTTATTATTTTATATTAAATTACGAATATATTATATTAAATTTCGGTATAAATATAATAATAAAACTGTTTTTATTTTTTAAAACTATTGCATAAATTGCTAAAAACTTAATATTAAATATTAAAAACGTTTTATTAAATAAATCTTCGTTATTATCGTCGCCGTTTATTAAGCCGTTATTTTTAGCTTTATATAATTAAAACAAGCTTTTTAACTCGATTAATAAAAACTATAGACAATAATTATTAGTTATATTAGTTTTTACGTTTTAATTAATTATATTCGTTATTAGCTATATTAAATAAGTTTTATTAATTAAACTTAAATTAAAATTTATTTATAGCTAAATAAAATAATAAAATATTAATAAATATTAATAAAATAAACAAAAAATATAATTAAAAATTTTATACTAATTTTAAAAAATAAACGGATAAAATTTTAATTATTTTGCGTATAAATAATAAAATCTTTTATTATTTTTGTTTTTACCTTTTTTAAATCAAAATTTTAATTCTTTTCTTTTAATATAAAACTAGTCTATATTATATATAAATATACCGCTTATAATAACGCTAAAATTTAAATTTATAATATTAAAACAATTATATTAATTATAAAAATATTAGCCGTTTTTAATAAATATAATTATTAACGTTATTACTTTCGGAAAAAAATTATAAAAATACTATATAATTTAATTTAAAGCTCGTTTTTTTTTTAGTTTATAAAAATTATTTATATTATTTAATTACCCGTTTTTAATCTATAAACGTATTATAAATTTAAAAAAAGCAAACGTAACGAAAAAAAAAACAAAATAAAAATTTATAATAAAAACAGCTAAAAGAAATTATTTTTAACTAATTATAAAAACGGGTTATTATATAATTATACGTATAAAAAACAAAAAACGGCTTAAAAATAAATAAACATAATTAGTATAAAATTAATATAAATTTTAATAATAATAATATTAATTTTACGTAATATTGAATAATATTAAAAAAACATAAAACTATTAACGTTTAAATTACTTTTTTAACGGGTTATATGTAAAATTATACGCAAATATTCTTTTTTATTCCGTATTTAAAACAAAGTATTAAAAATATTATAAAAAGCTATAAAAGCTTATATAGTTAAAATGTTTAATTATATAAACTTATATATTATATACGTTAAATAAATAATATTGTTTTTTAAAAACTTTAATTTATTTCAGCAATTAAAAAAATAGCAAAATTATCAAATATTATAATATATTTATTATTATATCGTTTTTATTTTTTAATAAAAAATAAAAACATTAAATATTTTGCCGATTTATAATAGTTTTATTATTTAATAAGTATTAAAAATCAAGATTTATTTATATTAAATGTTTTTTTTAAACTTAAATTAAATAAAATAAAATGAAAATTTATATAAATATATTTATTATTTTAATTAATATTTATAAAAACCTTAGTTATATATAATTTAATTATTTATTATATTAATTATAATAATATTTTAATTATATTAATTATTATTATTAAATTTAAATTAAATTAAATTAAATATTAATTTATATAAATATATTTACTATTTTAATTATTATTAATATTTTAATTAATATTTATAAAAACTTTGATTATATATAATTTAATTATTTGTTATATTAACTATAATAATATTTTAATTATATTAGTTATTATTATTAAATTTAAAAAAATTCTATTATATTTTATAAATAATTAAAAATATTAATTAATAATAAAATATTAATAATAATAATAATAATTAATTATAATAATAATTAATTATAATAATAATTAAATATATATTAATAAAACTCATTTTAATTTTAAAAAAAAAGCGATTTATATAATAGCAAAACGCTAATCTCGATTTTAAAAACTTTATTTATTATTACCAATGTTTTTTACATAGCGTTTTTTTTATTATGTATTTATATTATTATATTATATTAACAAAAAATAATAACTTTTATAGTTTTAATACGGTTAACTTTAAGTTATATATTTTATAACGTTTTAAATGTATTAATATTTAATATAGTTATTTTTCTTTTAATTTTAAAACTTTATATTATTTTAATAGTATATTACCGGTTAATATAATAACGTTTATAATAATATTCCTTTGTTTTTTTATATATCAATCGTATATTAATCGTTTTTTAAAAAACTATTATAAAATAAACATTTATAAAACAAATATTTAAAATATAACTATTTTATTTTTATATATATTAATTGTATACTAACCGTTATTTAAAAACTTAATACTAAAAAAGCCCTTTATAAAATCGTTAAAACTACTGCTTAAAAAAATCGTAAAAAAAACTAAAAATCGTAATAATAATATAATAAAAAAAACATATTAGCCCGATTTAATTATTAATTATAAAGCCGTTTAAATTTCGGAAAAATTAAATAATAAAATTTTTTTTTTTAAAACTAACCTTTAATTTAATACCGTTCAAACTTTATTATACGTAATATATAACGTTTATAAATAATTAACGCTATTTTTTTATATATTTTCGGTACGTTTTTTTAATAAATCGTTAAAAAAATTATATAAATATATAAATTAGATATAAAATTTTAAAAATTAGTTTTACTAATTTTTTAAAAAACTATAAAAACTATATTAACTGTTTTTTTTCTTTAATACGTTAAATATATTAATTTTATATTAATCGTTATTCTAATTTTTATAGCTTTAAATTTCAACGTTATTTACGTTAAACGAATTATTTTTTAGTTTAAAAATATATATTTTATTTGCAAAATTCTACGTATTATAAGCTTTTATTTTAGCGTTGATTTAAAAAAAAAACGACTTTTTATTTAAATCTAACTTTAATAATATTATAAATACTGCTTATTATATAATTAAAAACAAAACTTTATAATTTATTAAAGTTTATTAAATATAAAACAAAATTTAACGTAAACGTAATTAAAAGCTTATTAAATATTTTATTAAAGCAAAATCCGTTTATTAGTTTATTATCGAAATTAAAAAAACAAAAAAAAATCCCGGCTTTTTAAAACTTTAAATATATAATAAAAATAATTAATTAAATAATTAAAATTAATAAAAAATAAAAATTAATATATAATTAATACGTTTGCCGAATGCGTTAAATATAAATAACTATTTTTTAATAATCGTATATTTTATCGATTTTCAATTGTATTAATTTTCGTTATATAGCTTTTATTTACGTTATAAATATTTTTCTTTTTTTTTTAAACTATTACGCTTAATTTATATTTTTTTACTTTATTTATTTCGTTATTTAAAACTTATTACCTATAAGTATAACCTATTACAAATAAATACCCGAATAAGTAATAAAGGCATTTACGTTAAATAGTAGACTTTGCTAAGATACTTATAGGTATTTCTGGGTACCTATCGGGTACCCAAAGACATGCCTTAGGTGGGCTCGACTTTGTCTTTGCGACGACCCGGTACGTCGAAAACACAGCGCCGGTAGAGAAATACGGTAACTCAGTCTCAACCGGTATCTGAAGTCGGGAAACCGATGCGGCAAGGAGCTTCCAACTGCCTCCTCAAATACCGCCTTAAGCTGCCGTACTCGATGACCCGCTCGCGCTGATCGGCGTCCGAGCAGCATACGGGGTATGGATCACTCATTCCAAGACCTCATATATGTAAGCAAGGAAATGAGAGCCCAGCGACATCATGTGCTAGGCACCGGGAAGTGGTATAACTTGAAGTAACTCCTCGGTGTATCAAGGTCTGCACACCCCTTACGTTTATTCCATATTGCAGATTACATTCATTGTTATACAGTTTCCATATCGATGCCCATGCTTGATCAATTATCTCCAAGCAGACGAAAGAAGCTGTAACCGATACTGGCACCATAAGCCTGCCTTTGCCTCCGTCGACGTCGTCGCTCAAATTTTGTCTTATTTAGTGCTCAATAAGCTCATAGCGACGCATATGTAGCACGGGCGTGTACTGCATGCTGCAATATGGTCTTCGACACGCCTAGATGCTCAAGCCGCTTTTGCGTCTTTCGTTCCGATGATGACAAGCACCCGGGGCGTCTTAAAAATAATACAACGAGGCGAATTATTCTCTACAGATTTCGGCGCGTCAGTTCAATCGCCTCTTGTTTGTTCCCAACGCCCGACTGGACATCATTTGTACGTTCTGTCGTATCCCGAGAGTTCTGCCGGTGGCCCAGTGCTGTACGTTGGCGCTGGTGGCTTTGTGAGTGATGTGTCGGGCGCCTCGCGTCTGCCAGTATCATGAGCTTCAGAGCGTTGCGGCGGATCGGATCCATAGGCCTCTGGATACGGGTTGTATGGTTGTTGCTGGTGATACGTTGACGGCTGGTGGTGAGGATCATATGCGCTCATGTTGTGACTCTGGCTATTGTGGTCATTTGAAGGGCCGTTGACCATTTGATTGAACTCCTGGTGATGGACTCTGCGTTTCTTCCGCCGCATCAAGAAAATGATGACTGCCACGGCGCTTGCGAGGACAGCAACAGCAATGATGACAATTCCTACAATGGCACCGGTAGAGATGGTCGTTGCGGTTTTGTTGAATGTATTTTGCGCATCGTTGTAGGAGTCGTTGAAATCGCTCTGTGCGTCTTCGTATTGCTGATCAAAGTCGCTCCCCGACATTGTCGATGTATTATTACCGCAGGTCCTATTAGTGATATGCCGAGATCGAAGATTTTTGCGTCAGCACGAGGAATCAAGCGAGGTATGTATACTGTTGTTATTCCTTCAATGAAGTGTCCTGGCGTCGTGGTTGATGATGGATGGAAATGAGTGGGATGGTTTACAAGCAGGCAGGAACGTGAAACAGAAGAGAGAATCTAGATTCTACTCAAGCAAGGCATGATCCTTTCCCCTTGGTCTTGACTTGACGACCTTACCATGATGCAATTTCTGCGCGATGCACCATTACATTGCCATTCATTGGCCCTGTTGGCTCTGTTGGTAGTTAGACGAGCGGCGCGGGCTTCAGATTACTCTCTGTCAGGCTGTGATCGACTTGGCGCCCTCACTGCGCCTAGATGCCCAGCCGCTAGCCCTACGCCGACCATGCTCAGTTACCAAGCCAACTCCCCAACATCAGCATGAGGAGGACGATTCTAGCGGCCGCAATTCTCACACGACCTTGTCAGCGTATCAGGAGTCGACTACGGTATGCCTCAAGCCTCCAAAAATAGCTCAGTCTACTCCGTACGGGACCGAGTGCTCACCAAACTGTCGAACGTCCAACTGCCATGTAGCCATCAGCTAAAGTGTCTCATAATCGTGGTAATCTGATATGATAATTTACATACTCGAACTAATTCACTTCGTATGCAATCTCAGGAGACTCCTGTACAATGCATCTCTTTTCCTATCTTCGGCTGATATTTGAGTCAGCATAATGTGCGACAGGCTCTCATGAGCCGTCAATGTGTCTAGGGCACAAGGAGCGTGGATGGGAACGCTGGCCTAAGATAGCCAGGGAAACCACACATCACGGGGATTTTGTCTCCTGTGTTAATATAACGATCATTAGGTGATTGATACTAAAAAATGTTGCAACGAAAACAAGCGGCATTACACTCTCGCGAGTCGGTATCTTATTGTTGGCGAGCATGAGACCTGCATCCGTTCAGTCGTGAGCCTTCGTCAGATTTTCACGATGTCACACCGCAACGCAGCGACGAGGTATCAGGATTCAGCTTATGCAAGACTGATGTGAACCAAATCACCGTCGTATTTGACACTGGTAGCTAGATGAATGTTTCGACGTGTATTTACGAAATGCGACAGCAAGATGGAACACTTTTCACTCGTTGTAAGTAAGCACCGCTTAGGTTGCCAACGTTTTTGTAACTGTAGTATCGGAAGTACTACCTGTGGATGAAGATGCTATAGTAGACACTTTATACATGAATTGTTGCAATGTTTCAATTGAAGACAATGGAATAATCGTCTAGAGCATAAGATTTCTATTACTGAGAAAACTGGTACACAAGGCCTGAGGACGGCTTGTGTCCCTCAGTTTCATAATACTTACCTAAATGGCATCAACATCAACCTTGACGCTCTGAAGCTCATCTTCGTCCTCCTCGTCATCATCAGGGTAGTACTCGGACTTGGGCAGCAACACCTTCTGCTTGACCTTCTCCAACGGTTCGTTCTCGCCGTCCTCATCCTCATCATCTTCTGCGAACGTGACGTCTTTAGCGTCCGGAACCGTATTTACAATCGGGTCAACAAGAGCATTCTTAGGCATCTCGCCGAGTTTCTGGAGCTCCCTGGCATTCGATGGTGAATACCTGTGAATGATGTCGCACGCGCCATCCTCGTTGAAGTCTCGGAGCGCAACCAGTACTATGTCACCGATGTTGATGTAGACGCGTCGTTTTCTGAACGAACCGCGTCTTACTGCGATGCGTGTTGCGCCGTACGCGCCAGAGGAGAAGGTCTTGATTTGATAGCGGCCTTGACCAAGAGCTTTCTCTACGCGCGCATAGTGCTGCAGCTCGTCTTCTTTGAGTAGGAGTTGGAGGCTGTCGTGGTTGGCTTGGTTGGTTTTGGCCTTGCGGAATGTCTTGCCTCCTCCGTAGCTTTTAGGCATTTTGAGTGAAGGATAGAGTGACTGTTGTGGAAGTCGTGTGATACTTACCTGTTTCCCAATGAAGTGACTTGCTCTTCCAATGACTGCAGTACGAGGAGGTCATGAGGCCACATTATATAACGATCTCATAACCATCGTCGAAGCTGGTCTGATTGGTAGGTACTATGCGTTCAAAGAAACAATCGCCTTTGACGTCGCACCAAGTGTCGTAGTATCCGTTGACCCGGGATCGAACACTAGGTTATTTTGTTAGCTCTCACAAAGGCATTGTCAAGCTGTCTCTGTCACGATTCGAACAGCGCGTAACATTTAACACAAAGATCAGAAAGGAACAATGCGAAACGAGTGGCTGTCACAATAGCCGGACATGTGTAGGCGATGCAGTCAGCTCTGAGCCGTGACTTGGATGAAGAAGTAGAAGCAGACGATTGTTCTCATGGTATGATAGGTTCCAAGATCTATAGAACTAAACACGAGACCTTTAGATGCGAAGTGGCGCTATTGAGCAGGCGCTCGTGTTTGACGATTGCTGTTTCGAACAGAAGTGACTTTCACTTGGCGCGCAAGTAATTGCCACTTTGTTTGTTGCTGCCCACGTAGTACTTGACAATATGCTATAGGATTACTTTGACGTTGTAAGTCAAATACCCTTGAAGCTACAATCGAGGTTGTTCCGTTGGGCTTCTATGGTCTCTCGCGGCATCTTTGTCGCGTTACCTGACGCGTGTGATAACACCGCAGTCCCATTTACAGCCCTGTTCCGCACAGGAACATGCTTGTCTATCTATACCCCAGCAGCTACCAAAATTCCTTGACACTCCTGATAGATCTATCTATGTCATTTCTTCTTTCGGTGGCAATGCCCCCAGGAAGGGATGACGGAGAAGATCCTCGGCGCTCGGTCGTTTTTCAGGCTCAATCTGCATGATGGCTCGTAAGAATGAAATAAACTCTTCTTTAGTCTCCTCATCAAGACCAGGTGCGAAAACATCCAAATTCAGGGGCTCTTCGCTGCAGGACCAGCCCTTGACCTTTCCATTGTCGTCAAAGATATCTCGGACGATTTCTGGGTCGCCTTTCTCTAGAAGCGCCCGCGGAAAAGGGCCGAAGTAATGAACCATCTCGGCGATATGTTCCCTAAGCTCGTAGTGCCCGTCGGGTGGAACTCTTCCATCGAACGTGCGAACGGAGCGGAAAAGTTCTGGGAGCAAAGCGCCGACATTCCAGTAGTCGATGTATATATCCCACGGTGCTCGGATGAGCACTTCTGGGGCACGAAGCAAAACAGGTTGAATTCTTTCGCTCAAGTGTTTATCAGACCAGCAGGCGACGCCCCAGTCTCCAAGAGCAATGTCGAAATTTAGAAAATTGTCAGAGTTGTTGAAATAGGCACCACGAAGAGGGCATGAAGGAATTACGGTATATCGCGTTTCATTCCTGTCTTGCCGGGGTACGGGTGCGCGTTTGAGGTAGTCTGACTCAATCATGGAGTAATCTCTGACCTTCACGAATATATTGCTGGGTTGTATGTCTGTCCACACTCAATGTCAGAAGCGGCCCACTAACGGTTTGCAGAGATGCATACCTGTGTGGATGATCTTCATATCATGAACGTAATCCAAGGCAAGCAGAAGCTGAGTCGTAAAGCGTTGCATAACACCGTTGGGGATCATTTGCTCTGGGAACCAAACTCCAAAACTCCGGAGAGTTTCGCCATACAGTTCGAATACGAGGCACACGTGCTTTCCATTCGGTCCGCTGTGTTCAAAGTCGTCAATGAGGTGAACGACATGCTTGTAGCCAAGAAATTCACGACCACCCTCCTTGAGTTGTCTAAGTATCTCCCTTTCAAAGATATCGTATTGTCCATCATAGCAGTCGGCGCGAAGAATCTTGAGAGCAAAGAACGCGCGACGTTCGCTTGAGCTGGACGGTGTCAGTTGCGAACAAAGACATCCCAACAGAGGATACACCATTTTACGCACCGATGTTGTAAATCTTCCACGATCCAAACAGTGGAATAAACACCGTACCCGATTTTGTTCAAAACCTCGTACCTACCATTGAAGACATCGCCTATGTAGACGGGATGAAAACCGCCAGGGCAGTACGAATCAGGTTCTTCTTCACTGACAGTCTGTTGGGTTTCGTTGTTTTGGCCAATCACCTGCTCTGACTGTTCCTTATCATCTCCCAGACCCTTCAGGTGCGGATCGGTCGCCTCGTGAGCTGAGATTGCTGGTGTAGATTGGGCGACATCGTTATCGTCACGAGCGTCTCCCATATTGGCGCCAACCTTGTTATTGTTTTGTAGAGTTGCTAGATGGTATTCCGTGTGAGGCAAGTCCTTGGGAGTCTCAGATATTTCTCGTTGTTGTATAGCAAACCTTGCGGCTTTCGCACTTGGGTGGTGCGGGGGACTAAATGCAGGTCGTAGCAGCTGTTGGGGAGTGCTGCGTGGTTTGTTTGGGGGAACTAAGTGGAGATTGCGCGCAGCAAAAATAGTAGAACTTCTCACAACAGATGCCATATGAATTGGTCAGTTGAGCGAAAGGGCTCTGCATCCCTGTCCTTTTCAGCCGGTTTATGAGACAATTTAGGGCCAACAGTGACAAAGACGCAACCAACGACCATCCGGCAAGCGCCCGAAAGAGAACCACATCCCAGCGCACGTCCTGACACAAAGGTGGCACAGACCCCAATGCTCCTGAGCACATCACTGTTCAGTTCCATGATTCAAATGGGAATTTCGTTACCACAAAGCATATTGATCGGAATGGGAGGGCTTGTTGAAAACCGACATTGAAAGCGTCTTATCACTGGATTTTCCACGTTCAGCGCTGTAGATCTGTAAACGATTGGTCTAATCGAATTTCTAGGAGCATGTATTTAGGAGTAAGGATGTATATGTAGCGACAGCGAAGCGGATTTTTATTGGATTCTGCCATCTACTTGAGCGACACAATGACACCTCTTACTAAATGCCGTCGGCAATTACATACGTGCCTTTCATATGCCCTGAGGCTTTTAAGCTTAAGAGACTATTACCCAATGATAAGAAGCAGAGACTATGATGATAGCTATTTGTACTTACCAGATGATGTAAAATACCCAATTGGTAGTTCCCAGAACCGAGAGTCAAGATCTAGTACCTTGCTGGCGGCATGAAGAGGTACCGCTCTATGAAGCTGGCTCACTCACTGTTTTGAGTTCGGCCGCTCAATTCAAGTTAGAACATACTTGTACACTTGATGTATGATTCTTCATTTAATCCTCACGTCGCACACTGTGGGTTCCTGGTGTACCCCATCGCATATGCTTAGAAAGCTCGATACATGGCAGCTCGTCGTCGCAAAACGTTAGGCATACAGGGGCAGATGGTTCGACTGGTTGAACAGCGTCGATGTCGATTTCCTGATAACTCCTCCACCTGCAACGCCTGTCGCTTCGCATGATAGCATGAAGGAAGCGGCGAGTAGCTGCGGCTACACATTTCCTCTTTAATGTGGTAAGTAACCATCAACCTGTGGAACGACATCCTCACCCATGCTATGTTTTAACAGCTGGACTACACCTGCGGCTGCATTCCCGTAACTCACGTTCACAAAGACCTCGATAAGCTTCCACATACTTTCAACTTCAAGAAGTTGATTGGAGTAGCGCAAGTTCCCTACAAATTGTACGATGCTGAGGCCGTGCATGGGTCACCAGTCGGAATCCAGGTCGTGGGCAGATGATTAGAGGAGGAGAAAGTCTTCGCCATTATGAAGCGAGCCGAGGATGCTCCGGCGAGGATAAGTACAAGTAACTTAATATTGACTAATACCGACTCAAGTCCGTAGCGATCTATTGATTAACATAATACTTAACCGCTAAGCAGGTGTTGCGAAGTGAGCGTCGAGCTATTTAAAGGAGGCGTTACCATAATGCAGCGAGAAGTTGAATTAGATAGTTACGAACAGAACGTCCTAGTGCACAGGCTTACTCCATAAGTCTACATGATGTCTCACGAGCTAACGAGCCTTCTGAAACTAGGTTAAAAGTCGGTATTTCCAAACATTTACTTCGCATTCATACCCCGTTTATAGCAACCTTCCCATCCAATTATCGAAACAGTGGATCGGACTACGTACATTGAAAACACATCCCATGCGCTCATCGGTGTCTGTCTACTCCTTGATCTTCAGCACAGCCTTTCCGAAGTTCTTGCCCTGGAACAGCTGGGAGAACCCCTCGGCGGCATGATCAAGACCATGCGTTACATGTAGCTTGGCCGTCAAACTCCCTTCCGATATCCACTTCTGGACATTTTTCTGGTGTTCCATGGTGTAGGCCGGACCCATCTCCTCGTCGAAGACGAGGAAACCCTGCATGGTCAACCGCTTGCCAAAGAACTCGACGAGGTTTCTGACCCCGTAGCGCTCTTCTAGTGGTTTGTTGTAGCCCTCGATCTATCAGCCAAAGTTAGCAACCCGTCACTAGATACTATGAGTGATCCGAGACCCCAATGAGGCGAGATCGTGAAGGCGTAGCGCATGAAGTGCACAAGCCTCCCACCCACTCACAGACGCAAAATAGAGGTGTTCTTACCATTCCACTAACAACAATCCTGCCGTGGGCCTTCATGTGTTGTATGGCAGCCTCCAGGTGCGCGCCCCCCACATTTTCGTAGTAGATGTGGATGCCCTCAGGGGCGAGTCGCGCGACAGCATCCATGGGCTCTTCCTTCTTGTAGTTAAACCCGCCATCGAAACCGAGTTCGTTCAGGATGAAGTCGAGCTTCTCATCACTACCGACTGAGCCAATCACGGTCAACCCCTCGAGTTTGGCCAGCTGGCCGACCATGGACCCCACAGCGCCGGCGGCCGAGCTCACGAAAATCGTCTCCCCCTTCTTGGGCTTCCCGATCTTGTAGAGCGACGAATATGCCGTCAGGCCTGGCATGCCAAGGGGGCCGAGGAAGTAGTCTGCAGATAAGTTGTATGGGTTGTCGAGCTTGGTCGCGGACGCGAGCTTGTCGCTGGGTATGGCGGCGTATTCGGCGAAGGGGGCGGTGACGTAGAGCAGATCCCCTTCGCTGTAGCCCTGGCTGTCCGACTTCAGCACTCGTGAGATGGTGGAGTTCTCAGGGGGCTCGTTCAGCTTGAAGGGCGGCATGTATGATGGCGTCTTGGTGTCATCGGGGTCGCGCATGCTGTGACGCAAATAGGGGTCCAACGAGATAGACAGCACCTCAACAATTAGGCCTCCAGATGGGGCCGCTTGAAGGTCGAATGGTCGGTCCTCAACAACTAAATGCTCCCCTGCAACCGGTAGGGAAGGGGGCGCTTTCTTGAAAATGAGGCTCTTGTTGGACACCATCTTGAAAGCTGTGTTGATGAGAATGGATGGTATACGAAGTGATCAACTTTAACTATGATCTGAGATCTCAATTGCGAACAAAAAGATGAAGATGTAACGTTCGAATGTGTGTGCTCATACATTTTCTTGAACACAGCAGGAAGCGATGGAGGAATATATACACGAGCAATTCTACAACTAAATCCGGTGACATCAAAGTTCATGGACAGCAAGTTCGGTCTTAACGGTGCCATGCAGCCAGGGTTACACTCTTCGTCAGTCCGATGCAGATTACTTCAAGGAGTCGTTCGCAGGATAAACTCCAATTGTGTGAGCATCGGAGTATCGGAGCTGAGTCGGACGGGAGTTGGTGGAGTTGCCTGTTTCGGGTCAGCCACACCCCCGGAGTTCGCGGGTCGCGGGGACGAGGTCATCACAGTGGCCGGCGCGGCTTTCGCGACTACGGCAAACAGGGCGAAACAGGTCAGTGATATCGGGAAGAAACCTCAAGATGCAATATATGACATCTATAGGCTCTTACTCTCAATTATCACCACTGTTATTTATAACTCCCCGCAGCATGTTAAGGACGCCCACCTAGACGGGGGAAATCCGGAGGGAATCATGATCAATTAAAGCATTTGAGACGATCGTGATATTATCCAGCCAAAGTAGGGCAGAGCATGGATCAGATAGGGGTAAGGACATGCTCGTTCTTCATCAACCTCCACGGTGCACCCCCCAAACTGAATTTATCATCGCATTCTTCTTTGCATTCGATTATACAGATATCAAAGCAGTGTCACTATTGCACTTGACACTTTAGCTGTAACCACATTGGGGCGTAAAACCGTGTATGTTTAATTTAATGTTAAACGAGCGTAAGCGCACCCATTTTATATGCGATGCCATAATACGAAAATATAGCAAAATCTCGGGAGCTCGAAATAACAAGGAATGGACGACTTTCTTCCAAGTCTGCCGCTTATGCTCGAAAACCTACATCCCAAATCCCATGAATGTCTTCCTCGTTGTACCCGACTTGTGTCAATTGAGACACGCCAGTTACTAACAGGCGATGGAGATGGAGCCGTACAGTACGTCCAGGCAGGAGCCGCCCGAAATGTCGAGTGTACTGCCGCCGCAGTCGACACCGCTGTAGGTCGTCACTGTGCAGCCACTGATATAAAGACGTCAGTTATTGCCGTTCTGTTTCATTCTTCTGTGTTCATTGGTATGGCTAGGTTAATGAGAAAACATACACTCCGGAGACAAAGATTGAGCGCTTGCCGCTTGGCACAGGATAACATCCGTAGGAGCCAGCGGCAGACTGATCATAGCTGTTGAGTTGGCCGGTGCAGTCGTCGCCGCCGTATTCATCAACGACGACGGCTTGAGTGGCGGTTGCGAATGTGGCCAAGATGGCGATGAACTTGCTGATAGGGGCCATGTTGAGGAGCAGTGAAAGTGTTGTTGTGTTTGAGGAGAGATGACAAGGTGTGTTCGTTGGTCAGGTCAGTTGCTATGAAATGATAATGGTGAGATGGTAAGGAATTCGACGCGAAGGATACAGTCTTTTATATCCATTTAGATTATTATGACTCAGCCTTGCTTCGTCATTATGATCTGGAAGGTATTTATATGGTCCTTTATAGATACATGATCGGCAGGACATTGCTGACAGAATAGGGATGAGAGTGTGGTGAGTGGCGTTGAGGTCAGCCATGTGAGCGCGAATGAAGAATGAAAAGAGGACATATGGGATTCCATCCTTGCCCGTGTAACATCCATTTAGAATGCCCGATGAGCGAAAAGACACACGGTTGATGTACTCTGGTATCTAAATATCGTGGGTTGCTGGGTAAGAGACAACCCAAGTCAAGGTCTTTCGGGGGCATTTCTAAGCTTGACTGGATCATATCATAAATCAAGTTCAAGAAATACCCTAATAACTTTCAACTCTTTATGTAAACCTCGATGCAGCCATAGATAAGCTAGGTATTTAGATAAGACCCATGTTGCTTTATATTGGGCATAGCAGCTCTCTAACTAGTACTGACTTTGCTATGAAGACACTTTACAACCTAAGGATCCCAATTAAGTGTACCAATTCAATTGTGTATCCAACCGTGCGTACACGTCCCTCCGAATTTATCACGTTATCAGCCTAAGGCACTAGGTGATGCCAGTTTCAAAATCATTCCTTAAGCCCCTCAGTAAACTGGTTGAATGTGTCTCTTTGCAGAACTCAACATCCTATTTCTGGTCCGAAGATATGTTATCCGCGCAAGGCAAAGATTATAATCCCAAGGACTTGAGATTTCTTGTTTTGCTTAGGTAGTTAGAGGTCTCGGCTCGTAAGCTGACTGCTCCTATCTATATACATTGCCAGTTCCGTCGATACGAAATCGATCGATTGCCGGAATACTGGCCAACCGGCAAGTTATTCTTTTTTTTACCTGTATTTGCCTGATTCCCATTGGATGAAGGTATTGTCGTACATGATGTAATGTCAGCCGGCAGTGGCTCGTGGCTTCTTCTGGGGCCCTCCTGGTTGGTTGCTTGGAATTGTCTATGCAGGTGCGTAATGCTTGTCTACTTATTCTTCATCAACAAGACCTTGGAAGCGTCAAATAGCACCAGTACGAACTCACTTGTAGTTTAAACCCCGTCGTAGACTCCCAAGAAAAAGAAGTCCTTGTGTTACCCCGAGCCACCATAACGCGAATACGATTCCGTGAGGATCAATGCTACCGTAGATCGCCCACGCCGCATAAATTTCTGTGTCACCGATATCAGCACGAGGCTTCAAGGACTATGGGACTAACAAAGACCATAAGTTACGTTCCTGGCTCGTCCGTTCCATCCGAAAATGTTAATGGCAAGTCTGTCATGCTCCAATTTCCCCAAGTCTCGGTATAGAGAAGCACAACTACCAGACCTTTAACCCACCATCACAATATTATAAATAAATGTTCTTTCAGCCAACAAAACATATTGAGAGGTCATGTTATATAAGCCTTGAGAGCGCTACGCAACACTTGCCACTGCCATAGGCTTGCGGAATCAATATGCTTTGCACGCTGAGAAAGTAGTTTTATATGAAAACCTTGACTTCATAAGTCAGTCCTAGGGTCATCATTGTCCTTTTGTCAACATAATCCACTGTGAATGGTGGGTGATATCACGGAACTTGTCCAGAAACCGGAGCTACAATATTTAGAGGAGAGTCCTCCCAGATGGTGGTCTCAACTTTCATCACTGTTTCCTCTCGCCTCGAGCTGATGGCATGTCTATTGTCAGAGCTCGTTCCGACTCACTGGAAATGAAAGAGCCTTCTTCTTAAGCAGATTAACCACGGTCATTTGGCGATGTAATTCTTTATCTACCGAGTCATGTACAATAAATGCAAAGTGAAGTTTGGATATGATTTGCCCCTTCCCCCCTGCTGCTTCTTATTCAAAGCCGAAACAGATTTATGAATTTTAGAGAGAAGAGCAACGATAAGACCAAGGTTGGCAGAGCATCAGGTATGGAATAGTAAGTCCATAAAATTTAGATCTTATGAAATTGAACCGGCGTAGATGAGCTAAGATGTACATGCCGTAAGCGTAGAATCCGATTTTGATAAGAAAAAAGGAGAGTTGAAGACAGGACACATCATTGTTCGATGAATTCAAGGTACATTACTTAATTAATCCCCTCCTGGCAAGGAAACGAGTTATATTCCACTCCAATGCTACACAGTTAGCTTTTCATTATCATCCCGTCTCTCTCACCTATGAAACTGTTGGTAGGTATGTACCATCTTGAATACCTATGCCAGATACTTCCCACCTCGCGAGTTCAACGTCAGTGGTCTGAGCTCACGTGATCCAGGCCTTTCATCGTCGTCTATCCTCTACAGGGGAAGTCTAGTCCTAAAGCTGCAGTCTTAACCTAGGTGGGAAGTATAGAGAGCGATTCATTATTAGGGGTTATTATGTGTCATAAAAATATGAAAATGTTGTAATGCGGTGTAAGATAGAGTTTTACACGAAGTGAGCAATAGTGTTTGGACCGCAACTTGGGGCGCGATTTGAAGACCGCTGGGTCGCTTTACGGGGTACAGGTGTGCTGCAGTGGTCAGCCCTAGGACTGGGGACTTCTTACTACCCGTCGATTCTGATATCCGCACTTGTTATATCTTCGTGTAACTTCCAGCGCGTTATGAAATTCGCCACGGGAAGGGGGATGAGAAATGTCCATTGACCGGTCGCTGCAGGTTCAATAATGAGGCATCGCATGGTGATGTACGATAGTAGGAAATACCCTGCATGCCACCTGCGGTAGCCTGAAGGTTGATGAAGGTTTGCCAGGGCTGCCCGAAACCCAATGGCGACCGTGGTGAATATGGCGTGTGACCATCACTATTAGCGGAAACTTAAACCATTCTGTTCAAGCCAACGTGTCCTTGACTCGTTAATTGCGAACTCCAAACCCAGGGATTGAATCCGCCCGTTGCGATACCTCATTACGCCATGCCTGAGCTTGGAAAGCCACCGGAAACACAAGAGACTTGTCGAGGGCGATACTTCGTTATTGTTGAATACAAATTAGAGCATCGGATAAGCATCATGAAGCTACCCAAGAGTGATTGAATGCAATCGAAAAAAACAGTTAACACCCAGGGGCTCGTCGAGAGTAAGAAAATCTGGCAAGCACTTGTACAAATTGCACATCAATCACCGCGTCACACTGCAGTGATGGATTGCAAAGACGGAATGACGACATTGTCGAGCCAGTGATCGTCAAGTGTCTGTAAATAATAGGTAAGTCCATTTGCTATTACAGGACAAATTGGAGCTGAATCGCGTCCCCCTGCTGTTGGAGGGGGAGATGGCTGTGGAGCAACACTGCAACATCGCCTGCCGGATGAGATGGCTTTAGGCATCACTAATATGCGGTTGTAGACCAATTGACACAAGTTTAGTCGCTGCAGATGAGGCCTCGAGCTCTAGACTGTCAAGTAAAGAATGCTTGGCTAGTCATTGCTGTTGTGCTCTTGAGACGTATGTATCCCTTCTCGTTTCTGTGGCGATAAATGGGAAGGGGGTATGCCATCCGTCACATGTTTATGCAGAGAAAGCCGAGACTCTGCTGGAAAAAGCCTGCCGACCCTCCACGTCGCAGCCTCCACTCTCACAACTGAATGCTCGTCGTTGATTCGGTAGTATCCCCCATCGCTTTTGATTAGGCACGGTTGTAGTTGGAGGCAGACAGAGGGGGGGCGACAGGGCCAGCCATGGATCAAACACAGACAAAGCAGGTCGATTCCATTTCGGCGGACGATCAGCCACTGTCAATGCATGTGTTTGCGTTGCTCACATGCCATTCAAATATACATCCATGGTTTTGTAATGTAAAGGGTCCCCGGTACACTACTCTCTTCAGATGGAATGAGTTCGGAGAGACTCGACAAGTTTTCTTTGGCATTCTGGGCTGCTGTAAGGTGCGATCTAACAATGTTTTGCGACCGGAGAAGTCGGAGGGTTGGGTCTGAACAGGAAGGGATGTGGTCAGAATCCCAATACAGTGCCTTATCGCCGGGGCGGCACGGTAATCCGGGGGAGGTGGAGCGGCGGTGGAAACAGTGCTGAATTCAGTAGTTTCAGCGGGTTATTAGCGCCACTGGTCCACTGGCCCGTCTGGGGAAGCGGGGACTATGGGGTTTAGTGAGGCCCTGAAGACGCTCTAGGTCGCAATCAGAGAGACGTCGCACGTGAGAAGATATACAACCAATATCAAGCATCGAGATACAGCTAGAGGTTGACATCAATGTCAAGGGAAAGGATGCAGTCAATTTCCGCAGAGCCTCATGGAGTTGTGCATGAGTGTCAAGCCAGTCATTGGACGAAACTCTGTTGTGTCTGCCGTCACTTGGGTTTGGGTGTGAACGAAATCCTCCGCATCGCCTAAACCCCAGCAGCTCCAAGACGCAAAGTGCCCGGGGGGACGCAACAACTGATACGACATGGGCAGAGAGGTATGGGATGGTCGCAGCAATAACATCTGGGCCGACTCGTCATCGAGAGACGTCTGAACTGGCAGAGACTGGGCCGCTAGCTGCGCACCCTGGGCGAGCCTGGACGACTGGGCGCAGCATGAGCTGACCATCGCTCGACTTCCATCGCATGATTGGCGGCAAGAATGGCGATGCAACGCCAGGCCTCATTTCCATTGGTTTACCCCGCTTCCTTCACTCACAGACCCCTGAATGCATGCCTGCATCTCCATGCTGCATTCACTGATACGTGGTTTCTACTGAATGATATTCGCTAGTGACCTGCTGTGTGCAAGTTGGCCGTGGATGAGACCGAGTCCAAGATGTACGAGGGCAGTATGATCAGGGTTCCATCTCGTCTCGCCTGTTTGCTTTACCCTCAGTTGCAACACAAGCGTACCCTTGTGTTGTTTAAAGGCTCGTGTCTCCCACCTCTCATCGTTTCATGTACACTATCCTCTGTTTTCCTTCCATTCATCAATCATCAACCAACTCCTATCCAGTGTCGCTTGATTCTCCCAAGTGAACGAATGAGGGAATCCTTCTTATTATAGCGATAACCACAAGACTCTTCAAGAGTCCGGTACGACAACCCTTTTCTAGTGTCACCCGTGCCTAGCTACTACATCTCCTTCCTACATACTCTTGCATTCTAGAGTATTTAGCTTACACCAGGCAACAGTGACAGCCACTTCATCAATCTCCACTCTACACAACAACCAAATCTTCAATATGCCCGTCCGCATTCCCAAGCCCAGGGGCTCCGAGATTGCCACCTTCGGCGTTGCCGGCGTCGCTGGATTCGCGCCCTTCTACTTTATGCTCCCCAGCGCCGAAGAGCGTCTCGCAGCACAGACTGCCAAATGGGCACCACGCTGGGAGCGTAACATCTCATACTTCGCTCCTCCCGCCGAGCGCATTGCCCAGCGTGCTGAGCCTCACGTCTCACGGACCGTCAAGAAGATCGACGACAAGTTACCGCTTGAGAAGTACGCCACCAAGGCCGATGCTCGCATCAAGAAGAGTATCGAGAAGGGTGCTCAGCGGATGAACAAGACTGCATAAGTCAATTTCTGCAACAGGGTCTTGTACTTTTTATGGTCGGGGTAACGCGGAGTTGGGGATATGATAGTTTAGGACAGATTAGGGCAGGGTATTGAATGATGCATCGACACACCCTAGGGATATATGACAAAGACCCAGGCTTGGGCTTAGCGTCACTGTCGCTGTGGATTGAAATGACATTCATCCACTAGGTAGCGTATGAAATATACAGACTACCAAATGACTGTTCGTGCCGCCTCTCTCGTCGTGACAGATACGAATTGCTCGACTAATAACGTCGCAGTTTTGACTGAAAACACGTGAGGCAACCATTGTAATGTCTACCTCAACGGAGTCCCGACAAGAGACTGCCAGATTGGCTGCGGCTTAGTTATAATAGTTACCCAATCGCCCTACCATTTCCAATGTCGACAGTGAGCTGTTCAAAGCCGTGAGGAGTCTTTGTCTTGGACAGACGGTTCAATCCAGAACGGATACAGAGCTGACAAGTAGAACGAACGAGCAGTCGCTTGACTGCGAAGAGATAGTATAATGGACAAGTGAAAATCAAGACTTCGAGAATATTGATTCTAGAAAGAGAAGTCACCAATCCGATTGAGCCTTCCGTACCTAAACAAGAGCTACATCTAAGGGTGTCTTTTAGGATATTCGTTAAACTGCGTCAGTCAGACTCTTGAAAACATTGAGTTCGAAGTTCTAAAGTCCCACCACCACCACCTCCACTGACGCCTCCACGATGCCTGCTGTCGAGTGATGGCAGTCGTATATTGACCATCGTATAATTTACGGCTCAACAATAGCTGGATCCACTCTCCTTATCTCGAAACCCCTTGCGTGTCTCGCGTGTCTTGTCAGATTGACTGAAAATGCGCACAATAACTAAGCGTCGAGGACCATTTTCTGTTTTAGGAATAGTCAGATATCAGTTCTTCACTCGCTCACAATCGAAAAGCTGAACAATTCGGTACTCCGTGGACTTGCCCATTAATCATCCCAATTGCTGCCATCTCTGGATATTGCAACACGTCTAGTATAAGGCACTTCTACATAAAATGGCAGCGTCGATCCTCAGTATGGCATTCGTGTCGCATGTCACAGCAGGAAGAAGACATCCGCCACTGCCGCACAACCAAGCTCATCGTCGCTGAAGAGGATTGCCCTTCAAGCTCAGTCACAATGGCCGATTCGCGCCTGTTCAAGCCTCTCAAGATAGGCAACATCGAAGTGCAGCACCGCGTAGGCATGGCACCCCTCACCCGCATGAGGGCGACCGCCGACCGCATCCCGACACCCATGATGAAAGAGTACTATACCCAGCGCGCCTCTGTCCCCGGCACCCTGATTCTGAGCGAAGGCACCTTCGTCTCGCTCAGATGCGGCGGCTTCCCCTATGCACCGGGGATCTGGAATCAAGCGCAGATCGACGCTTGGCGCGAGATCACCGACGCCGTGCACGCGAGGGGGTGCTTCATATACTGCCAAATCTTCAGCATGGGGCGCGCTGCGGACGCCGCGACGGCCGCGGCTGAGGGCCAGGACATCGTGGGCCCTAGCGCCATTGCCATGGATGGCGACGCGCCGGTACCGAGGGCTATGACGATCGCCGAGATCGAACAGACGGTGCAGGACTTCGCGGCGGCTGCTCGCAATGCTATCAGCGCTGGCTTCGACGGAGTCGAGTGCCACAGCGCGAACGGGTGCCTCGTCGACCAGTTTCTGCAAGATGTTAGCAACCAGCGCACCGACGCGTATGGCGGTAGCATCGCCAATCGATCGCGGTTCTTGGACGAAGTGCTTCGTGCAATGGTCGACGCTGTTGGCGCTGAGAGGGTCGGACTGCGATTTAGTCCCTGGAGCACCTTCCACGGGATGAAGATGAAGGATCCGGTGCCGCAGTTCTCTGACGCGATCAAACGCGCCGCTTCTTACAATCTGGCTTACTTGAGTCTGGTCGAGTCTAGAATCTCGGGTGCTGAACAAGTCTCTGATGGCGTCGGCAATGAGAGACTTGATTTCGCGTATGATTTGTGGCATGGCCCGATTCTTGTGGCTGGAGGCTATCGCGCGGAGGAGGCCCGGAGGCTTGTAGATGTTGAGCATCCGGATAAAGACATCGTGGTCTTATTTGGGAGGTTCTTCATCTCAAATGCGGATATGGTGCATCGGGTCAAGGAGAGGTTGGGTCTCAGCGCCTATGACCGTAGCACGTTTTATGTCCCTCAGTCTGCTGTGGGGTATGTTGACTATCCGTATAGTCAAGAGTATCTTGCGACGTACGCAACGGCCTAGGTGTGCTGATTTAAATGTCACAATTGGGGTTTTATGTCAAGAATGGATAGACTGGTTGGGTTTCATGTTACAGTGTCCGAGTCTTACAGCTGGCCAGGTACCGCTTGAAGCGGCTTCGCTTCTCATATCTGGCGCTAAGGACAATGATCGAAGTCCAAAGCAATCCATATTTACGCTAAGTATTACAGACCCTCCGATTCATATTATCTATCAACATAGTAACCGTATGAATACCATCCTTATCACTGTGCCTAGATGATCAATCCGGCCACCGCATAGCTGCCTTGATCACTTGTCTTCAGGTCGGAAGTACCCGTATCTGTTGCCATGAAGCAATTAGCTTCGTGGCCTGGCACTTCAGACGTCATGTTTGCGAAGAACTCTACCGCCGTGCAAGTGTCCGAGTTCACGTAGTGGTTGAACGACACGCAGGCTTGCAGGCAATCGTGGAGGGTATAAACAATCTTCATACAATCAGATGAGAAGTTTTTACGAAACTGGAAGTGTCAATAGCTCACGATGCTGAGAATTGCCTTGTCGCTGTCGTAATTGTATTCTGTATTGCAGTACATCTCGAATTTCGACGTTCGATGCGCAAACGTACTTGACTGGGGAGTGTAATCAAGACCCGGGCAGTCCAAAGGAAGAAGAACATTGGTCTCAACTGTATAGACAGCAGAGAAAGTCGTCGTGAAAGTCGAACTCGGAACTGGGGTTGGTGTTGGGGCTAGAGTAGCTGAGGCGTTCGGAGTTTTGTTGCATAGTCTGCAATCGGTCAGTTACCCTCGCGCAAGAGCATTGTAGCACGAGATTTGATGGTACTCTTTCGCATTCGTTACTGCCAGAGAGCCTCCGACACCGCCACCAACGGCAGCTGCGACGACAACAACGGCAAGCGCAATGGCCAAGACGAATGTCGATAACGGTATGCCCCAGACTGTCCTCCATTTCGAAGCGTTTGCTCCTAGATTTTGGTTGACGCCTGCATTTGTATTGTACGGGAAATTGTTGTAAGGTAAGTCGGTCGGCTTTTCGATGTGCTCTAGGCTGTTCTCCGGCACATACTCTAAGGTCGAATGGTCGATGCTTTGGAGGCCTTCGTCATACGGCGGTTCTGATCGCAGTGTACTCATAGCTGGCCGAGTTCAGTTGACAGATAGATGCTGCTGCAACATTATAGTCTGCGAATCGGGGGCTGCTGTGGCTAATGAATCTATGAAGTGAAGCATTCAAGTGAAGATAATCGAGCCTTCGAGCGGCGGCATGGACGATTTTACAATTAAAATTCACATGACAATCTAGACGAGGTGGAACAGACTTCAAACACAAGTCCTAGATGTCTACTTAGCGAGAGTCCAGACCCGGCGTTCTCATCTCTGGATGCAAAGTCATTGGTGCATGTAACACGGGGCGTTGCATGAAAGGATTGTTCGCGTCTCGACCCTGACGCAGTGTTCGGGCAATGAAACTAGATACCTAGGATTCAAAGGGGACAGGGCAGCCTCGCGTCAGCTTCTCCAAATGATCGATCCCCCAACTAGAAGGATGGCCACCTGTCAAGTAGCGACTCCAATGAGACATCACGGATTGATCACGGCTACCTCTTGTGAAGAGGGGGGATACTTTGTCTAATACCCCAAAATGGATCAATGAATTCCGGCGCTCCCCACGATAAGAGCCCGAATCATCGAACTTGTTCAATATCATCACCTATGCCTAGAAGTACGCACAGTTTCTAAATTTACTTCAAGAGTGAGTTTCAGACTGTATGTCACCAAAACTATCATCCCCGTCACAAATCCGCCTCATAATGCACAACTATATGTACCCGGCGATGCTGACAGGAAAGGGTTACGCTTCTTGAGAATCATTGGAAGTACATCAAATGCAGCAAGATCTTACACTGAAGGCTGGAGGCCTTTTATTATTTTATAATGTTTACAACACGCGACTCCCGCATTCTCAACCTTCCTAATCACCGAGATCCGTCCGAGCACGGGTGTGGAAGCTGATGCGAGCATCAGCATCCTTGGCTGTGAAATTGCATACTCTAGTCAATAATTCCTTCCTTGCGAAGTACTTCCATCACCTGATCCATATTGGTTAAAGTCCTGGTGATGAAAACCCGGTGTCTCATAGGTTGTTTCCGAGTGAGTAGTCCCAGGCTGGACGGGATCCGGGTCTTGCGCAGGCGTGAAGAGAAACTGAGTTTTTCGTCGCGCGTGTCCATTTGCAATGTCTTTATTCTCGACTAAGACAGTGCCTTGATATCCGAGAACAAACTCTCCACAGTGGGGATCTTCAGCACGGTCAAGTACCTCGAGGCCGAGCAGGTCGTCCAGACCACGTGCCTTCAAGAACTCTGCAAGCTCTCTGAAAAAGTCCTTACTAACAGCCAAAAAGCCAGAGTCGAGGGATCCCTTCCGGTACTCATACGGGATGAAATCATCACCAACCAATTTGTATATGTGGCCATGATATGGACTATTAAGGTTATTTGTTTGCACTGGTCTAGTCCAACAAATGTTTTTGCCGTCTTCTTCAAAAGACTCCCCTAGAATGACCGTACCGTCTGCCGCCTTCGCGTGGCCATGCACCAGGTGCAGGCCATAATGCTTGTAGGCGTTGTGGCGGATGAAAATACTGGCCAAGGCCTTTAGCATGTCATAAGGAACTTCACGCTGATCAGAGTCATCGGGAAGTTCATTGTAACTAAGGGTTTGGTAAGCATTTGCGTACAAGCTTTTCGCAGATTTGGACCTCATCTCTTACACTTGTAACGACGCTCCTAGATCTTCGGTTGAGGCAGCATAATGAACACCAACGACCCCCTTGAAGGCACTCTGGGGAAGGCACACTGTAGCTGTAGCCATTTTTGATGTAGAGCAATGGATTCTGGGTACGATAGGGCAAGAGTCTAAGATATTACATTCAAGGTTTCTGATAAAGCTGACGACTTGATGATCATTCCTACCTTTTTGGTGTTATTCCGTGACACATCGGACAAATTTATTGGTGCGACCGACAAAGGTTGCATATTCAAAAACGGTAAAGTCATGACATCGTATAGTCAATGAGTCGATAAAGCCCAGAATGGCATCTCGTTATTTCCGAGGAAGTTCTACCGCAAGCAACTATACTAGTACTTGACATGGTGTTGGCAGACAAGTTGGCCTTTCACCTAGCGCATGTCAATGACGGGGTTACGATGTGACCTTTGTTAGTTACCAAAGATCAAGGTCAAAGCGAAGTCAGAGACTGGCAACACACTTTCATGGTAATCGCGAACAAAGAGCGAGGTAAAAGATTGCGCAGTCATTGGTTAATATGCAGTGGCTAGCACTGTATGTTACAGATACTCCAGAGCGATCATATGACGTGTCGATTTTGGAAAGCTGAAACGGGAACAAAGCAAGGACTGGTGTTTTCTTCCGTGCCTGTTTTTTCCCAAACTGATCGATTCGAAATCTTTTCAGTTCATCGGAACTAACGCGTCTCGAGTCCTGTAGCATATCGCACGTCAGCCCGCATATACCTAGAGGCCAAAATGGGTGTCAATGAATGGATGTTGGAATCTATCAAGGAGTTTTTTGAGCGTCGCCCAGTACCTGATCAGGAGCAATGTGATCAGAAAGCTCGAGAGCTTCTCAGTTCAGCCTTCATTCGGCCAGTCGGCATGCAGGGATCGCTCAGCTACACAGTCACCGCTCAAACAATACTGTCATTTCGAATACATGAGGGTAAGCTTGACGGAGATGTCGAAAAGCTCGCCGTGAAGATTCATGGCGATATAGTTCCTAAAGCTACTCTGATGGCTACTCTCGGAGACCAAACTGACAAGAGCAAATCTCTTTTGGTCTATGCGATGCCCCTTCTACCAGGGAAGTCCGGCCTCGAAACGCTTGCGTTCGGACCAACGCTCGAGGATGAGAACATTGCAAAGCATATCAACTTCACCACTCACCTCGCAAGGTAAGTGAATTTTCCTTTGTCGCGTCACGCACTTTGTAAGACCGGCTCCTCACAGTACGCAGGTACTTTGCTGGGAACTGGCTTAATCCCCAGAAAGTGACTCCCGACCAACTAGAGAAGAGTCGAGAGGACATTGAACGCAAATTAGCAATCTTACAGAAAGATGAACGCTTTGAATATCTGCGTGATGCAATCGACGAAATTCGTGGCCCGCAGGGTATTTCGCTTCTATATAGCGACAAGTACCCTCAGGTCCTGACTCATGGCGACTTGTCTGAAACGAATCTTCTTATAGACTCGAATGACCTTTCCATCACTGGAATCATTGACTGATCATTGGCTTCTATCAAACCGTTCGGTATCGAATACTCAGCATTGCGTCGGTGCTCAGGTAACATGAACGCCGGAGGTTGGTCAGACTACACGTGTCGCGTTACTACGGAGGGAGCTTTCTGGTCCGAGTTCTGGAAAGTGACTGGAGTCGAAGACCCAGAGGTTAGGAACGAGATCAAAAGAAACACAGAGACAGCGTGCAAACTTGGTCTTATCTTGCGGTTCGCCTTCACGAAGACCTTGGATGGTAAACCATTGGACATTCTTTCTCCACGCCCATCCAGATATCTTTACGAGTGGCTCAAGAATTCTTCATGGTCGGATCTAGTCTTGAGAGAATCTGATCGTCCGCTTGTGCAGAAAGAGACTCAAGATGAGGCCAGAAAGCCCGGCTCGCCATGATACCCAAATGCAACACTGTGCACAAACTGAACACAAGTTATTCAGAAGAACTGCTGCCGGGGTCACAATTGAAAGCCCCTCTAGTAGAACATCAATATACACAGTTTTATGACTAGCAAAAACACAGTTATAAGATTCTCCCGATTCAACAGTAACATTGTATGCAGATCCATCGGCAATTGAACCTTTCACCAAGACTTGCAGCTCTCTCGCAGAGGCTTAATGATGTTTTCGCAATATTCTCGAACAAATTCCTTATCATTCCAATAACGAAGCCTACCGGAGCAGACGGCGAGACATTCTTCGATGGCAGCGAGGTGGTAGAGTGGCAATCGCGACGAAGTCCTCTCCAACCATCGTATTGCCGCAATCCTTCTGTTTTCAAGCGTATCCACATTATCAAGGCCTAATTTGGCAATGCATTCGTCCAGGGGCTGGTGATGCCATATCTCGAGAAGAATGATTGCTAGTTCGAGTAAGGTAGCCTTTGGATCTGGTGACGAGGTAGTTGCGTCGACTAGGGCCGTGGACTCGTGAACGCTTTTTTCGACAAATACCGATGGAGAATTCGCTTCTCCGTCGACACACTCGTCAAGAAGGATGTGCATGCTTGCGCTCCTGAAATTGGCACCCAGCCAGCAGGTTTGGCGTAACTGAAGAACAGCTGACGCGACGTCAAGCGCAAGAAGTGTTTGTTGCTTCGGTGTCATTCGGAAGTCATAATCATCATATCCCTTGCGAAGAAATAGATCCAAGAACTCCAAGGGTGGACGCTCTCTGTAAGGTTCTTGTATGCATCCAGTCGAGTTGAAGAACAAGCCCTGGTTTATAAGTTCAAGCTGTAGAATTCGGCTAGTGCTCCTAGCTTGACAAATAGCTTCGCAGATGTCCGTCACGGTCCTCGGCTCATGGATATCCTGTAGTAACTCATTGGTACTGGTAATCATGATCGAAGGGCCGAACTTGACATGCCCATTTCCCTGTTTGTCATTTCCAACTTCAATAGAGTTGCCATGTTTCTGTCGCGTAGTCACAATCGTCTGATGGAATTCACCTTTCCGATCAAGCATTAAATCGAAACTAAAGTCTTGCTGAATTTGGTTTCTCCGCAAGGGCCCATGGCTTTCGCCATCAGGCCGAGTCTGGCTGTCGAGTCGCATTAGGACTCGGTGATTTGAGCACTTGCATGTGCAACCTGTCCGAATCGCGGTGAACAGAGGCATCATGCTCTGTCTAACAAGCTCAAACACTCTTGCTAGAGCGCCAGCTTCGTAGGACGGGCGTCGGTTTGTACGTTCTTTCTGTGTTCGCATTGCCTTGATAATTGCCTGGAGAGAGAGACGGTCTTCTCTTAGTTCTTCCACGAGATCTCTAAGTACGGTTTTCTCGATTGTAAACTTGACGCGCTTCTTGAAGGAAATAGCTTTCTCGTTGTTCGCCACTACGAGAGCAGCTAAGTCGCCCTTGTTAATCTGCGAGATTCGATGTTATTATCGTCAAGAGTACCAAGGCAGGAATTGTATGAGACATGGGACTGTACATACACCCGGTGGGCCCTGGATGTGAGCGAGCTTCTCAGCGAGTGTCACTAAACATGCCTCGTATCGTCTCAACACTTCAAGAAACGTCTCGTAAATTAAGCCCAATGACTCTTGGACAGCCTTTCCATTGCCAGGGTCTCTCAGTACTTTAAGGCACTCTTCTTCGGTCAAATCCTGTTCTAATGCTTCTTCGATCCTTGAGCTTCTCAGCAGTTCGAGCAAATCCAAATGCAGAAGCGATTTCTGTAGTTTGAGTCTGAAGATAAGCGTGTCCAATTGATCTCTCCATTTGAAGAAGGTTGCAGCTGGACCTTTACCAGCTTTATAATGTTCGAGGGCTGATATTACCAAGGGGATAGCGCCAAGAACCACACCTGCAATCTCGAAGCCTGACATTCCAGTGCTAGATGACCGACTGATCTGTTGCAGGTATTGTCGCACAAGGACGGCGGAAGGGATATGTCGTAAAACGCAATGCTAACTGGCATTACCTTTTGAATATGAGTGACTGCAGCTTGCTGTCCAAATGGCTGCCACACTATTCCACATGCCGATTGCCATTAACAAAGGCCTCGGAAACTATCGAGGAGCTTATTGTCGCATCAGCAGAAATCGCAACGATACCACCAACCCCGCAGTTGTCACGTGAAATGACCTATGTTGCACAGCTGACGAGAGCTGCATAGCTGACGCAGGCTGAGAAGAGTTCTTCATCACCATTGATATGCAGCTTTGCTGACGCTCTTCCAAGAACCTCTTAGACAGTTGGAACATCACGACAATGGAGCCAACGCCCTTGAGGGCCAGCGGTGTCAAGATATATGAGACCTTTCTAAGAGCAGTTGAAGTCGACGCCATTTCACATGCCTCAACACTCAAATATCTTCAAATTCAAAAAGAAAAGTTCCAACTATGGGCACGCAGTCTAGGGCTCTTCCAGCGAGGCCATGCATCTCTCGATTATCGCGTTCGGGATGCAATCGCAATCAGACAACCCTTATTCTCTGCGCTACAAATGTTGCAGGACAATCTTGAGCAAGTGACGTTGATTATCCTGGGAGAGCGATCTCCTTTCGAGGAGCAGAAACGCCAGAAGAATGTACGCAATAAAGACAAGGAGCACAACGATGAAGATGAAGATATAGATGACGAGGCGCATCTGAATGGCAGTGATACAAGCAGTTCTAGTAGTTCCGATAACGGTGAACCGATGGGCGAGGTCGACTATCGAATGCGGCTTATAGACGAGGCAACCAACTCTCTATATATACTAGCTACAAAGATTCGAAGTCCTAAGAACCGACCTCAAAGGACATTAGACCAGATATACAGGCATATCCCCAGTATTGACCGAGTTGCACATATTCGGGAGCGGGAGCACCTCGAAACAACGATTGTATCTCATGTGCAACGTGAGCAACTGCTCGAACTCTTGGGCGATTCCGACGATGATATTACACAAATACTACTATCTCGATATTGCTCAGCAGAGAATTGGCTAATCCATCGTGCTGGTGTGGCAAATGCACGTCGACGTCAACAGTTCGTGTATTGGAAACAACATGCCCAACGGCTCGGAGGCGGGTCAGGAGAGCCGAGTCACCCTCCGGTCGACCACAAGGAGTATGGAGACAAGAAATTATTTCCTCCCATTTCAGGATCCGTTGGGAGACAGGAACTTCGCATCGGTCACGCTACTAGCTCGGTTCCCCAACAGTCGTTGGCGACGTCTGCTACCCAATTACCTCCGGCTCTCCTCATACCCAACGACAGTGTGTCAGTCATTTCGCATCAGAGTCGCATCTCAACTGTCTTCAGTCCCAGGGGAGACAAAGTTACGTGGCCGCCGCCACCTGTTGTTACTAAGCAGAATAATTTCTTCTCCTGTCCCTATTGTTTCGTACTGTGTCCTGACGCCTATCTTCGACCCGACTCTTGGCGGTGAGTTTACACCTTCTGGTTTGTTTACTCCCTAGCTGATAATTAACACTTGCAATCAGGAGCCATCTCATTCATGATTTGCAACCGTATCACTGCACATATGAAGCCTGCGAAGACCCTAACCGTCTTTACGGTTCGAGGCAGGAATGGATCGATCATGAGAGCCAGCACATCCGGGTCTGGCACTGTCAACAGCACGCGGAAGAGTTCGAAACCCAGCCAGAATACATTAAACACTTACGAAACAATCACGAAGATACACAGGCCGAGCACTTCTCGCCAGAACTCATATCCACTGTCGTAGGGCCATCAGCAGTGCTTCAGAGAGACTGCCCATTTTGCCCGACTTCTTTCAGTACCGTGATTGAGATGAATAAGCATGTAGCTTTCCATCTAGAGCGCTTGGCGATTCTATCGTTGCCACGAGAGGGAAATGACCAAGACACAGACCAAGGCAGTAATCCATCATCCGAAAGCCATGAAGCGCAGCAGAAAGGCCGAAGGAGATCCATCGACGAGGATTTCGAAAACAAGGGATACTTCGTAATTGATGCGGACAAGCAGACTGATGCTTACGAACCGGGCCTTCATGACGCTCTTACACATGCCAATGCGCAATTCCTCCAGGGTTGGGCTACTGCAACTTCATCTGATTCAACTCGATCACTCGCTCCCACTGTATCGCGATGGCTGGTTGATATAGCTGACGCAAGCAACAGCAAACAAGACGATCCACGATATGGATTCCATAACACCCTACCGAGAATGCCATTACTCATAGAAACGCAAGCTAGTCCAGCAAAGACTCACAAGGACCAGCTCCCGGATCCCCGCATCCCATTACTGAAAAAGATGCATATTGATACGGATTTTGTCTACTTTCTTGATCGAGTGCAAACGTTTGCGAAGCCTTCATCCCAAGCTGCTCCTTATAAAATCATCCAATCTCCAAAATATCCGCGGCCAATCGCTCCAGATAAGATAGCTCCAGGAGGCATATCCGAGTCCGAGTTGTCCCGCGCCCAGGGCTATGTTGAGTATGTTGGTTGGTTCAATGACAGCACTGGAGAACGGTCAATGGCAGAGGATTGCAAGCGGTATATAGACGTGTTTGACGACACCCAGCCAATTTATGTTTATGAAGTCCGAGGGGTAGAAAATACACAGCGTCGCAGAAGCTCAATTAGTACTTACATTCCACGCGGCGATGACTTCATCAGCACCCACGCGGAAGCCAGCGCAAGTCGCTCCCTACAACCACAAGGTGGAACAGAAGGCAACACATCGTCAACCTTGGTCTCTGAGGGTAATCATTATGTTCATTCAACAAGCCCTCCCAGGTGTAGTTGCGGCCGCAGCTTCGGAAACAAGTTTCGCTTACGAAGCCATATCGAAGGATCGGTTATTCAGACTACTATTCGATAATCACCAAGTGTGACATCCACCGTTCAGGTTCTTCGTATGGGTGCCTCTTGATATGCATCGGGAGGCGAGGAGGGTGGATATGCGCATGATATAATGACTGGAAAGCAGGCTGACGATAGACAGAACATGGTAGATCTTTCTTTTGCTCTGATCTGCGCCCTGGCTTGGGTGTTTGTTGGCACAGACTTGATGATCTTCAACGAAGTAATGAGCTTGTGTGGTTCCCCGAGGCATTACTAGCAACCATGATATAGGGTGCAACGATCGAGGAAGAATCGTTCGGAGTAACTAGGTAGACAAAGTGATTCTCGTAGGACCTACCACTGTCGCGTGTTTCGGGAAACGTGATTAATGTGCTCTGGTGCTCCACGCTGATGGCTCCCAAGAGGAGGATCGCGCCCCACATTATCGCATGCCAAGACAGTGCAGCGCAGCAACCCAGAATTGATTCATCCCCGCCAACGACCCGAGTCAGTCTTGCTCTCGAGCCAACGAGACAATACTACAGAATCATGGTTTTGTCAACAAGACATCAATGTCCACGTCGACCCCTCTTCACCTCAGCTCAAGCCCCGATATAACATACATCACACCAGAGCCCTTCGAGCCCAAGCCCCTCATCGCCGACATCCTGCGTACGCGCTTCTGCATCCCCGATTCCATCTTCCTCGTCGAGGGCGTTGATACAGCATACACCTCGAAGTCCAAGCGATGGCGCGCAGTCTGCTTATCGCTCGGAGATGGCGAGCTCTGCATCCAGGCTTTGCTGTCCGCTGAGATGCACAGATTCGTCGACCAAGACGAAATCGTGTTTGGGTGCTATGTGAAGCTGCTGGACTTCTCGGTTGAATGGGAAGGCACAGGCAATGACACAGAAGAATCTACGAGGAGAGAAGATAGCGATGACGAAGAACACATTCTTGCGGCACAGAGCCGCGGCATGGTCTACCTCGTAGTCGAGAACCTGACCGTTGTCGGATGGCACAATGCCCTGATTGACCGCTCAAACATCGAGCTAGACAATGAAATAGAAGAGACTATCGAGCCTGTGGAGGACGAGGACGGCCCGGACGCAATCATTCCCTCCACACCACCGCGCATTAGCCCCGAGCCTGTTCAGCAGAATGTCACCCTGACAGCGTCCCAAGGCGAAGCAAAGCTCCTAGAGCAACTCGCAGATGCAGATGACGACTTTGAGACGATGGCTGTCTCCGAGAAGAAGAGCACCGAGAATCGCTCAGTCGTAGCTACAAACACCAACGAGAATGTCCGTCGCTTCGTTATCCAGGACCCGGCAAACCCTATAAAGCTGACGAAACTACGCTCAATACCGAATCTACCCTACAAGCAGAACTGGAGCGTCAATGTGCTGTGTGTCATTGCGGCAATCTCCGAGGTCGAGCCTGCGGGTATGCCACCATGGACGCAGAGACAAGCACGGCTCGCGGACCCATCGACAGATAAGCAAGTGCTTCTGACAGTCTTCCTAGACGCACAATTGTTCAACCCTTCGGTCGGAAGTGTGGTCCTGTTACTCGGTGTCAAGAACCATCGATTTGATGGGGGCTGTGTCAAGAAGTACGCAAGTGATCGACCGCCGGGGGGTGGAAGCTGGTGGTTTGAAAACCCTACACAATTCTCTTGGTGTCGGACTGAGACGGAATACTTGCGTCGATGGTGGTTTGAGAATTTCCAAGACGGTTGAAACAGCGTCAAATCATGTCGATGCTCTCGTTCACGCCCACGAGTAACGGACGAAGTCTCTTCTGGGACAAAGCTTTTACTCATTCGCCATCCAGTCCGTATCACTTAGACTAGGAGGACTGAATGTAGGTTATCCAATGCTTCACGGCGGCCTTGAGGTCGCCCTAATATCATAATTAATGAGAAAATGACCAATCCACTGCCTCTATGCCCTCTACTGATTTGAATGGTGGGTACACCCATTTGAACTGATATCAAAACATGTCGCAATTCCTCAGTAACACGTCTGGAAACTTGAAAGCCACTGGCCGCGAGGGCCTACCCCGCAACGCCTACAATTCCAAGTCTTAGACGAGTTGCAACAAGTCCTATCCATCTACATGATCTGTCACCCCTTCAATAATTAATAATGGCGACAACGCGTTTCCGACTAATATTCAACGTCCCAACCTCTGGCGTAACCGCCTGCAAAGCCGCCATCTTCTCTGCTGGCGCTGGTCGACAAGGGAACTACAGCGAATGCTGCTGGACAGCTACGGGCAAGGGTCAGTTCCGCCCTACGGAGGGCGCCAACCCGGCGATAGGCCAAGTCGGCGCCCTGGAAGTGGTTGAAGAGGTTCGGGTTGAGACTCTTTGCGTTGGGGAGGACACGGCGAAGAAAGTTGTGCGTAGTTTCCGAGATTTAATTCTCATGCCGTTTAGTTGATGAGGAATTGCCGAGAGCTGACTTCAAATAATCAAGGTGGCTGCTCTTAAGAGGTATTCTAATTGTCAGGCTCAGAGAGTGTACTTGCTGATTCTCTGTGTCAAGCGCGCATCCGTATGAGGAGCCTTCTTATAGCGTTTACAGATTGGAGGACTTTTAGGACCCCACGGGAGTCTTGACACGGTCTTTCAATATAATCAAGTCGAATGAGATGTTGTCGCTTTTTAATATCTGATCAGTGATGCCGAATTGCAGTCGGGAAGTCTCCAATGTTCGTCGCGTCAGCCAAGTACAGGCGACAGAATAAATGGCACATTCCCCAACATACCTACCAGCATCAGCTACAAATCTCTCTGAAGCAGACAATAGTTTTACAGAAATGATACTTGCTTTTGTCTGATCTTTATTCCCAAGCCCATTTGATCTCATTTCACTGCCATTAATCCGGTTTGTAATGAGAGGGTTGTATGCTTTAGTATCATGTCTTAAGTGCTCAAGCGGTGCCAATTATTTCTGGTACCGCCTCGCCGGAGCAAAGCTATGGTGGGGAAGCTATGATGGCATTTCAGGGACCTCGGGCGGCAGCTCCTTCCCCAATCTGTAGCTGTAGAAACATGGAGAGTGCAACCTGAACATCAAACTTTGTTTTTGACTTACGCAACCAGTACTTGATTGAAACCGCACACGACACCCGATGCATTGATAGCATATCGCAGAGCATCGCTAGCTCTTTATCATTCGTCGCGTTCGCCGTGTTTATCATATCATCGTTCTCTCACGCACCTCTCGACACCCCCCGGTCCCGTCTCTGCCCCCCGCGACACCGTTCACGATGCAGCGCCTCAGCATCACGAGAATCGGCCGATTGGCCATGCGCGGCCTCACCACACGCGGTATCGCCGCTGTTGGCTCGAGAAGTATCTCCGCAATTGGAGTTTCACAGCGTCAACCCGCCCTTCGCAGCTCCTTCTCGACCAGCCCATATCTGTCCAAGCCGCTGTCTGGCAACGATCTCAAGACAGCTCAGCCCGCCAACATGACCGATGACGAGTATCACGAAGTAGCCGACTACTACCTAGAGCAGCTCTACAACCGCTTCGAGCGCATGTCGGAGGAAAGCGTTGCCTACGAAGTCGACTACAGCGTGCGTTTCTTCTATTGCTCCACCCCAAGCCTATCTAACATTCACTCTACTCACAGTCCGGTGTTATGACCATCAACATCGATCAGAAGGGCACCTACGTCATCAACAAGCAGCCGCCGAACAAGCAGATCTGGCTGTCGTCGCCCATCTCCGGACCGAAGCGCTACGACTGGGTGGTCATTAGAGAGGGCCAGGACCAGAAGCAGGACACGGCCACCGGCGACTGGGTCTACATCCGAGACGGCTCGACGCTGAGCGAGCTGCTGAAGGAGGAGACCGACGTGGACATGGACTCGTTCCCGGCCGGCACGATCTAGCACCGCGACGGTCTGGTGCAGATCCCCAAGTCGAGGGCTTGAGGATGTGTGATTTGACCGTGATCGCGACGCGAGACAAGGTTCTAGGATGTGTACAATACGCTGGATTTGGCGTTGTGTTTTTAGTATTGCTTATACCTTAGCTGATTTGTTTCGTGAAAGGAAAACAGGCCACGGAAAGAGCTGTCGAGTTCAGATGCGCTAGGTGGGCTGGAGGGAGCGATGGACTTGATGAGTTTCACAAAAAGCTGACGCGACGTTGTTGCATGGTTTTGCGTATGCTTTGTGGCATGTCTCGAGGCATAGTCTGATATTGAAAAGGACTTGACGGCTGTTTGAACAGCTGATTCTCAGTCCATGTCGCGCCTGCGCGTGGCCGTAGCCGTTTGTGTGAGCTGATGTGTAACGTGGAAAGTACTCTACGCGCTAGATCAACGGTTCACGACGTGTAGACTGTATGCAGCCAGTGAACAGTCGATTTCAGCGGCTGATTCTCAGTCCATGTCGCGCTTGCGTCGCCGTGTATGTTTGTGTGTGAGTTGATGTGTAACGAGGGAGCACGTCTACGCGCCGGATCAACGGCTCAGGTGCAATGAAATCTGTACACTATGTGCAGGGAGTTGCAGAATCTCGTTCTATAAGTCCACGTATCCATCGGGATCGGTAGCCGTTATGGTTGTGCTACGGATTCTGGTGATACCCCGTCGATGCGGTATGACAGTTGCTGTCGAGGTTGAGTGAAAGGCGCGTCGATCGCGCGACGAGGCGGATTTTAGAGGTAGGTTTACAGGCGGGATGGAATAGACGGCATTGTGAACGCATCGTTGTGGGTGATGTATTGAGCGACGGATAGAAGATGAATAAGTTTTTGAACATGTTACGAGTAACCAGTTGTACTAGTCTTTGCGTAATAATACATCTATATACCAGTTACGGAGTCCAGTAGGTAGGGTTTACTCATCGAGTCTAAAAGCACACAACCATGTACCCGACTTGGTGTTTTCGTCCGAGGCGGTGGTGGTGGGAGGAGCCCCGTTAGTCGGAGGCGGTGGAGTGTTCGGCCGGGGAGACCTGAGACGACCTGACCGGTAAGGTACGGTGTGTTTCGCGTCGCCACACCGCTGCTTCTCGAGCTCGGCGGAGGCTGTGGGCTCGGGTGGCGACCTGCGAGAACCGTGACGTGCATGGGCCCGGTTGTTGCATGTACCTAGGTAACATTACACAAACTCGATCGACTACCCTACGAAGGGGGAGTCAAAGAGCGTGGGGGCGCCTATGCTGGTCGCTGATAGGGCAGGAGCGCGCTAAGAGAAGAATGTAGATAAATGATGGGTAGCGTGTCAGGAAGTAGGTATTCGCGAGGTCGTGAAGACGGCGGTTGTGACATGACGCTGCAGCTTTATTGAGGAAGGAGGTGCGGGAGCTATGTACGGTAGTCTCAGGGAAACCTGCGAGGGTAAGGTCTACCTGAAGAATTGCCCGCATGAGCAATGTCAGAACAAGTCCGACTCGCAATTGATTATTGGGCGACTGGGGTATTACGTGGGAGTCTGCCAGATTCAAGGTTCTACAGACAGTTCTCGTGGATGCAATGGATTCTGCTTGAGGCTAGAACGGGGAGCACGAGGCGATGGTAGCGTTCCTGAAAAGCGCTGGACTGCATGAATCACAACACCGGCTGCCTTGCGGCTCTGCACTCACCGATTGAGCTCTATTCGAGGATTGAGCGAGAGCGCTGGTCTGACAGATCGGAGGATACCGGAGCTGTATGAGAATACGTTGTTCGAGGCATTTGGGATTGAGTCACCGCATGTAGTGTCTGGTGGGAATAAAATGGAATTTACAACTTGTTGTGTAGAACGGTACACAGATCGGTGTGTAGTCAGGGGTTTCAGGATTTTCCATAGGGTGATTGAGATGTTGCCTGAGGTCACTTACAAGGAAGGAGGGGGTGATGGCTCTTGCGAAGTGTTCGTCGAAGCATTTGAATACCTTAATGTCAATGGTCTTGAACAGCGGAGCATAGCATAGGACGATAGTGCATGACACGACATGGGTAAAGTATAATCTTCTGATTTGTTTCGAAACCTTTGATGGCTCCGTTTACAGGTAGTGAGATCAGCCGCTTAGGATATCACGGTCTGTCGGCCGTGGACGACCGCATGGAACCTCGGGGCACACCAGCACCTGAACTCCCGAATAACGAAGTGATAGGGCGCAAACGGTGGTTTGTCCACGAGCCTGGTGGGTGGTAATTAGGCTAGGGAAGCGACCTCCCGTGCCGGTCTGCACCAACCGGGACCGAATAAAGGACCTTACAGGTTACATCGTAGGGGTACTTGCTGTTAAGGGCGTCAAATTGACCATTAGCACGATGAATGGGCAGATTGTGTCACATATTTTTGCACTTTGGTGTGGATACGTAAGTGGTGAATAGGAATGTCATTTGATCCATAAGTCCTAGTACGCCGCCCGTCCAATCAACCCCGGAACGCCAGAGATATTGTACATGTTCATGGCAAGGGTCTCATGTCAAAGAAGGAAAAACACAGCAAACCCGCCGTTGTTAAGTTACATAGAAGGAAGCATTGTATCTGTTGTGATCCGGGTTATTTCCTCGAGGAAGTGTAGTATTTCTTGTCGAAATCCTTCAGATATCGATCTGTTGATGCTGAGCTAGAGTGGCTTTCAGATTTGCCGGTGACGTAGAATTTCTCTCGAGGATCTGGCCGGCTGACATAATCCGAGACTCTGTCTTTGCTCTGAGAAGAATAGTATTTCGAAGATGAAGAGGAGGAGCTGCAGGTGGTTAATAATGATAGAAGACAAGTTTCAGGTTCACTAACCTATAGTCCTTAGTGGAGCTGTATGAGCCAGCGTATGCTTGAGGCATGTTGAGATGGTGAATGAGGTGGTGACGAGATGGGTAGCTCAGGGTTCGAGAATTCTTGGAATGCAGAAATAAGGTAGGTATATCACCGTTATAGCGCTTATTCAAGGATGTAGTCGTGAGTAATGATGATGACTCAAGTAAGAAGTTACGGATCGAGGTCGATGATATTGGCCACCAGTGGAAGGTCACTGACACAAATGCAATGATGAGAAACAGAAATATTGGGCAACAACAAGCCTATATATGTTCACTTGAACTGTATGACAATACGAAACGGAGAGCATCTGCCACGTCAAACAGCTACTACCAGGATCAAATGGAAAAAAGTTCGAACACCCTACAATGAACGAGTGCACCCGTTCGAGACGGTCCTAGGGTGGAAAAGGTAGCTTGATCAATAGGACTGTGCCTGGTTACCAGTCATGGTCTGTAGTTGTGACATTGAGGCAATGTTTGATCGGGGAGAACTTAGGGCGCGAATGCTCCGATGATGGAAACAAAATCAGCAACCGGGAAATACGACGGATCTTTCATGCCGACAACAATGTCAGGTATACACTACCTTACAACATTCTGGAACGGCGGTCACGAAATGGAAATTGGCCTAAGAGGCCAGTCATGAGTTGAGCCACACAGCTACGACGAAAGCGTGTGTATTGGGGGTGGCTAGGACTTGAACAAGCTTGAAGACGTCGAATGGGTCTTTACGAACTTGGAGCCCCAGGTATTCCAACGCCAAGGACTAAGCGGTCTATGCGCCATTTGATAGTAGAAGAAGGGCATTATGTCCTTGGACATCAGTAGGACTTACCTGTCGTCAATGGGAGACACGCGTTTGCGCAATAAAGCAAGGGTTAGGTTTGTCATCTGTTACGGTATTGTACGTGTACGTCTGGCCAATCTCGTTGGACAGCTATGGTTTATAATCCGGATCGGATAAAGATAGGTTTGTTACGACGACAGATGATACACCGACAATGTGGGTGGCGAAAAACAAAACGGACGGGAAACGAATCCGAACAGTTACGATGACGAGACTGGAGGATCGGATTGTCCGAATATTCGAGAACAGACACGGCCATGTATGAGAAGTAGAAAAATGACAACGCACTCACTTCTATTGCGTACACATATTCGCGATAGGAAGCTGGGGAATGAGTCTTCAAGGCCAAGAACAGGTAAGGTGATAACTCCGTCAGCGAGACCAAATTGGCTTGCAATCGTCAACTTTGACGATTTCAGCCTGCTATGTCAATGGAGCTGTCGTAGCCAGTCACAAACCCGGTCTACTCCGAGATTTCTAGTTCGTATAGAGGAATTCGCCAGTAATATGACTTCGCTTGCGTGTATTGTCGAGGCTGCGGACGTTAGGTTAAGTGAGTTGACGGTTCTAATCGGTGATAGATCCACCCGACTTTTGACGGCTTGTCATCTGTAACCTTCATGCACGGCACTACGAGATCAGTTTGGAGCGGGGTTAAGATGGGCGAAGGAAACGGGGATCGGGGTAATAAGGAGAGAGGGGGTCGTCGGAAGGTGGCTGTGCAGAGGGAAGTACAAGTAATCTCGTGAGAGTCCGGCTTCGAGCGAGGAGCGGCTTGTTTGAAACAGCAGCGATGGAGTCATAGGCGTGGGCAGCGTTCGTTGCCGTATCTATCAGGTCGCGAACCGCCGGAACGGGTGTGGACGGGGTAGCCAACAACCAACTCTTGATTCTTCTGGGATACCTGCTCAGAAAGAGCCGCACGATTCTAGGCGTATATTGATGAGATGCCTGGATATATGGGCATCGCCAAGTGGAAAAACAAAGAAATCGCGCCGGACCGCCGACGCACAAGATGCCAGGGATGGAGGTCTCGTCCAAGGGGGGTTGATTGGATTGACGACGGCATTATGTGCATGCGACCATGCCGCTGCGCTCTCAGCCACAGCCCAAGTGTTGACGATGAAGGATTTTGCATAGCCCCCCAGCTGCCACAATGCTCTGCGGCCAACAAAGAGGCCTCGAGCTTGATTGTTCCGGATCACGGATCACGGCTCTCGTGAGACTTGGACCATGAGTAATCGGCATGGTGCCCATGACACGGCGAGAATCAAGATTCGGCTTTCCGGAATGGTCTGGCTGTATCATGCTACAGCCAAAATCGGAATCTATGGGTATCGTGTTTTCGGTGAGAGAGAGCTTCAACTTCTTTCCGAGACGCAGCAACGTAATCCCCTGCTACGTGTCTTGCGGAACTTCGACGTAACAACTTCAAATGTCTTCATCTCATGTTGCCAATGAGTCACTCGCTGCATTGATATTCCGTCATCATCATTTATTGAAGACGATTCTGTAACAGGATGGAAAACAATCAAGCAAGCGATTGAAGAGGCTCGCGGGCAGGTTCCGCTGGATGCCCTGTTTGCCTGGTCAGGCTCTCTTGGAGGAGGAGGAGCAGCACGGGGATGGACTGTGGCTGGGTTGGCACTGCACCATCGACACTCCGCCCGTATCGATGCCCCCGGATCAGATCGTCGATTGGTCGAGCCGCCTGTCGAGTGGCGCTCTGAGGGGCATCATGCAATGGCTGTCGCTTGTCGGTGGGTATCATCTGCATCTGCGCTGTGCCCCGAGCTGACTGTCGTTGTGTCTGGCTCTACGGCCGTACCTTGTGCTTGATCATGTCGTTGCACCTCAATATGGGGGGCTCCCTCAATTAAGGTTGATCGATCTTGAGCTTACCGTCAGTGCTCACTACTATCACATCTACAAAACCCTTCCCGCCCCTCAGCCCGCGAGCCTTGCCCATTATGTCGCGGTCTCATCCCCAATTCCCCCGAGTCTCTGGGTGTCACTTGGTGTTCATTGCATACGGGGATAGTCCTCATATTTCTCAATTCATACGTTGAAATAGCATCATGTGGTCTGGGAATCGGGCTACAAGTCGGGTGGAGTCGTCCGCCTCACCAACCACCACCACATCCACCGGCAACAAAGGTGGCCGACCGAGAGATTGGACCGAGACTCGCAAAAGGAAACTCATCCGCCTATACCTATTCACGAACCTCCCTTTCCCAAAGGTTCTCAATCTCCTTGAAGAGGACGGTTTCACACCGGGGTGAGTTCTACCAACTAGTTCACACAGGCAGCTGACTGTTGGGGTTCTTGAGATACTGATGGGCTGGCCTCCCACAGGAAAGATGCGGCCAACAAGGTGAAGAATGGCGCGCTCGGCAACGACCCGCGATGGATGCGACCAAAAGACGAGGAGGAGGAGAAGAGTCGAGTTCGAGCGTTGCGCAACAGTCTTCGTGGTAGACATGGCCGTAAAAGCACGCCCCAGACCAACGCCGTCAAGGTGGAGCCTGATGCATGGTCAACTCCTCACTACCACGAGGACGGTTCTCTCGGAGGTACGACAGTTGCACATTCATTTCGATCATCCATTGAAGAATTGAGTCACGCAGACGCTTCGTTGTTTGGAAACCAACCCAGCCGCAATTGGTTTGGATCCATCGCGCATGTGAATCCAGCAAATCATCATGACGATGCTATGAATTTCACATTCAACCGTCTCAGCCGCCGAGACACTTCACGTCAAGGCACTGGTCTCACAGCGTCAACCGATATTAGTGTCAACAGTGTCATCAAGGAGAAACTAGCCAATTTCACGGAAGCTTACCAAAAACGCGTTGCCAAAGTTTTGAAGCGATACACGTTTCCGAAGAACGCCGAATCATCGCCTGTCAGACCAAATCTCGATCAGCCACTGGACGACGATTATAGCGACGACCAGATGGGCGCGGGATATGCTATTCCTGGTGATTTCCTGAGACACTCATTGCAACCTCGCCAGCAGTATTGTGCTCGTCACAATGTTCACCATTCTGACAGCCTTTGCTGGTGCCGCATTGCCGATGAAGTGTTACCGACACAGGAACTTTGGAATGCGCCTACTGTCCCGTATGATCTTAGCGTAAGGGATACGTTCGGCAATACTGTGTTTCATTACAGGGCAGCACTCGATAGTTATAATCACGACTCTTTTCTCCACAGTGTTTATCAGGCTTTGCCAGACATCACCTCGACCGTCTATGCCAAAAATACAGCAGGTCAAACATTTCTTCACGTGCTCCACAGCTCATGGTTTCAACCTGGTTCGAGACTGAACGATCTGATCAACATTCTCCAGGGGACCCCACTTGATGTTCTGGCCACCGACGTCTACGGTCGTAGCTTTTATCACTTGCTACGTCGTCACCAACCCGGCTCTGCTCGATTCCCATCCAATCAGATCCTCGACCACAGACGTATGAACCGTCGTGATGCATTCGGTATGCGGCCTATGGACACGCGAACTTCGAGGAACACGAAATCCACAGCCGGCTTTGTTCCGAAGGTGGAGCGGACTGAGACCACAAGCACATTGGGCTCTATGCGAGGAACCAAGAGGATGCCAGCGATCGACACCCAATGCCAATCACCCCAAGAGAAAGAATGGACTACAAATGCCGATTTACTACGCGTAGTCAACAGCTCCATTAACGTCGATGCCGAAAGTCTCAAGAACTCTCCACAAGAGACACCTCTCGGCCAGAATGGTTTCCACTGCCTTGCAGAAGTGAGGATGAACCTGTCTTCAACCGAGACCAGCGCAACAGTCTCGCCAGATACCCCGACCTCACGATCAAAGGAACAAACAAAACGAAAGCATCGAGAATCAGAGGAAGTCGACACGCCTCAGACACGAAAACGAGATGGGTACATACGCAGTCTCATGGAGTCCGGCGTCGACGTGAACCAGTATGACGCGAATGGCAATACCCCCCTTATGGCGTTTGTCGTCAACAGCTCCGACGCTACGAAATGGGAGAAAGAGGACGGCGAAAACGTCATCAAGATCCTTGTCCGACAGGCAGAAGCGAATATGGAGCTGCGAAACCGACATGGCGAGACGGCTCTTCATATCGCTGCCAAGGCCGGGAAACCCATCGCGCTGCGGACCTTGCTCGATCTAGGTGCCAACCCACATACCAGGAACAGCCAGGGACTTGGTGTTCTGGAGGTCGTTGATCGCTTATATCTGACTTCCGAGCGCGATGACAGGAGCAATGCGAGGTTTGAAGCTTGCCGTGCCGTGCTCACGCGCAACGACCAGTGTGCAAAACAGCGACCGACGATTCTGGATGAATGGTCGTTCAGGCCGCCGTCTAGATCAGGCTCTAGGTCGTGACAGCCGCGTCTTGTCTTTCTTTCTCTTTCTTACTGTGCTGGTTCGATTGGGATGTGTTTATTGACTTTTTATTTACGTTGATGATTGTATGATATCCACGTTGAAGCGTTGTCGTGTTATGAGGATACCCCGGGCTTATGGTTTGGCGTTTGGTCCGGTGTTCGTTCGTAATGTTCGGGATTTTGGATTGATTCAATGAAGTTTTGTTACAATACTACTCCTTCCGAAATTTTGCCAACATTTTAGAAGTGAAGAACCACGCATATTTACGCGAAGAGGCACATAGTCCATCACCACGGCCCATGATATTGCGACTAAGGGCCCACATATTGTCTGAGCTCATAGTTGAGAAAGTCGGTGTTGGGGATATCGCGTTCCCTAGGCGTCCCCTGCAACCATAGGTTCGCCATCGCCAGGTTTTGGTGGTTGGCTTGGCAATTGCTGCAACGCACGGGCACCACTGCAGCCAAGGCGGACGCTGCGTTGGACGTTACCGGGTTACCGACCGTTCGTGGCAAGGTCTCTTTTCAGTCCAAAGATGTCGAGCGTTGAAACGAATGCTAGAATGGGATCATAGTATCATTCACTCATCATCGTCGTCTCTCTCATACTTGTCTCACAAACCACTTATTCGCATATCATAACCAAGTAGCCATCTGCCTTTCTTTCGCGACGCATTCCGATATGAGTCAGTCTGACGACATGGACAACATGGATGGCATCGCCGTCTATGAAATGAATGGCGGAAATGGCGATGACGGTGCAGATATCCTCTTCGATTTCAGCGGCCAGCGAATCCACGTGACCATCCTCCCCTGCTCTTCGTCCCAAAACGAGTGCGAGAACAACTTCCTTGAAGATCGTCTTATTCATCTTATAAATCGAGCCATCCTCACAGAGGATATGGATGAGCACGAAACGATTGTAGACGAGGTTCTAGAACCGATTCTTGAGGTCGGGAGGGTGATTTTTAGAGAAGCCGCTTCTCGCAATGTATCGACGTGCGAGAAGAGCGAACAGGATTTGCAGGCTCTTCTTTACCCTCTGATCCTTACTTTCGGCTTCAAGACTATCGGCGGGAAGGCTGCGATAGTCCCTATCAGCGCTAGCGAAACGTATACAATCCTTGAGCCCACTCCCAACCATGGCCTTGAAGAGGAGCTTGGCATCAACACTAGTCTTCCTCAATACTCAGCTAGGAACGTTGTTGTCTTGGAGACCTTTTCTCGCGGTGCAGGTCGCACAGTTAGCCGAGTTTTGGTCGAAGGAAAAGAGATGGTTTGCAGAGCCCAGAAAAATGGGTTGCTTGATCCATCGTTGGAAAAGGAAGTGACGGCTTTTCAAAAGATAACGGATGCTTGTCAATCAAAACACTGTCGTGCGCCAATGCGAGTCCCACGGCTCCTGGGGTATGTGAGGCATGACGAGAAAGGGCATATCATAGGCTTGTTACGTGAGTGGGTAGCCGGACGCAGTCTTAGACACGTTGATATTGCGACGACGCTAGTTCAGAGGAGGCAGAAGTGGGCGTTACAGGTCCGCGACACGGTTGAACAGCTCCATGAGATTGGTGTTGTATGGGGTGATGGGAAAGCAGGCAATGTTGTTGTTGATGAGAAGGATGAAGCTTGGTTGATTGACTTTGGTGGTGGGTGGTCTGATGGTTGGGTGGATAGGGAGGTGGCGGGTACTAGAGATGGTGATGAGCAGGCTGTGAGGAGTATTGTGAAGTTTTTAGATGTTACGGAAGATAACAAAATACCATAGACTGTTATAAGACTTGAACTTAAAGAGTCCATTTAATAGCAATGGTCACCTTTGAAGTTGTGACTATCTCGGGCAAAGGTTCAAACTTCATTCGGCGCAGACGACGGCGATAAGAGTCACTGCGGAAGCCCCCGAAAATACCTAGTGCCTCACGGTCTTTTGGTCTAGGCACTCTCCGGCAACTAGCTGCAACAGGCAGGCGGGAACAACAGCGTCGTGCGATGCCGTTGCAGTGCAACTAATCGTCCAGCTCATTATAGACACGATGTTGATTCCCGGCCTCCAATTCATTGTAGCCTCACCATGTGTCCTTGGCGGCGCGGGTCGGTGACGTATATCAGGAAGGAGGGGAGGAGGGGTCCTTAGAGTCTAGACGATGCGACAACTTGAAGATGCGACGGAAATTCGTTCAATTTGCTTTGACTATTTCGCTGAGATGTACTGCGAGAAATCATTCGTTTGTTTGTAAATATCATCACGGTCACTGGTCTACCACAGCTCCTGCGACCAAAGCCAGACACCACCTGCAATTCCAGTTTGCGCGCCACAAATCGCGACAAGGAGTCATGTCGCCCATCACCCTACAACAGACGGGGAAGAACCCGAAACTGTTTGAGATACTCAACACATGCATACAATCAGATTCCGCGTCATCGACAATAACAGCAGCAAAGTCCTTCTCAGACTCAGTAGACGCAAACAGCGAGGACTTTTTCTGGGATTTCTGGAGCGACGTGTTCAATGTCGCGGAACAGATCCCGCACCATCATTCCGCCCACGATAAGCTGGTGGCATTCTTGCGCGAGCTGACTCTGCAGCCCGAAAAGAGTGATAAAGTCTGGGATGTAAGTAATCCTTACCATACGGATAGGATTACTCACACCTTCTAAGCGCATCAAACAGTGAGTCCAGTACTGATTGAGACCTAGACACGCGTATGGACAGATCTACCTCTCCTTGGCGCAGCAATCAGACAGCACCTCGACAAGCCCTACTCATCCACTCAAGCATGTCTATCCTTCCACTCCCTCGTAGCCCGCCTGCTGCACGCCGGTATCTCACCAGGATCCGAGACAACGGCGATATGGATGCTTCGTGCTGCTTTGGAACAAGAGAAGCCAGGTGATGACTCGGACCGCGATTTGATGGTAGCTGCCATGTACATTGAGTATGCAGGCGCGACTTTAGTGCAATCCTTGTGCCTCGACCCCAAGCCCCAGCTTGACGAGACACAACAGAGGATGTTGAAGGGTGGTGATTTATGGAAAGGCGAGAGCGGGCTGACGGTAGAGCGGTGGACGTTTTGGGGTCAGCGATTCGCGAGGCTGGGCAATGATACAACTGGGGAGGCGAAAGATGCAGCGCTTCATGCGGCGGGCTTGATTGATATGTGGAATACTACAAGATTGAACAGGTGATGTTGATGTGAAAGCCTTAGGGGACCTTAGTAGATCGATCATATAGGCATAGTACCATATTCGATAGATGATATATCCATTATAGTCGTTAATGTAGTAGACAGTTAATGCGTTATAAATACAGATACTTCAAAGTTAGTCGTAATATCCCACTATGTCCTTTTAATTTAAACATATTTATAAGCAACCATATTACTTAAACCCCGAGCATCTTAAGCATGTCGATCGAACTGGTTTTGTAGTTAAAAACCACTGTCCTATCCATTAGACATGTTTCAATTACAGAAACTGTAAAACGTATTGAGTGGGTTTGCCTCTAACATCGCCATAACCTAGTGACTTCTACAGTGTCCTCTGACACATTCATTCGTTGTGGTGACAGATAGTACAGCACGAACAAGGAAAAGGCAGTCCAGACCATTGCCGCACGCATAGCCAAGCAGTGTTCACGAAAATACTTTAAAGCTCAACCCTATTGCGAAGGAAATTTTACAATGTTCAAGTATTTAAGACTGAATAAGTTGTCTACACAGTACGCAGTGACGATACTAGAGTAAGCACTCGGGAATTGCTCTGAAGATACATTGGTTAGTCGCTCAAAAAGTTTCAGGCCGAGTTCTCTCCGTCAGAAGCGTAGTTGAAGTGTATCCCAGCCTGACCAGCTGAAAGAGACAAACAAAAGCTGTCAGATCACAAAGGCTAGTGTAGTCTCTTCTAGTATCGTATTCCCGGTGACCCTGGTTCCGGCAGAGAAACCTTACTCCTTCATCTTTCTTGGTCCCTTGCCTTTCTCGCTGCGCGTAATCTACTGCATAATCCTTAGCATTCTTCAATACTCTGTACGCAACAAAGGCACGTATGATGGCTGCTATACATTACTTGGCACAGATAGACACAAGGTAGAGGATACCTAGATAGGTATAGTCAGCCCTTTCCATGTGCACTTTAAAGGCGTGCGAGAAATACTACGATCTGAAGGACTCCAATGTGGAAGACATGGGGAGAAAATGAGGTTGGGGTGGTGGTCGGCTTTCTTCAAAATCAACTTCTCGATAAATACTCTTGAACCTTAGTGAAACAGCGTTGTGTCGACTTTTTTGCAAATTTTGCATTCTCCCGCCATCGACAGGGAAATCAGATATGATATCCCAAAACAGGGGATGCAGAAGAGTTGCGTATAACCACGAATGCAGAGTCGATCTGTGTCTTGACTGCAGACTCAATGAACGGATCATTACTGCATTAATCCGCCGCTCGCATAGCTGGACTGAATACTCTGCGCTATCGCCAAACAATTATCAGGTTGCTCGGTGGGATAGGGTCACAATTGTCGGGAATGGTCACTACGTGAGATTAGGGGACTCTGCCACAGGTACGATCAGCTGCGTAAGCTGATGAGTTATCAGGTGCAATAGATGCTGTCTTCTCTGGTGCTTTGGATTTTATGGTAGATGTCTGCTCCTCGTAAATCGGAGCAATTGTGAATTGATTATTCAATGAGCATGGATGCGACTGGTTGTGGTCACGTGCTACGCGTCAAGAGCGTGCATGCCCAATTCCATTTTCTAGTGGGACCCGCGTCGCTGACACGCGCGATGTTGTGCGGTTGATGTCGTGCGGTTTTCCATGACGACGTCGAAACACATGAGCAACATCCGCATGGCACGTACTGCGATCGAGCATCAGTGTGCTGTCGCCGTTGACACTGCTCAAATCCGGATGACCAATTTGCGTTTTTCTTTCTTTCTGATTTTTAATACTCCCCAATATCGGGGTTCCCATCACCGAACAACACGCGTTGAAAGATTATTGCATTGAACCAGCTGCTTTTCGAAATGCCTGAAGTCATCAATCTATTATCCTCCAGTCCAGAACGTGGCCCCAAATCATTTTCCAAGACATCCAGCTCGAAACCCTTGCCTGGACCACGTACTGCACTCGACTGCGGACTTGGGCCGCCAAAGGTGCCTCTAGCAAACTCGACAAGCAGCAATGCCTCAAAACGAGGCTTCGACCAACAATCTCGACGCGATACTGCTGATTTCCTATTCTTGTCCGATGATTTCGATACAACTGGCGATCTCGACGTCATTGCCCAGAAGAAACCTCGTACTTCGCCAGGTTCGTCGCGCCGAACAAAGAAGTCCCACTCGCCTCCGTTCAAGAGAACCAAGACCGCAACCGCCACTCCCAATACCCGAGAACCTCTAAAAGCCACTCATCCAAAGCGATGGAGCTCCCTCGTGGACGACATCGAGTGGAGCAGCTCACCCGCTGAGCCCGTCCCTGCCAAAGTTTCCTCCAAAGCAAAAGAAGCACCACCCATAACGTCTGATCCATTTGCAAGCTCGCCAAGCCATCAGGTGTCCGCCTCCGACCCTCGAAAGACAGACACTAAGCATATCGCGGGCTCGGAAAGCTGGAGCTGGCCTACCGAGTTGTCCAAGACTTCGGGGAAATCTGAGACCATTAATCCCGACGCCCAGGGCTCGTCCAAGTCAGCGGATGTAGAAATTTGGAGTGACCCCTTCGATTCGTCGCCCCGCGAAAAGACTCCGCCGAAACTAGCAAAGCCTCGCCAAAGGGCCGTGTGGGATCCCATCTCGAGCTCAGCGCCCGAGCCTCGTGAATCTCAGGATCTACCTTCCTATGCGCCGAGTTCACGAAAACAGAAAACATCCACAGAGGTTGTTGACTTGGAAATGGGCGACGATTCTGAGTCGGACGAGTTGCCGGATCTTGCGAATATGGATGCCGCAAAGATTCGTTCTCTCAGCCGATCACAGAGCTATTCTGCCACTACGAAGCACCAGTCTTCCAAATCAGCTTCGAAGAAAACCACTAAGTCTACTACGAAAATAGTGAAAACAGCCGAAGAAAAGGATCGGGAAAAGAAGCAGAGAGAAGCCTTTCGCGAGGTAGAGAAAGAACGCAAGCGTGTCGAGAAAGAACGGGCGAAGGAAGAGCGTGCTCTACAGAAAGAGAAAGATAAAGCTATGGCCGAAGTGAACAAATTGCGGACTGACAAGAAGGTCTCCACTCCCGAGATGATTGTCGATATTCCAGCGAGCCTCGACGCAGGTCTCAAAGTTCAAATCGAGGCACTCCTAAGCGATCTAGATGTTCAATACAACACATGGGATAGCACGGTCGACAATGTCGTCAAATGGCGACGGAAGGTCACATCAAAATTCAATGAAGAGATGGGACTATGGGAACCAGTGCCCCTGCGCATCGAAAACGTAGATCATACCATGGTCGTCGTACAAGCCGATGAATTCGTCCAGCTGGTTCTTGCGGATGAAGGCAAAGACCTAGAGGCTCATGTTCTGAAGATGAAGACGAAGTTTCCTAAGACGAAACTCATTTATCTCATTGATGGCCTGATGATATGGATGCGCAAGAACAAGAATCTCTTGAACAGGCAATTTGCTTCTGCTGTCAGGGGCGCAGGCCCCGAGAGTGCATCGGCCCCTTCGTCTAGTCAGCCTCGGCGCCGGAATAAGAATCAGCACCAGGAGTACGTTGACGAAGATAAGATCGAGGACGCTTTGTTATCACTTCAAGTGATGCACGAGACACTTGTGCATCATACTAACGCCGCCGTGGAGACTGCGCAGTGGGTAGCAGTCTTCACACAACACATCAGCACCATTCCCTACCGCCACGCTCGTGATGCTGCCAGTGACGCGGGATTCTGTATGGAATCAGGACAAGTTCGCACCGGCGACGGAGCCAGAGATACATATATACACATGCTGCAAGAAGTCACGCGGGTCACGGCACCCATCGCTTACGGTATTGCGAACAAATATCCATCAGTCGCAGAATTGGTCCGAGGGCTTGAACAAGACGGGCCCCTGGCTTTGGAGAATTGCAGGAAGAGTGCGAATAAAGATGGGGCGCTAACTGATCGCTGTGTTGGACCGTCGATCAGTAAGAGGATCCATAAGATCTTCTTGGGCCGGGATCCGGCGAGTACTGATGTTTAGACACGACGTGCTTTGCGCACCCACGCCAATGGGCGTGTGTATGGATTATGACTTCACGACAAGTAATTGCGTGTCCAAGTTTTGTTGTGTCTGAAGTATGTATGTACAAGGAAGAAGATATCCAACGCGCTCCACGATTCTCCGTTTCCAGAAGTGCGCAAGTCTATGCGAAAAATGTGCCTTTGAAGGTACCGGCAGCAACTGCTTGTGCAACAAGCTCATGAACTAAAAGTATGTCAGCTAATTCGTCATCAAAGTCACCATGCCGAGGATGCAATTGCAACTCACTGGCCATCCCTGGGTGATAGTCATTGAACCAAAGACACGTCGACCCATCAGCATTATAGCAAGTAGCATCCGTAGCGCCATAAGCCGTAGGGTCATCGATAGCGGTCTGGAACGGCGTCGTGGTGTCCACTAGCTCTGCGACCACGCCGCTGTTGTCCGCGGTGAAACTCGCGAGGCTGGAGGCGAGGAGGTCGTTGTACTGCGTGATTATGGCTGCTTCGGCTGCGTCGGTGTCGGCGCCTTGGGCTAGCATTAGGGGGGTCTCTTGGATTGCTTGCAAGTTGTTAGTCAGGGGCGCAGAGAGGGGAGCAAGGGGACTGACGAGGGACGGAGAGGAGAAGGAAGTTTCGGCCGCCGGCGTCGTAGAGGATTTGTAGCTGGTCGGTGTACACGTCCATAATCGCGTTCATGATGTCGGTTACGTTGCTAGCGTACCATGAGTTCCCTACGTCGTTCACGCCTATCCAGATACCGAACAGTGTGTTGTCTGACGTCCATGGTGTGGTCGAGGGGTGAGACGCGATGCTGTTGCTGAACTCGTCGACTTGGTCGACGAGGCTGAGGACGCTCGGGTCGTAGGGCGTCACGAGGGCCGCGGAGGTGGTTGCGCCGCCGTAGGCGAAGTTGTAGTTTAGTAGGAGGGTTTTGTTGTACTCTGTTATGAGGTCTCCTATCCAGTTCTTGCCGCCTGTTGTTGTCCAGCCTGGGAATGTTGGGTTTCCTAGGGGGTTGGAGGCATCTGCTAATGGACCCGTTGTTACGTTGAAGCCGGTTTGGGAGTATGAGTCTCCGCTGGGTTGGTGTTAGGAAGTGGCCGAGGGTGAGATTGTGTTATGTGATACTGACAAGGTGATGAAGTATTGTGTTGCGGAACTCCCGGCCGCACTGGTCGTGCTCGATGGTAATGATGTAGTCTTTGTCGTTGTGGCCTGGGTTGTAGTGGTTGTTTTAACCGACGTCGTCGTCGTTGTGGGTATCGCAGCCGTAGTTGTTGTAGCTGCTGCTGTTCCTGGTACACATTGATCTAAAGGTATCATGAGAAAGATTATTGCTATCCCTCGGCACACGAAACTTACAATAATAAGGATTGGCAGATGTGCAAGTCGCTCCGGTGGTGCAAACGGTTGACCCCGTGTATCCTATACCACCACACTGGCCATATAACGGCTGATCTGCGAACGCAGTTGCGCTCAGCAGCCCGACGAGTGGCAAGTAGTTTCTGAACATTTTGAGATACACTACAGAAGCAACTTTATTCTTTTGAAGACCGAGACTACAGGTTCCCCCTTTCTAAAGCAGATATCGCCATTGTGATTACATGTATATAAGAAACCACGGATGCACCTGTAGTCGATGGAGCGGTGGCTCCGCGTCCTAAGCCCATCACCATCCACATTCGGGCTGGAAGTATAGAGCTCTCCCAGTGTATTTTATTAGCGATTGGCGGGTAATCTTCGAAAGCATTCCCATTGTCCGTAATGAATACATCGCCTGTTCAAACGGAGCTCGTGTAGTCCTCGTCCGGAGCGACTTAACCGTGATCTATTTGGTTATTAGTGGGGCGGTTTAGCCGCCGCGGCACCAACTCGCCGGACTGTGACCCTGAGCTCGTGGGACTCTCGCGATTACGGCAACGCTCGCCTATCTTTCAAGGTCAATCCGTAGTGTCTTGGTATGTCGAGAGAAAGATACGGTGTCTGGAGAGTGGACAGAACGCGTCCTCATCGTTCCGTGTTCGCACTGCATTTCGCCGCGATGTAAAGAGCACCATCGTTTCAATTTTAATCTTCTCGCAAACCACTCATTCATAGCACTCTGTATCATTTAATCATATTGTCCCAGGTGTCATATCCATCACATTGTTCCAATACCGTCCTTTTGAGACGAGTTCAAATGAAATGCCGCCAGTCGTGGTTTTGGGGAACGGCAAACGCGACGGATGACTGTTGTTAGTTGAGTAGTGTTCTTAGGGACTAGATTTTTACCTAATCGCTAATGGACTAATTCTCGGACAGCGCGCTTGAGTAGACCTGTGCCTTGAGATAAACACATCTTATATGTGACTTCTGGTCTTCCTCCATCAGCTAGGTACCTACATACTATGAAGGCTCCAGTGCGGCTGATTCAGCTTGAGGTAGCCAAGGGGAGCTAGGCTAGGTCAGGATAGGAGGATAAAGCGGCGATGGCAGAATAAAACGATCGCATGTTTTACATCTGAACTCATACACTTCACAGATAGAACTCCACACTCGCGTCGCCGAGATCTTATAGGCAGTCTATTCTTACTTCATTCTCGCAATGTCGGCTTTCGTCGCAGAGCAGCCGGCGGGTGGCGAGAGAGAGGATAGCGTCAGGGAAGATGGCCCGAGGCGTCTTAAACTACCCGGCTTTAACATGCCTCTCAACGAAGTGCCTCACATTGACACAAAAGCCTATTTCATGCATGCGCTTTGGGATGGGTTCAAGTTCCAGAGCGAAGGCATCAAATTACGGGAAATCCGAATGATGGAGTTCATGAACCAGATAACTGACAAGCTCGGTTGGGAGCAGAAGATCTTCGATGAGCAGATTGTGAATCGCTGGCGCGAGGAAGCCACAGGTTTACATGCCGAGACCTCGGATGTAGACTTGGATGGGGATGTGTGGATGTCCGACAAAATGTTCGAAAATGTGAGGCGTCAATATACAACAAATGTTGCACCAGATCGTGAGTGATGGAACAGAGCTGACGCGGATTGACAGTGCATTATGGAACTTCGAGACAAAGTACCAGAGTTCAAAGAGACGGGTCTCATGAGTGTCCTTGACGCCGAGGTCGAAGTGGTAAAATCAGATTCTGCCATTGGCGAATCTCTTCTGGAGGCCTTGAAGGCTGCCGTGAAGCCTCTTGAAGATGTCCCGGATCGTCTGAAAGACTGGCATCCCGGCTCCGAAGGCAAGGTGCTTGACTTGCTGCATCCTTCCCTTTTCCCAATGGTCTATGGCGAATCGCGTGTTCTTCCCTATGGAAAGGTTCCGCTCGAGGGATGCGAGGTCTTTATCGGAAAAGGAGAGACCTGGAAGAATGCGCAAAAGGTCGGGCCAGTAGATTCGTCAACTCTGAACGGACCATCTCTCTGGGGGAGCACGCAATGGCTACCCAGCGATATCGTTTGGTCGGCAACTGGAGAGCCACGTATCTCTAGCTATATCAACAACCTCCACCCCATCGACCATAAATCCCTGTATCCGATCCTCGAGAAGTTTGTTGCTGCCGCCTTGCCGTTGTGGGAGAGATGTCTGTACCGACAGAAAGACGCCTCACACCACCATCGTGATATCATGGTACCTCGGATCAGCGATTGGCCCCTTGAGGATGAAAGCCAATATTGTTTGCCGGAAGGAGTCGTGTATGATCGGCCTGCACTGGAGGAAAGCGAAGATGAGGATGACTATCTATGGTCAAACGAATATCTTGAGTGGCGCACAGATCACCGTGTTCTGAAATGGCCGGAGCCTGACGATTACAATCCTTTACGAGCTCGTCCTGCTGACAAACGTCCAAATCTACGTCGAGAGTTCCCCGACGGTCTCCAAGTGATCTTCAAGTTAGCGAACGTTCACCTCACTCCGTCGGATCCTGGGTACGGAGGAGGCTCGCTCCACATCGAAGGCGCACTCAATGATCGCATTGTAGCGACTGCGCTCTACTATTATGATTGTGAAAACATTACTGATAGCTATTTAGCTATGCATCAACCTATGGACGCTGATGAACTACGTATGTTGCCATTTCAGTACGAGTACGAGTCACTGGAGCGATGGCTAGGGATCTCGAGGGATGACGCTCCACTTCAGCGACTGGGACAAGTTGCTACTCGACAAGGCCGGCTACTCGCATTCCCGAACGTATTGGCTCATCAAGTCCTGCCTTTCAAGCTGGCAGATCCCTCGGGACCTGGTCATCGAAAGATTCTTGCCATGTTTCTTGTTGATCCGAATATCCGCGTACTGTCGACATCCGTTGTCCCGCCGCAGCGAAAGGACTGGTGGGCTCGTGAAGTACGGAAGATTCGTCCTCTGAGCACAATTCCAATAGAGATTTTCGATCTCATCATCGAACATGTTGAGGGACAGCCGATGAGTTGGAATGATGCGGTAGCTGTCCGTGAGAAACTGATGGAGGAGCGTAGCTGGACTAGGATCAAGTTTGAAATGGACTTGCAAGGTGTAAGTCGCTAATGGATTTCTCTTACTAAAGCACGCACTGATGACTGATATTCAATAGAACACATTTAATTTTTGCGAACATTAAAGGCTCCTGCATTGCAACATACTTGGCCGGTCCCTGGACGTCAGTATCATTTGCAATGTCATCAATCAGTGCCAATAGACAAAGTCTTAGTCATTGTTCTCGAAATTTTACATTTTGTACACAAGGAAACCAGTTAGCAGTGGAACAATTACATTGTTGAGTTTTATCTTCCTTCGAAACAGTCGCCTTGTTTGAGCGTTATGTGATCAATCTTGAAACAATCCGGACTATAAGTCCCTGGCTTTCCCTACCTTTTTCTCTACAGTCTGAAAATACCGCCACAGCTGCTTTTACCCGTTAAACTTAACATTCCGGTCACAAAAACCTTGCCAAACTTCGTTAGCCGCCAACTCTACAGTCATGTGCTACCGAAACTTCGTGGGATTCTCATGCGGACACGAAGATCCCGACGGAACTCCTCTCGCGCCTACACCCTGTTCGCCCCCTCGACGACTGCGCCACGAGCCGTTTTGCGATCCTCTAACGGATCGCATTCGAACCACCGGCTGGGCACGATGCCCCACATGCACCCACGTTCTGGCGCAATTGCGAGGTGAGTGGAACACAGCTCGGCAATACTGGCGCGATAACAGGTTACTGCCTGTCGCTTACATCGACAGCCTTAACCGAGACCTCATCCGAGAATTCGCTCTGATACAAGGGCGGGCATACAAAGCAGGGCCGAAACACTCTGTATACCTCGAATACGGTCAAGCGCAACAAAGTCTAATGAACAGAGCACTAGATCTCATGGCGCTTCTGAGTGATTTGTATAAGAAGTGGAACTCTGTGATCGCGCGCTTGAGATCCTATGGTACCATTCCAGAGGAGATGTTCCGGGAAGCTGTGACCGAGAGGGACGCTGCTTCGATCAGGTTCGGAACAAACACTAATGCATGGATAGACGTCTTTGAAGAGCTCCTGCGAGATCTTCAGAGGTATCATGATGAACAGGAACGACGAAAGGCCGAGTCAAGTGGTAATGCCGACCCAAGTGGATAGTGATTGGGTGAGTAAGCCCCCTTTACGCGCACCGCCTTATGTCTTCGCGGAATGTGCAGTATCGAGTGTCACTATTATTTACAGAGAGGCTGTGAGTAAGGCCAGTGTTTCGGACAGTAGAAACCAATCACTCCGCTATCCTAATCAAGTTGAACAGACCCCTATTGCTCTTTTGCCTTGTTGATAGTGAAGTGAGAGTACGTTGATACTGTGCGAAGGACCTCGTAGAACATATGGCATATAATGATGCCCACGAACACCTTCACAAGCTCAAGATAGTCCTTGATACTCTGTTTCCGAACACTTTGTCCGTCGTGAGTTGCGGTCAGATAGTTATGTTCTAATAAATTACTATTCTCAATGTCACTGAAAACCGGGCTTCTGGTTACCCAAGTGGCTGTTGATGGACCGATATACATTTGAATGAACGCCAGTTGAAAACAACTGCGCACGACGCAGCATTCCCCTGTAGTTATCTTAATGCCAGACCGTCCGAATAGTCAGTCGCGGGCTGGCGCTATGGCTTTGATTGCCACGGCCAGAATCTCAGCCATGCGTGCGCGGGACTGGTCTTCGGTGAGCGGTGCAACGGCCGTGAAATGATGCAGAGATCGTAGGGTACGGTCTTGTGCATGTCCCTGCGGATTGACGAATCGCTGCAGGCTGTATCCCAGATCGATCGGCACGTTGAGGACTGGTCGATGCGCTGGGGCTTCGGATGCTGGGTCTTCGTGGCTGTCAGATATGCTTTTGATCAGCAGACGAACTTGACGTAAGACATTGTATTGCGTATCAGGCTGAACCCAGGTGAGTCGTATACATATTGAAATGAGCTAACTTCAAATAGAGATACTGGACAGCACGGGCAGAGTCGTTGTTCTGGAGGCTCGCCATTGTCCCATTCGAGATATTGCCCTTTCAGGTAGGTGGGTCGAGCGGTATGGATCGGGGACTTTCAGCGGTTCCAGCGAGTATTAGGCTCGGCTGCATCCGCACGTGCGCGCGAGGCGAGGCGACGGCTAGGTAGGGGATCCCGATGCAATGGGAACAGGCGAGGAAGACGAGTATAGTGCCAGTGCGCAATCGAACACTAGGATGGAAGTTCAGTGTGAAACCGACGAATAGAGATTGTGAGACCGAATCTTGTTGTAGGGGTAGAGTATGAGATAGATATGATGCCCATCGATACTCAGAGCCAGAGCAATTTAGGTATTGTGACTCCCCGGCCAGGAAAACGAGGGTTGAAGCCAGGATCTTATGTGAGCGCATGCCTGGCCTTTCATATGGCCCAGTGAGTTGAGCAGCCCGCGAACCAGCTCGACGTTGTGACACGCCTCCCATATAGCTCGTAGTGTAGTGTGCGAGACAGCATTGACCAGTGTAGGACAAAACATCAAATCCCCGGCCGTCATGCACATCCTCTAAGAGTCTGTGTAGCCGCCTAGGCTGACAGCTTCCTCGCCTCACACGCTAAACATATCTCCTCGCATATGAGAGACCTGCCAACGTACGATCCCATGCCCTCACCCCGGACTTTACTTGAGAACCATGTATAGTTCGAGATGATGTCATCTGAATATCTACAATGACACCAGATCCCATGCCGTGGACCCGGTTTAGAGGTCCTACGTCGATCATGAATGGTCAAAATTGGAGGCTGATAATTGAATCTCGTCGAGGGAAACACTTTGTTACCAAGTTCAGACCTGGCACCGTCGATCATCTTCCCTTTCAAGGATGCAAGAGACGGCAAGACAATCCGACCGACTCCAATTCTCAGGTCGTTTTCCCCCTTTTCGCACCTGAAGTCGCCTGATTGCTGACAGGGTGACCCCATTCCGTCGGTCAAGAGTGCGTTGGTAGAATATGCCCCTCAACACCAAATTTCATGATCGTCGTCGTACCCTGGGAGAATCAGTCCATGTTTCCTCCTCGTGACCTCTAATATTGGTCGATCATCAACGTTAAGAAGCATAATCGGAACTTTTTCTCATGACACCTCATTCTCTTATCTTTCTGCTACGAGCGATCGTTCCAAGTGGCAACACCATCCCTACTTCCCACTGGCGCTATGCTAGAGAGGAGTGCTCGTATTGACTACGTTACCTCGACTCACCGAGGAATAAATAACGCACTGCCCTCAGCAGCACGTCACTATGCATCATCATCATCATCATCGTCGTCGTCGTCTGTGACGTAGATGGCCTCGTTGCTGAGTGTTGACAAGTTGACTGAGGCCGGTCGAGTCCAGCGCGTGACCGGGAAATGGCCTGTTTGCTTCTCTGCCCTGCCGGCCATCACTGTATGTCGTGGCCAGGCTCAGCCTGAGTCATTTTCTAGATGCAGAAGCGAACAGAGTGCGATTGGATTGACGATCTTGTGTTCTTGAGGCCGGCCACGGCTTGGTAAGGCTGTACGTCATAAGCTGAGGAGCATTGCATGTTTGCGCCATTGAACCCTGGGCCTGAATTCACAGGGGAACCCACGCCGCACGCGGAATCAGGGTCCAGGGCTAGCGAGCCGAGAGCGAGGGCACACCCTTGCTTGCCTGGCGAGCCGCGGCAGAATCAGAGTCCGGGGCTTGGAGGGGGGGGAAGGGGATGGATTGAAATGCCACCCATAGCGAATGGGCTTCTCCAAAACCCCGATCCCCATGAGACCGGGAAAACGAGAACGGCGTGTTTGCACCGAGTCCCTGGACACACCCTTCGTTTTCTCGTATCACTTCTCAGCCTATCCCACGCCGACACAGAGCCCAAGCGCCATCATCATTGTCACCATCAGCAGCAGCAGCAGCAGCAGCCGAAGAGGTGTATTCAAACAACGAGAACAGAGCAGTGACGACAGAGTAATCAGGCTGTTTGCCTGTCGATCCTAAAGAAGACAAGCTGCTGTTGCTCGCGAACATGGGTCGCGGGCGTCCTGAGGCCACCACTCCTCAATTGGCGAGTCCATTTTCAGTTCCCCTGTCCAGCCCTCCGATGTCAAGTCTAGACCCGACCGATTGATCTTGGCGACTCGAGAGGAAACAAAGCCGCCATTGTTTTCCGACTTTCCGCACCCAGTAAACAGATGCACCACAGCCACGCTTCGTCGGATGAATTCGGAAGCGCTCTGGGACTCATCGCTTGGAACATCAGAATGACGTCGTTCTTGGACTCGGTTCAAGTTCGAAGACATAATTGACAAGACTGGATAAAGAGTACTCTTGATCGCCCAAGCCTCACCTATTGTGTTGAAGGAGTCGACGAACCCGAGGCAGAATGGTAAGTCTGCCTGCGCATGCTAATGACAGGAATAATCATTTTCAGTCAGCGGGGGAACACAGTGATTCATCCATGTTTTTTTATTATAGTATTAACAAGACGTCGCTATTTCAATGTTCATACTTGTTTCAGTCCATACGAGCATATCCGTTTCAGGGTCGGACCGTACACTATGTACACAATTTCTCTTGGCAAAATCTCTGTGCAGCTCCCTCACAGATTGCCGAAAGTCCATGAACTTTCCCATGAGTATTCGCTCCCAGGTCCAGAGATCTGGGCATTCCGGCGGCCCCATTCCGGGCTAGTGAAAAGCGTCAACATTATCAGAGATCATCGTTTGTTCAATCATCGCGAGACGAGCGCACTTACTGATCGATCCCGTCCACGTAGTCCTGCGCTTCAATTGCGACACAGGAGCTACGGGTCACTTTCCTAATTTCCGCAGTTCCTTGTGTGCTCTTCAGGTCTGCAGTGCCGTCGAACCAATTGCATGAGTAGATAACAACTCCTGGTTGATCTGATCGCAGTTCTGCTTTGATTCCCGAGAACGGACTCGCAAGTGTGAGAACAACAGCATCCGCTGGCGCGTCTTCAATCAAGAAGTACCTGCTTCACGTAAGTCATTGCAGCTCGGTCCGTTTTGGTAAATCGCAATACTCTCTTACCCGTTATAGCCTTCGCATGCGCCGCCGCCGCCGCAATTGCTGGAGAAGCCCGGCAGGTTCTGCGCGTGGCCAAAGAACATGTCAGGTTTGCTCGCAAAGTCATTGATGCTACCCGGCTCTGCAGTTCCAATCTCGCCTGTCGGCACCGCTCCGTCATCTGCTACCAAGTATCGCTTCGAGTATGGCATATACAGAGTATGGTTCCAGATTTTTACAGCATCTGGATTTTTATATGCATCGAGGTTGAAGTAGGTGTGATGAGTCAACATCAAGGCTAAGAGATAATGTCAGTGTCGGGTCGGGTATCGCGCGACGATTATACGAACGTGTCTTGACGGTAGGCGCGACGGCATTCATTTTAATACTCCAAGTGTTACCGCTCACACTATAAGTGACATTCCCTAATACCAAGCCCGGCATCCCCTTGGAAGAGTACGGCTCGTCGCGAACAGTAAAGGTGATCGACTGGTTGCTGAATGCCGAGACATTCCACGTGCGGTAGGACCAGTTGTTCGTCCCCGAGTGCAAGGTGTTGTTGCCATCATTCATTTCTGTCAAATAGGTGGTGTTGTCAATTGAGTACGTAGCGTTACCGATGCGATTGACGTAGCGTCCAGGTACGCTGTTGTAGACGGGATGACCGGCGTCAACAGCTACGTCCGTGTCAACAATTGCACGAATACGACATTCAGTGTCTCCTGTTCCAGTTCACACGTACGATAGTATGAGGTATTGTCATATCCCAAGACAATGTCAACGTTCTTGCCATCTTGCCCTTTTACGAAGAGATTGGTGAGTGTTGCGCCATAAGGAATGAACTTTCGACAGTCAGTTTCCACACAATGCGATACGAAACAGGCGCCGTACCTGTGCTTTGACACCGGATGAGCTGATAGTGTATTTGCCGTCAGCTCCGGCGTGAGGAATTCGAGCTGTAACGAAGCTCGCTGCTGTCAAAACGAGTGTGATCGGAAATCGCATCATGCAGTACACACAAGTTGTTGTTTCGACTATGCCGTAATGCCTTGTAACACGATTTCAAGGGTACCAGAGCTTGCGAGTCCAGTTGTATACAATAGTAGTGATGCAGACATCATAGCTTATATCTCCTACACATTGAGATCCGACGCGCCTTCTGCTGCACACATTTTGCCTTCATGGCTCGACCGAGGCAAAAAAGCATTTCCAGTTACTTATTGGTGTTCCAATGGAGCAAAGGATACGGAAGGAGATGACCCGCCCAGCATCTTGTGTGCACTATTGGTCAACAATGTGAATAGCCTGATCTGGAATCTATCTTGGCGTAGACTTTGGGGATCTTACCCCATTCGGAGCCTATAAATCCACGTGTTAATCACTACATATCCGCTCGGTCGGGATAAACTGTAAACGGACAGCAGGCAACATGGCTTATATCACCATATGCCTTATGGGGTGCCGCGATAAACCGGTCTAGTTCAAACTCGATTGAGAAATTGCTTCAACGTAAGGTGGTTTGAACTACATAAAACGGCAAGGCAAGCATGAACAGAGACCGCACCATGGTTCGTTTTCCACCTGTCACAGTTCTGACGGCTGGTAAGGTCCAGTAATGACTATTGTTGTTGTACGAGGAGGGAAAAGGAAACTATCTAGATAGGGGCTGAGAAATGAGGTTATATACATCATATCGTGGCCTGTGCGCCACCTGGTCCATGCCATGCCGGTTTCGTTCCGTGACAACCATCTCCTGGAAGGGTTTTTGGCACGCTTTATTATCGAGAGAGTTTTCCAGAACATGTCCGTATAATCCAGGCCATGGAAGACCGCATCGCGAATACAACCGATGACGGTCCCCGTAGGTCACCGTTATTGAAACAGACATGGCGATACGAGACATATCGCGCCTTGTTACAGCTGCAGGAAGTCCAAGACATTTTTAATCAAAGTAGGAAGCGAATCACAGCTCAGCTTCGAGGACTTCTTGGTTTTTTACAAGAACTACCTACTTTTGAGGACGCCATGATGAGATTCGAAAATAAAGTCCTCAGACGTGCTTTTACTGCCCACCAAAACATGTTCTTAAGCCCCCACCGACATCACTTTGGAAGCATGCCGTTACCTAGCACTCGCTCTGCCCGAGTAAGGTTCGCGCTCTCCGAGCCGGAACGGGAACCACGTTTGAGCATAGGAATCCTCGAACAGAGCGCATTTCCTCCGGATCCTGACAGAAACAAAGGAAATAATTCGAAGAGGCACCATACTATGGTACGTTTGAAGTTGTCTCGTTATAATACTCATATAGCCTTTTTGTGAAAGTTCCCATGCTGATTTTATGCCAGTGAGTGAATTTTTAACTTAACGGACAAATTTGTCCAATGCCTAGTACCAGGTGCTTGTATAGCACAATAATCCCTTGCCAGATCACGCCCATTCAACTCCAAGGCTAACATGTTTCCCACACACTAGATTGAGCAATATTCTAGGACGGTATAAAGAGGTGCGGCTGCATGAGGAGCTGGAGAAGGATATTAACAACAGTTTGGACATCCTTTGCGTGACATATCCAGCCATCTACACTCGTCAGTTTGGATTTGAATTGTATAGGGAGTCTAAAAGGTTTGATTTTGGTGAAGGCTGGAAGACAGCACCTCGAAGAGCGATAGTGGCATATGGGACGAGTGAAGAGAAGCCGGCAGAGCAGAATTCCGGGAAGTCATTATTCCGACAGGTTTGCGAAGCTGCATACTCTCACGAAAACTAGCCGAGCTTGTACTAAACTTTTCGATTCTCTTAGTGGTCAGAGTCCTTAGTGACTAGAACCCGGTTAAGTTTAGCTACATAGTGGAGGATACTGTATCGTTATCGTGGTTTATATAGAAAAACACTGTCCTTCTCAGCGTGGTCCTTGTCTTAGGTCTGTTTCTTGTATCAGACGAAATACATGTCGTACATTTCAGCCAAGTACGACTGACTCAGTCTTGTATTTGCTAATTTGCTGCTGTCCAAAGTGCTGGACCAGGATATGGGTAGCTGCTGTATGTCGTGTAAAGGTTGAAGACTATACCGTTGTCGGTGCTCTTGTATAGACTGCTGCCAACTGTCCCAGAGCTTGGTGAAACTGTGCCGCTACCAGATACTTTCAAATTCAGGCACTAGAAAACTCGCATCAGTAACAATTTCGTAAATTTTTGGAATACAGCGAAAAAGAACGCAAGGCGGCTCCAATATCAGGTTCCTCTTTCCTTACAAGGGAAAAAAGAAGCCGAGTCCAGGGCTGCATACCTGAGGGTAGTTTTGTGCACCATTGACATTTTGGGCCCCATGTAAAGCGATAATTTCGTGACGGATCACATAGTTACCCGCCTTCAAGTTCTTCGGGATTGTGGTTGATGACGTGAAGTTATTCGCGATGAGCGTATCAGTCACCCACGTCGTGCCGCTGACGATGCTGGATTGACTGATCTTGCTCCATGCCAAGCTGCCGGCAGAGGCTAAGAAGGTTAGTCAGAACGAATGCTAGTTTGAACATGAGGATTTCGTCTTACTTCCATAGGGCGCAATGTAGTTGATGATAGGCCCCTTGTGGCTATCTGGCCAAGTGTTCCAGTAGAACGTAATCGTGTCTCCGGCATTGACGTTGATGAAGTTTTGTCCTACTGTCGCAGACTTGTGGCAGGCGATGTCAGAGGTCCCAAAGAGTGATGGGTCAACGAAACCGTTGTCCTGGTTGAGGGAGTTCCATCCAGCAGTTGCAGGAGCTATCCGTGTCAGAAACAACCCTTCAACATGCCGGACATGTGTCTAGAGTCTTAACATACTACAACCCATTTATTAGTCCTAAGCGCAAATATTTTCTACACGGTGATTACGTACCATGTACCAGTTGGATAATAGTACCAGACCGGGTCTGCACCCGCGGTCCAAACTCCATTCACTGTCACTCCACGGACAAAACCGTGCGCCGAAACCTGAGTGACTGAGGCAGCAAGGGCTGCAAGAGCGATGGTTGTCCGCATCTTTTACGCTTTAGTGAGGATGTTGATCTAGTGATAGTTGGGGTATAATACACGATTTAAAATAATTGCTGTGTCTGCAAGCGATCTTTATACACAACGTAAGAAGACGCAGCTGAGAATACCTTCCAACAACTCGTGGACTATTAGCGGAGAATGACTAAACAACCTCGCATCAGCTGAGTCTAGAAGTATCAATAAAACAAGAACGAAGCTAAGTAGTGAATACAGATTGGTGGACATGAACGTGGTATGAGCATTGCGGCGGTCGTATTCTGCGTTTCATTGGACGTTGCTTATGTGATCCATTGCCGAGACGGACGTCAACCGTCCGGTCTTCCAATGGGCGTTCTAGACCACGTCCGATGTTACAGTAGAGGGTTAGAGCTACTTCATTCCTGTCCCTAGACCTGTGAACGGGTCAGATTTAGACAATAAGTGCGTTTACCTGAAAAGATGTATTCAGAGCAGCAAGGAAACTACAACGGACACGACGTCCTCCATCGATCTACCTAGTATGGGTACCTACCTTATGTTTCAGATCAAACCTTCTGCTACAGAACGCGAAGTGTTATCAGACGATTCACACCTGCAAAGTTCCCGATGGTATGGACTTCGGTTTTAGAAAAGTGTTCGAGATACCGACAATGAATGATGAATGTATAGAATAGGAGCATCGTAGAAAGGACAAGTTACCTTGTCACAGATCATGGCTCATGTCGTTTGAATAATGTGTATGTACAAGTGCTTGATTCATGAGCCGTTTGCGATTGGCAGTCGTTAAGGTACCAATGGGACGTCAGTCGCCAACATATCCCCCACTCTCTCGCATCTTTCACGTAGTATGACTACAGATTTGGATACGCTTCGAAATGAATATCCCTGTTGACTTGTTCGAGCTCATTCGAATCAAGCCTGAGCCTCAACTGAGCCTCAAGTCTGAGAAGCACATTGCAGATGCACATGGCAATGGCACTCCGCAGCCTTAGACTAGGACAGTTGCTTCTGCGCAGCACCACAGGCTCAAGTTCACGCCAGGTTCGCAGCATTAGGGGAGCACCTGTATATTGTTGCTAGGGCCGCAGAGAATGGAATCGTATCTTTGATTAAAGTAGTGTGTTGTAAACGTCTACATGCTAGATAAGACTCGTGTTTGTTTGAACATGTACACAGTTGCCTTTTGTAATCACAGTATGTCTCACGTCTTACAATAGATGTGAGATGCCATAGGGACGACGGACTACGACATGTATGCAATACCATGTCGATTGGACAAGGGCGTTTGAGATTGCTGTTGGTATGCCATTCTGTTTGTAGCCCATCAACCTAATACATGCACCTTACCGGCTCCTATCACCAGACCCACCTAGATACAAACGCGACGGTTACGTTTGGAGTCGAAGACTCGACGATGTCGAAGCAAACGAGGGAATAAGGCAACGACGACCATGCATTTGTAGAATCGCACACTCATGTAAGTGCCTCTCCAGCTTTGGAGGGGGCAAGCTGTATGTGTGAGATGACCATGAGGTCACAGGGCGTCTGGGTCTATCTACGTCGACGATCAGAGACCAAACAACTTGATCTCGGGTATGACAATAAGTTTCTTTTCCTTAGAACCTGGGTTATCTCGTGAAAGAGAATGGGCACGTGTATCACAGGTGCCGAAGTTGGGCACCTTCACTCGACTAACAATTGGCTTTATTCCTCGGTCAAAAGAGCCTGGAGCTAAGGTACATACATGTACGTAGAAAGTCTCGAGGCAATTGCACTCAAATGAGAGGAACCTGTAGGGGACGTGACCGGTATTATCAGAATAACGTTGGAGGAGAATGATTCAAATTGCGAGGTGCGATAAATGTTTGAAGGCAGGTGCGATCAACACAAGGTAGGTGCGCGTACCTTCCCCCTATCTCGCCTTACTCTGGGACCTGCCACCTTTACCTCAGCCCCGATATCCACCGCCCTTGGGTGCACCCCGCCACCTCTCCAGTAAACAAACAGCACGCTGGTAGGAATCGTGAGTGTCAACTTGGCCAACTCCCCTCTTCCCAAGCACTTTGATCTTGTATCCTTTTTGTCAATCCTTCCGCTCATCTACGATCACAAGCACTGTTCACATTGGATTGCCTGCTGCATCATCATACTTGGGCTGGAGACATCCTCCAGCCTTTCCTCCTCATCCTCTTCGTGCGTCTGACCGCGTCTCGCCGCGTCCAACAGAGTCATCATGGCACCTCTAAATGCTGTGTTCAACCACCTCGTCTTGCCGCCGCACCTCCCAGGCGAGCAGGATGAGGATATCGATGGCTTGACGGCAGACGTGACTCAGCGCATGATCCGCGCATGCCAAACAGCGCGTGAGATGGCTGCTAGCCACGACAGCTCATGGACCAAGTCATATGAGCACCTCCTCGCGTCGCTTGAGGCATGCCGTGATCTGAACTGTGGACATCTGGAAAAACGCCACCTCCTCAGCCACTTCGAAGACCTCGCAGAGAACGAAGTTCTACCTCTTTATGTGGCCGAGCAAAATGCTGGCTTGCTGATTCGCAAGCATGAAATGTAAGTTGATTGATGATTTTCCCAGGTAATGGACAATATCCAAGTCATTTTTCTAGCTGACACCATATCAGCGATGGAGAAATGTGGGTTGTTTTCGAGTCTTTTGAGGCATCCGCTACCTCTGAGCAAACCGTAGCTGCTGGCCATGCTATTCATTGGGACTTTCCTGGTCGCTCAGCTCGAATCCCCGCCAACGAGTTCTCGATCAGCGAATTTCAGCATTCCCTCGCTGGATTTCTCGAAAAGGCCAGTATGGAGTCGCTTTACACTCTCCAAGCATCAACTCGAAAAGCCGGCGTCTCTGTCACTGAGGTACGAGATACCACAGATCCTGGACTAATCTCTCAGATGCTCATGTCAATCCTGGAGGCCATCGGAACGTCGTATCAGCCACCTACCCTACGGAAACATGTCAGAGACGACGTCAACTTCGGCATGGGCGATCTTCCATGGCGACGACTTCCTTTTTGGCTTGTACTACGCGTTGCCTCTCAACGACAACTTTGTTTGTCACTCGGGAATGCAGAAGGCCAGATGGCGTACAAAACAATGATGGCGACTTTATTCGCTCACATGCTAGAAGATTGTACGGACAGACTCGATCCCGACGTGACAAATGTACTTCGATCAAAGCTGGCACGTCGGATGGCAAAGATTGAGATGTACAAGGAAGAGTTAATCACCAGTGATGCAGAGAAGTTCAAGCCTTACCTAGAAGGCGTCTCGTCGATGGTTAGAGAAACGCTCAAGACGTCAAGTGAAAAAATGGAGCTTTTCTGGCACGATTTACAACAAGAGACAATTCGCCGCATTGATCCATTGCCTCGAAGAGCACTCGCAAGCGACTTTGAACTCACACTGCCTAACAGTGGCAGATATCTCGAAGGAATTCTCGCTAGACATAGTTTTGTGGACAAGCCCCTCGGCCCGGTGTCACTGCCAAATCCCCTTGAAGAAGGCATAAAACGAACACAAGAGTTCACAAACCAAGTTCATCACCTCGCGGCCATTGAAGAAGAGACCGAACGGGCATCTTCCACTAGGTCAACAAATTATCAAGCCGACTGCATGGCCTTGGCAGATCAGATCAAAAATCTTCTGCGTGAAACGAAACGGATATGCATTCCATTTCCTGAACACAGTACGTATTCCATGGATCTTCTATGCCGGCTCCGAACACCCTTCTCCTCTATAAGTTGGGGAAAGCAGCACGGGAGTTTCCCAACAAGTTCAAATTTGATTACAGCGATTCAATGCTAACATACTTTGATCCACGCAGTGAGTTCTGCTATTCTCGCATTGTTCAGTTTGTGGGTCAAGCTCGACGCATGCGCCATTGCGGCATGCCCATTGCTCAGCAAGCACTGTCCAGCTTTCTCTCCTGAACTCCTAGATGCCCTGCACCTTCCGGCCAAGAAGTCCATGGAGTTATTGCAAAGAATCCAGCAGTACCTAGCCGAAAGACACGCGAAAAGCCAACTTGGGAATATACTAGCTTCGCCCCACCAGTTAGCCAAGCGGTATTGCGATCATTCAAGCAGCATGAGGATCTTAGAGCAAAAGATTCAAACAGAGTCTGACTCAGCTCAAGCCTCAACGGCGAAGAAACTCGAGCATCTTCATGAAGAATATGATGACCTGACTGAAGACATCGCATCCCGTGAGTGTTGCTGTACTTGGGAAGATGGGGAGCGCATAGTGAAAGGGTGCACAAAATGCTTCCTGTGGCGAAAGCGAAAAAAACTGCAGATTAAGGTGCAGGAAGCCTTCTTGCCTCAGGATCAGCTTCATAGGACTCTCATTGTATTCGAACTTGCTATTCCCGATTTTATCTCCGCCTACAGAGATGCGACCTGGAAGCTTCTCAGTCAACTCACTCATCCAAGTCGTCCCAGAGTCTCCAAAAAAGTTGAGGTTCATTTGGAACAATGCGGCACCTTATGCGAGTTCATGTCAGCCAACGTTGATGTGGTATCGCTGGCGTCGACCGTCAAATGCTTCGAGCAGACACATTATAAATTCAGCACAGGAAAAGTGCCACCGAACCGAGTTATTCTGCCTTTCGCAGCAGATTTTCGGCTTTTCGATCATGAATCTCAGATCTGGATCGAGGATCTGGATCAACCTCTCACATTGCAGCATCATTGTGGATTATCTGTACCACCGGAACTCATGTCCGTGTTTCCATTGAAGCAACACCCCCCAACAACCGTCGAGGGACCGTCTTCATACGACGTTCAAGCCAATCAGACCCTGTGTCATACGAATATGTCGATTCACGAATTTTCCGCGTTGCAAAAGCTGTTAGCAGGGACACGGCGACGATGGCCTAACCTCCTAGTAGAGTTGTCATCATCAAACATCAATGTCAGCAACGCAGACACTATGCTTTTGCTTTGTCAGCTAGCCGTTCAGGCAGGTCCTGGTCTTCCGAATGAACCTCTGAGGGCAGTTCACGAGATTTTCAATTATACCACGTTCACAGACAAGCTCCTGATAGTCATGGAAAGACTCCTTCGCGGCATAATTACAAATTGGCGGGAACATAATTGTCTAGAGTTAGTTGTTACACTTACTCTACGACTGGTCAGTCTGTCGCCCAACCAACAAGTAATTGCATTACTCCATGAAGCACGAAGAGTGACGCTGAGGTGGCTTTTCCAAATTCGTAAAGAGATCCGAAGCGGTGCAGCGTCTGAAGCAGCCAAGAGATTTGCAGACTATGGACTGCATGCAGCATTACTGTGTCGTCGCACCTTTGCAATACACCTTGACTGTGAAGAGGAAATGAGTGTTGAAGACCTTGAGGTATGGATCCAGTCCTCCATTTTTCTGCAAGAGAACACTCTGGATAATATCAATGAGCTCTCACCGCTTCTACGTCGGTTTTTTATCCGTGACGCGAAGATGACGTACCACCTGGTGGCGTACATCAAGGCTGCCATGCGATCATATCGGGTTGCCGTGGGCGTCGGGGTTGTGAAGGGTCTGTTTGGATCATCAGACGGCTCCGGTATGGCTTTCTCCTCATGGACGTTCCTTGAAGGCGTCAATGACAGGTGGATTGTGGCTACTTCCTCCGAACCTAACCCGCAAAGACTGCATTACAACTTTATTGAGGGCCATGTCCTTGTGAATGGAAAGCCACGAGGCAAACTGCCAATCGCTATTAGTAGTGATCAGGACGTGAAACGAATTTTCCAGGGCGAACATCTGTTGACAGTCTCATCGTCTATCCCCGGCATGACAGATCGTCTACTAAAGACTATGAACGGGCATGAGGTGCACTTTGGAATTCGTGATGGTCATGCAGTTATTCGAACAATACATCTCCGAACAAAACCTCATCGCATATATGAGGTTCTTGAATTTGTCCCCGAACGTCATTTCAACCCCTCACCTAGTGGCATTGACATACCGTATGAGCTGGTCAGAAATTGTTCGCATTGGCTGAATCTTACTACCGGCATTCTAGAAATCCGGAGAGCATTACCGGGCTCCGAGCAATTTTGGACAACACGTAGGAATGACTGGCTTGTTGATCTGAAAGCTCGCAAAGCTGTCCGAGGTATTGGTGGCAGCAAACTCGTGGACCCTCAATCCAGAACTTTCCACTGGATTGCAAAGACGCTTCAATATTTTGAACGACCGGAGATGCTCACAGTGTACCAGCCTTCTTCGAGAGGGAGACTGTCAGTGGCATTGAGGCACATGGATTTGACATTTGAGGTCAATCAGAACCAACTACTGGAGTCCCGACAACTCAATGCCGAGATAGACCCAGATCAGGATGCCGGCTCATGGTACGGGTTGCGCAGCAAGCTTGTGCTTCGCGATATACAAACTGGCAAGCGCAGTGTAATTGTGCCATTTGGCGAGTTGAAAGTTAAGCGCCGGGGAAAACACGTCGATATCGATACGACAGGTGCGAATATCTACGGAAGATACATTGTCGATGATATTCTAGGCCGTTTCTCGTGCCCGCCAGAACCACTGATGGTATGCACGAAAGCACTCTATCATGCGTTGACTTCTCGTGGCTTTGCAGACCCCCTCACGAAGCGAACTGGCTTCAGTGAGGCACTTTCAATTCTTCAATCAGGCGTAGCCCAACCTTGGACTCCATTGTCGGCTCACGTCATCGAGATCTTAAAGCAATTCGACAAATTAGTCCCACACCGAGCGTACTATCCGCCCAAGATAAAACGATTACAGAGAGTAATTTGGGACTCTGATTTGCTACCTTCTATGCAGCATGACTGTTACAGAATCGTCGTAGATGCAATCAAGAACAGGTCCCATCAGTTAAACACATTTCACGGCGGCGGTTTCATCAAGCCATTGGAAGCGGACCACCTGCGCCATCGTGGCGTGTCTCAAAGAGCACTTTATGAGACATTGGGCTATAGTGATATAGCAGAGAGCTCCACTGATATACTTTACAGCTCTCGGGATATAGGCATAAACGACGCGGCAGACCGAGTTTACAAAGTCGCCAAGTCTATTCGATCGAATCTCTCCAGCTTCCAAATGAGTCGCTCGCTCATGAGCATTCTCGAGGAAAACGATGTCATCGGTGGTTTCTCCTCGGACGATGATCCTGAGGGCGGCCCTACTCATTTGGTCAGGCCATTAATCGCCCAAATTGAAGGTAATGTCATTGAGAGATGGGGGGAGCTGGTCAACATCTGCCGGCGATCAGACAGCCAGTTCACCCTAATTTTTGTCCTTGGACTTCTATCATTCAACAATGCAGCTGATATGGACATTATACAATCGTTCGCTGCCATAGGTACAGTGGACAAGTTACGACATTTGAAGCCTCCCGACCATAAAAGCTTCAAAAACATCCAATCTCGTGGCCCGCCGGATTCAGACCAAGTTGAGAAGCTAGTGTCTGCTGGCTACCCCGAATTTGTACCTGCTATTAAGGCAAATCGACGCAAGACTGAATATGAGAAGTTTGGCCGCACCGAGAAGGTACATAAGCTTCACTGCGAGGAAGCTGGAAAGAAAATTGTTCAGTCGATCGGCCGTATGTGGCCGCGACCAGCAGACCAAGTATCTGCGAGTGTCAAAGAGATCTTCGACGATTCTAGCTGCGACACCTCTCCGACAAGGATCTCGTTGGATATATCGTCGATACTGAAGAGCATCATACCAGAATGGGAGAGACGGCTTGCCGCTTGCGCCCTCGAGGACTATGTCAACCAAGTCCAAGAGGTTTTCGACTCCATCCGTTATTCTCATGAAGTTGCTCCGGTACAACCAAGTCAGAAAAGTCCAGATTTCAAGCCCATACTGTCTTCAAGTCATTTGATGCTGTCTGCTACAAATGTCTCAAGTTTTATCGGTGGCCAGACTCGTGTCCCACGATCATTCACGCTAGATTGTTTTGCGCGGCCCAGCGCACTCGAGAACTCGTTGACCGAGGCACAGCGACCCGAGGTTAAGGAACTTGGTCGCATTCTTTCAAGATTCGCGAAAACCAAAGATGCGATACGGGAGCAATATGCCGAAGGTCTGCAACGAAGCTTGGCAGTTTTGGAAGTTGCACACCAGCCAGCCCATTTGGACGTGCAAGGGCTAGGCCAATACCGACAACCAATCGAGCAGGCTATAGCAGAGTTGAAGATCTGCGTTCAGAACGCATTCGAGCAAATTTTGAGTGGGATTTGCTCACAGAATGCACAATACAGCTGGCTACGAGCCGGAGACGTCCACCCTTACGCTGCACCTGTGGAACTCATTGTATTACTCAGGTCAACCACCAAACAAGTGATAAGCTTAGACATGAAAAAGGCAATCATTTCATATTGCCTATGTATCACAGAACTACAACGTGTCAAACGCATCGCACATGCCCTCTACCGGAGAGATAAACGGGCATTTACTGACGAGTTCCGCAATCCCGGGCACGAGAATTGGGACCCTCTGAGTGCTCCGGACTGGCTACTGATGGAGGTGGACAGCGATATCTTGATACGAAGTGAACAAATTCAAGTTGCACGCGAAATTATCACTCCACAAACGGGAGAAAACTCGGTTTTGCAAATGAACATGGGACAAGGTATGTGATTTCATCCGTTTGTTAACATCTCATCTAAATGATAAACGCTGGAAACCCTTTTAGCATGGATCGTTCGTTATTACTGACATCGGCACAGGCAAAACGTCGTGTATTGTACCCATGGCAATGTGCATTCTCGCCAATGGGAGAAATCTAGCACGATTGATCACCCCGAAGGCATTGCTGATGCAAACAGCTCAAATGCTACAAATGAGACTTGGAGGTGTTGTAGGCCGCGATGTGCTGCATATGCCATTTTCCAGGAAGACGCAAACGACACCATACGCACTGTCGTTATACGAGAAGATTCACAATGATGCCTACTTCCGCAAAGGTCTCATTCTGACTTGCCATGAGCACTTACTCTCTTTCAAGCTTGGTGGCTGGCAGAAGCTAGCTGATAGTGAAGGAATTGCAGCTTCCAAAATGCTCAGCTTTCAAAATTGGCTCGACAAACACTGCAGAGACGTACTTGATGAATGTGATTTCACTCTGTCGGTCAAGACTCAGCTCAACTATCCGAGTGGCCTTGAGATGCCTGTAGATGGTCATCCGTATCGATGGCAAGTAGCAGAAGAACTGCTGGAACTGGTGACGAATTGTGTTGCCGACGTGCAACATCAGTGGAAGAGGAGCATCGAGATCAGAAAGAACGCACAATTCTCTGCAGCACAGTCTTATCCGATAATCCATTTCTTGAAACCTAATGGCGAGAACGCACTTCATAAACGGATCATCAACGACATCTGCGCTGGTAAAGCAACTTGTCTTCAATCCGACAACTCGAATCTCAATCAGAACAAAAATACCATCCGCGAGATACTTTCTGGACCACGAGTGGACGAAAGCAAGCTATTGATGGTGTCCAGGCTCTTCCCCAATCCAGCCGCGGCAGCTAATATGCTTCTCCTTATACGAGGGCTACTTGAAAACCGGATTCTGATAGCTTGTCTCGGAAAGCGATGGAATGTGCAATATGGCCTACACCCACTTCGTCATCCAGTCGCTGTTCCTTTTGAGGCGAAGGGCAAACCTTCCGAACAAGCTGAGTATGGACACCCAGATGTGGCAATTGTGTTCACTTGTCTTTCGTTCTACTATGGGGGCTTAAGACTTGAACAGTTGGTTCAAGGAGTTCAACACGTTCTGCAATCAGATGACCCGGCTGCTCAATATGAGAGATGGACGTCCGGCTGCACAAGTTTACCAGAAGAGCTTCGACACTGGAATTCCATCAATATAGACGACAAAGGTCAAATGGAAGAGTTGTGGAAGAATCTGAGATTCTATCGAATCGTCATCAATCACTACCTGAATCATTTTGTATTTCCCGCCCACGCGCGCCAATTCGAAACAAAGCTTCAGGCGTGTTCATGGGATATACCGTTGATATCAGAAGCAGGTCATAATGCTGCTCGATCAACGGGGTTTAGCGGGACTAATGACAACCGTTTGATGTTGCCATTAACCATCAGGCAGAATGATCTCGGTGCTTTGGAGCACACCAGCGCAGAGGTGCTCTCGTATCTCCTCCAAAAGCGAAATAGCACTTTTCGGGTGACAAAGAACTCCAAGGGTCTGAGATTGTCAGAACATGAATTACTCGAAGCACTCACGATTCACAAAATTCCAATACTCATCGATGCTGGTGCATACATCCTGGAGATGGATAATCTGACATTGGTGGCAGAATGGCTTCGAAAGTGTCCCGAAGCAGAAGCAGCAGTTTACTTCAAAGCTGATAACAGAGCATGGGTGCATTTCCGAGGCGATACGAAAGAGGACGTTCCTTTACTAGCGACGCCGTTCGCCGACGACCTTTCTCGATGTCTCGTTTACCTGGATGAGGCGCACACCAGAGGAGTTGACCTCAAACTGCCTCAAGAGGCTCACGGAGCCGTGACTCTGGCACTCAACCAGACTAAAGATTTCACGATACAAGGTAAGTTCTGGTCTGCCTTGTGAGATATGAAGTCTTGCTGTTAACTTTGCATGTAGCGGCGATGAGGCTGCGTCAACTGCGAACCAGTCAGAGGATCACATTCTACGGACCACCAGAGGTCGAACAGAGCATCAAAGACCTATGCCATCTCAATGACATACAATATGTGAACTCATCTCATGTCGTATATTGGCTTCTGGAACAGACATGTCGCTCAATCAGAGACTTGCAGATGCTTCATGTGGCCCAAGGCGTCGACTTCTGCAAACGCACTGATGCAGTATGGCATAACAAAGATTTTTTAGTCAGTGACAGTCAACAGCGGAACATCCTCCGCGTGCTGAAACAGCCAGAGCGTCAGACTTTGAGACGTCTCTACGGTCCGCCTCCAGTAAAGCAACTCCAACCAGTTCAGCGGCCTCTACACTGTCCAATGCTCCAAAAGTTTCGGGCGTCTCTTGCTCGATCTGCAAATAACCAGTATGAGTGCCTTCCTGCCAATGCGCTTCAAGAAGTGGAGCAAGAACGGGAAGTAGAACTGCAGGTTGAGCAAGTACGAGAGGTTCAACACCGAACTCATTATCGCGCATTGGAATATCCCGGAATACATCCTGATATAGTGCAATTCGCGCGGACTGGGACACTACCCGACTCCCATGTGACTGACCAGCACAAAGCAGGGTACGAACACGCTTTCGCATGGCTGTCGAAAACAAGTGTTGGAAGAAAATTCGAGGTGAGAGTGACAATGCCGCAGTTCTTCGTCTCACGCGAATTTGGCAGGACAATCAAGGAGTCGCCGGATAGTACTGAAGATGACAACTTTTTGGTAAGTGATCGATGGACCCGAGCGGGACACAGTCCGTCAGTTACAAACGTGCTAATGTATCATATCGAACAGCGACCAGTTGATTGGATACTTTGGTCACCATCAACCGAGACCGCCCTCGTGATAATTCCCGAAGAGGCCGAATGGTTCCTCGAACGAGTTCAGGATCTCACGCTCGAATCACCTGTGCATATAATTGGCTATGCGACCCCAGTCACAAAGATGATGTTACAGTTCGACAGTCTCGACTTATTTGTTAGACCCCAGTTACCTCCTGGCTATCAATTTCCCGCTTGGCTGTCCCGAGACATCGGAATCCTTGCCGGGCGATTGTATGTCCCATTGAAGGAACGAGAGGAACTAGCACGATACATCCAACCTTCGAGTCAAGATCCCAACACCGATAGTTTTACACTTCGTATGCCAGGATTCCTTTTGGAATGGCTGACACTCCGTCGAAAGGCGGTGGACATTTTGCACACGCACCTCGGATTTATGTGTACTGGCCGTGAGATTGTGGATGAGGATGATATTGGAGAAAACGCCGCGGAAAATGACCCTAAGAATGAAGGCGAGTGTGACGATAAGAGTGATGGTTCATACGAGATGGTTTGAGAGACGAAAAATTGGTGATGTGTTGTGTTGTGTTGTGTTGATGTGATGGTAACAAGAGAACTCAAAATCTGGCGTTGAGGAGCAAGTTTGTTTGATGTTGAGTAGCTGCACGGAGGGGGCTACTTGTCTGTCATTCCTAACATCGCTCGGATGTTCTCTAGGTAATGTCTAGCAAGATGGATGCCCAAAACTGTAGAGTAGTTTGTGCGAAAATGCAAAATTATGAGGACGTTTACTGAAAAGATTGATGGCTGACTGCTAATTTGGTTATGACAATGGTGTTGTCCTTTGCCATCTAAGATGCCTGCGCGGAAGAGTAAATAATTTCCGACCTGGCTCTTCCGTATCATCCTAGCTTCTGCGTAATCTCCCTCCCGTGTAATGTTCGTCGGTGCCATTATCATTAAGAGTACCTGATATCGAGTTAATGGTCTTTGTCTTGCCCTTCAATCACTATTTGCGTAAGCAGATGTGCCCTGCTTACAGTATTAAGAAAGAGATTTATGCTCGAGTATGCTTCCATGTAGACGATCGAGCATCAAGCTCTGGACGAGGGATGAAGTAGACGTCTTATGGTCTCATATCAAATTCACCAATGTCCATTGTCCTCACCGTTGTCAAGAATTGCCCTCAACGGATGCTGACAGATCCCATCACTTCACTTGTTGTTGGATACTCTCAGCTACCTCTACCTAGTCCATTCGGGGGGTTATTCGTTGTTGTCCTTATTCATAAACCAGTTTACGACATTTCAATCTATCTGATCAACACTATTACCACGTCCTTACGTCCGCCTCGCTTATCTAACAAAGAGAGCCGGCTTCAGGATCAACCGTATGTCAGCCTGACACGTTATGCGCATTTTCCCGACGGCTGTTTCATGCCATCCGAGTCATTTGTTTGTTGTCAATGTCTCTTGGAACAGAGGTGCTTCCTTGCTGTCCTTGACCATAGTATGGGTATGAGTACAAACGCAACATGTTGGCGTCCTTGGGGTGTTACTCAAAGCCGACAACGTCCGTTTGAGCGACTCGAAAATGACCGAACGGAAACTCCGATGATCTAAGGCTCTCCTAGAAAGTATCGGTAGCAAGGCAAGCTATGCCTGATTCAAGTCAATACATCGTTTTAGAATGCAGTACCGAGCCGAAGACAATCGAACTTACAGGTTTCAGTGAAACCTCGCCGTTTGCCCTTGTTTCCGTACTCCCTGCTCACAATGTATTATCTACCCGCACTTATCAGTGGCTCGTGTAACTGACGTCGGCAAACTCATTGCGGCAGATCCAGCAACCCTCTACTGCAAATTGAACGATAGGTCGTCTCTGCGTTGTACAGGAGGACTAGAACTGACACCCAGAGTAAGGTTTTTTTTTTTCTCTGTTTGCTGTCGCTCGAATTCTATGTTTAGGGCATCGGAAACCCTGCTTGTTACCCAGGATGAATACCATGTGTGATAACAAGTCTTTCAGTCCCATGGAAATAAAAAGACACTGCCCTTCTTCGCTTCCCAGAGACAGTTCGAGACATTTCCTGCAGTTCCAATTAGTCTCTCACTTTTGGATTTACGGCGTGAACAGATCGAAGAAGATATATAGGTGAGCGCCAGGTTCTACACATCGTCGTGGGCATATCCATTTTTCACAAAATTTCTGTTTTGTCCTCTAGCATTGTCCTCGACTTATTTTGTTTTCCCGTATCATTGATTTGCGTATCATCCTTACAAATCATTATCATACTCACACTAGCATCCAAACAGCACCCAGAGTATAACGAGACAGCTCCCAGCCCACGATGTCCTCTTCAGACTCATCTCTGACTCCCCTAGAGTCCGAACTGAGCAACGATGAGCTCGACGGATCATCAGTGGATAGTGTCATGGAGCGGCAAATGAAGCTTTTGGGCTCGAGTGGCTCTAATCACGTACCCCAGGATACCAACACCGCGCCGCTCTTCAGCGCTGCAGTGTTGAAACACACACGCGATAGCTCGGTGTCACCTGATATCCCATACTCTCAGTATGGTTTCCTTGCAGGCGACGTCGAAAGCCTTTCAAAAGGGTCAACACGAGATCCAAGGATCTTCTACAACGTCTCAGCGCCATCGAGTGTCTTCATCTGCGGCAGTCAAGGCTCAGGCAAGAGTCATACACTGTCTTGCATCCTGGAGAACTGTCTGATTCAATCAGAAACACTTGGATCTCTACAGAACCCGCTCACAGCTGTCGTGCTTCACTACGACGATTATGCTTCCGATTCGCGCCTCGCTCCGTGCGAGGCTGCCTACCTAGGCAGTGATCCCTCAGTCACAGTGAGAGTCTTGTGTGCTCCGACAAACGTCGCTCTCATCAAGGTATGCATTTCCTCCGGGTAACAACGCGACGAATCCCCTTCTTACTACAAACAGGAGTCTTACAGCATTTTTCCGAATGCTACTGTCGAACCCCTGAAGCTCGACGAGTCGAACCTCAATACGAGGCGCATGCTCGAACTCATGGCATTTGACAAGAATCAACCTCTTTACATGCAGGTGCTTCAACGCATACTTCGTGACATGCGTCTCGAACAGCAAGTCACTCGCGACGGATTCCGCTACAGTGAGTTCAAGCGGAGACTTAACAACGAGGATCTGCAGCCGGCTCAGAAACAAACACTTCAACAACGCTTGGACACGTTGGAGAGCTTTATGGTAGAGGGCCAAAAATTGGTTTCTGGGTTGAGATGGCAGAAAGATCTAGCACGTGGTACTAATTGGAAGCCTAAAGTAAGTACCACACGCCAATGGCCATCCACATTTAAGCTACCTCACTCACAATCCGAGCAAAACATAACTAATTTTAACACGTGAACAGGCTGGAGAACTGATCATCGTTGATCTCTCTTGTCCTTGTGTGACCGCCACAATGGCATGTGTACTCTTCAACATATGTCTATCAATCTTTTTGGAACAGGATTCAACTATCGGTCGGGTAGTTGCGCTGGACGAGGCTCACAGGTACATGGGCGAATCTTCGGAATGCGAGACGCTGACGAACAGTCTGCTGGCCGCCATCAGACTCCAGCGCCATCTTGGTGTCAGAACCATCATCTCGACCCAAGAACCCACCATCTCGCCCAAGCTGCTTGATTTATGCAGCATCACAGTGGTACACCAGTTCAGCTCGCCTGACTGGCTTAATGCTCTGACAAAGCATCTCGCAGGCATAACCACTGCCTCAAAGATGGCGAGCCGACTGAGCGACGAGAACAGCGCCAGTGGCGAGAAAGCGACGACGAGCGTAATTGGACCTCGAGGCGTGACCATGTCGGCCGAAGATCCAGTTAGGGACCTCTTCTCCAAGATCGTTGCGCTACCGCAGGGCCATGCTTTTGTGTTCGCGCCGAGAGCAGTGGTCGCACTCGAGAAGAGAGTCTTGTCCGGAGGTGAACGCATTCTGACGCCCCAAAGGCTGGCTCATAACATCTTGCGGGTCGTTATCAGGAATCGCATCACCTCCGATGGTGGACAGAGTATCATGGCTTCTTGATATCGGTGTTTGTTCTCCTGGCTCTCTTTATAGAACTGTTGTAGATATGCCCTGCACGTTTACTGTAGTGTCGTACTTCGTATTTTGTGGGCACGGCCCAGGACATGCTCGGTTCTAGATCACAAAACATTCTGTATTTAATCGTGTCTACTCCGATGAAAACTACTACGCAGCATTGAGCATCGTTCCGGTCTACGCACAACGATAGTGTGAATGAGATTATTTGAGCACTTAGACGAAACAACATCATCCAAGTCGTAATACTTCATTTAATAATGCTTGACTTCTGCGATAAGAGGTGTCAGAGTAGGCACTGTGTCTGGTCCCATCCAGCTTTGGTGATATGGTCAGCAGAGCTTGACTCAGAGTTCGTCAGAATTGGCCCAGTTGTCATGTCAGTTCATGACCGGCGTGATAAGCTACGCGAGACGTGGGATACCGCAGTAAGGGACATATACATCTTAGCACATCTTCTCTCCCAGAGGGCCGCTGCAGGCGTTTGACTCGATAAAAGACCTCGTCGTTCTTGTTATTTCAAAAGTCACAACCTTCAGTTGTTGAATCTGAAGAAGCCAGATCAACTGCACCTTCGTGCGTGGCCTGGTTCTTGTATGCATCAGCTGGACGAGCCACTAAGCTGTCTTGATCTGTGTCGCATAGACACAAAGTTAACTGAATTTGAAGGATTCTATAATTCGTCCGCTCGCAAAATGCTCGGTTTGTATAACACTATGGCGCCCGCCACAGTAAACGCAGCGAGCAGCCGATATGAGACAATCGAAGAAGTCCAGAGGCGGCAAGCAATTCTCAGTGAAAGGCTGCTTTCCTTTCCGAAATGCTTACGGGCAGTTCTCTCGGCCTCTCAGGATAACACGGCCCAAGAGCTCGAAGAGCGAGTCGAAGGACCGTCTGAAAATAGGCTCGCACCCTTGGCGCAGGAGAACAGGCACGCCGGACACGCCAGCCCAAGACATTTGAGACCCAAGCCCTCCCATGTGGCTTCGAAGGACCGTGGGAGAGAAAATGATCCGCGGATGGCGACGGGGAAGTCAACGGGCGTCAATCTCAGATGCCTCGTTCTTCTCTCACCAATCGAGGCACGGACAACCGAAATGACCCAAGTCGGACGAAATCTGAGCAAAAAACAGCCCGAGCCTATCGGTTGGTTATACACAAGTTTGTTCCAACCGACGCCGCAGACAACGTTCGGGTTCTCATAGAGGGCGGCAAGTTACCAAAAGATGGCTAGTGTTGCCTCCTGGCCGTATCGGTACAAGACCTATCGATGAGCAAGGTCAGATACGAAACAGAAGAGCATAGGATAGGCTGCTGCCCATCTTGCCACGCCGAAGAAGAAGATTGTATTCAAATCCAGCAGATTGATGAAAAACAATCGCAGGCTCGCCTCGGAATAATTCCATTCGCAGAATTTTCTATAGCGCAGATTCAGGCTTCGTAAGACGCCTGAACGCTGTCTTATTGTTATTTCCTTAAGGTAGAGAGAGAAAATCTCAACCGAACAAAAAAAAAACGGATGACGAATTGGGCTTCTGCACCTCCACGCGGTGTCATCTGGAAATTTAGACCGACATTGCCGGATTTAGAGCGAACGCAGAGACGTATGATAGAGTTATGGGATGCCAACTCAAGCCAGAACAAGGTCAGTGAGTATTCATTGGTGTGACCATCGGCTCTCTCTACCTAGGTTTCAATGCTATTACGCTTGGCCAAAATATCCCTGGTCTTGTCTTTCCCAAGTACGGCGAGGTACGATACCCTCTCGGATTGCTCCAATTGACGTAGCACTGAAAAGATTCCTGGCGCCAATGAACAGGCTCGTGTAATGGGATATACGAATGATTCCTCCCTTGATAGTGGTTGGGTGAATGCAGCTGATAAGCAACTCACTGTGCCACATAAGCACGTTGATGCTTGGCGGGAGTTCGGTTAGCGCGTTTATACGAAGGGCTTGCTGGCCATTCTTGGGACAACAACCAACTGGTATCACATCCCACACAAGACACCGGCCGGCCAGGGCTCGCCCTCATCGTTGCTGCTGTCGCCGTCGCTGCCGTCGGCGGCTCATCGCCGGTCCCGAATCGGCCTTGCATGGCTATGCCGCTGATGGCACGCCAGCGTACTGTACATCCAAGGATTGACATCAATAAACGGGTTTGATGTGAAGAAACAGCGGACGATACATCGCGCATGAGGCACGTAGAGTACTATGGTGAACGTATCTACTCCGGCCTTATCATCGCCACTGCCCAGACTTCCAAGCGTCCGCCTAGACCCTGGGTCTCTGCCCAGAGCTTGGCAGGTCTACACTCGACCCCATACGCCGCACATCTATCCCTCCCTCGCCTCATCTTCCCCGAACTTGTGCATGGGGAAGGCGACCAGCCCACGAGGCGAGAGAGCGTCTCGAGCGTATAGAGTCGCGTGCGCCGGGCTAGGGTGGATATATTTCCCCAGAAAGACGGTTGCGAGCTCAGCTTGGCCACGATGCCGGGATCCTGTCCTGTTGGGGCCTGGACTGTTACTTTACCACCCCCAGATTGTTTTCTCGATAAGGAAGGACAAGCAGTGCCATGCCTCTGCCATGGTTCTGGGCAACCTGATAACGACTCGCACCAGTACGCGAGCGAGTGGGAAACCTGAGGACCAGCCTCGCGAGTGGCCAGAAGTCGTCAGGAGGATGCAAGATCCGATGGGGGACTGCGTCGCAAAGGGTGCCAATGCAGTCGCCAACCCACGCTGGCCATATGGCTATCACGCCGGCGGCAGCCGTATAAAGTCGATTCGAGACCTCGTGTCGTAAAGCCCTGGCTCTCCTCTGTTTCCTTCGTCTCCTCGTGCAGATCATTACTCACCTTCTGCCTCTTCCGTTTGGTGTATTGGGAAGAGTGCTTTGAGAGACAGTCTCCTATCCACAGAAGCCCATCCCCTTCTGTGCCTCGATATCGTCCGAGATGGCTGGTAGGTTGCCCACCCCAGTGCCCAGGGGAACAAGGGCTATTGTCTGATAAAGATATTGACCTCGTATCCCGTAGACACTCAGACCCAGATCGCCACGGTCGCCGCACCCGTCAGCGACGTGCGGTCTTCGGTCGACCAGAAGGCGCTGGCCCACAATGTCCGGGCCGAGGACGAGTCGGTCTATGATGAGGAGGGCCACGAGCTGTGGCAGGGCCTCGTACTCCCCACTGAGGAGGAGAAAGCGACGTTGCGTCGCGTCTCTGGCAAGATGCCCTCGACAACCTACTGGCTCTGCGCTGTCGAGTTCGCCGAGCGCGCCTCGTACTATGGTTGTAACCAGGTGTACAAGAACTTCGTTCGTGCGCCGCTCCCAACCGGAATCAACGGTCCCGGCACCGGTGCCGTCTACAAAGGCAGCGATTTCACTGCCGGTGCCCTGGGTAAGGGGTCTGCCGTCGCCTCGGCCGTTACTGAGTCTTTCAAGTTCCTGGCGTATGCGCTGCCTGTCTTTTTTGGTTGGCTTGCCGACACCAAGTACGGCCGCTTCAAGATGATCTGCTGGGGAGTCGGCATCTGCGGTGTCGCCCATATCATCATGATTATCTCAGCCTTGCCCACTGTCCTACAGTCCGGCAAGTCCTTTGGCCCTTTCGCTTTCTCGCTCTACCTCCTGGCCGTCGGCGCAGCCCAATTCAAGCCCAATATCTCGCCCACGCTGATCGACCAGAGCCCGCATAAGAAGGAGCATGTCATCACTGACAAGAATGGCGAGAAGGTCATTGTGGACCCCGAGGCGTCAATTAACAGCGTGATGCTTTGGTTCTACCTCCTAATCAACATCGGCGCTGTTTTCGGTATCCCCACGACCTACCTTGCAAAACTGGTTGGCTATTGGGCGGCATACTTGATTCCCACCATTCTTTATCTGCTATTGCCTCCTCTGCTGTGGTACCTCAATCCCCGCCTCATAAAGCAGCCGTCAGGAGGCTCTGACCTAGGCAATGTGTTCCGCGTCGTCGGGGACGTCTTCGCCCACGGCGGTATCACCAAGATCGGAACCGCCGGCTTCTGGGATCTCGGAAAGCCCAGCGTGAGAATCGCCGCCGGTAGCACAAAGCACTACGAATACGACGACTCTTTCGTCAACGATGTCCGCCGCACGTTCAAGGCCTGTGGCATTTTCCTGTTCGCCCCTATCTGGCAGATCAACGACTATGGTCTTGGTGCTGCTGCCAACGCCCTGACTGCCGGCATGGACACCAACGGCCTACCTAACGATCTCTTCGACAACCTGAACTCCGTCAGTATTGTTGTTTGTAAGTTCGCATTACGTGCTCTTTCCTATATCGAAGTTGCCCCCACTGCCTCCCTGAAACTCCAGCTCACCACGCATGCAACACAGTGGTCCCGATTATGAACCACATCGTCTACCCATGGATGCAGCGAAAGGGCATCAAATGGGGTTCCATCAGCCGCATCACGTTCGGTTTCGCTCTAGGTGCCGTCGGCTCGCTCGGCTACGGTCTTCTGCAGTACTACGTCTACAAGACGTCGCCGTGCGGCAACCATGCGTCGACCTGTACCGAGATTGTGGCCCCCGGCGAGCCAGCGTTGTCGCCCGTGCCATACGGCTTGTACGCCATCCCTGTGGTGCTGGGTGGCATGTCCGAGGTCTTCGTCAACGTGTCGCTGTACGGTATTGCTTACGCCATGTCACCAAGGAATATGAAGGGCCTCGTCGCGTCTCTGAACCTGTTCACCAACGCCATCTCTGCCGCCATCGGTCTAGCCGCCGCGCCTGCGATCAAGGATCCCAACCTGGTCTGGGTTTTCTTCGGCCCCACAATCGCAGGTGGTGTTCTCACTGTTATCTTCTGGTTCACGTTCCACAATCTCGATGAGGAAGAGTTCGTGCTCAACACGGACATGCGCGACATGAAGCGCGACTCGGGCGTCAGCGATGAGGAGACAGCCTCGGCGCAGGACAAAAAGGTCGTCGCTGACGAGAAGAAGGCGATTGGTGATGAAAAGAACTAGAGGACGACGATGTTCATGACTTCACTCCCTGGTTGGTCAAGGGCTTGATAGAGTGAAGGATATATCGCTTGGATATTTAGATGTGTGTCGGTGTGTACTGTGTAAGATACAACAGCACTAATGTTGAAGCGTAGAATTCGCGTCGTGAAAAGGGATACGAAGCCAAGTATATCGTGAATCAATCAAACAAGTACGGCCCCGTGACGGCAAAAAGAACACAGGAATATCCGTCCCAACCGTTGCAGCGCTTGTGCATGTCGTTCTTTCTTGCCTATCGGGTTCGTCTCGTAGGAGCCGCTTCAACTTAGAAGGGTGACATGTCACTTTCCGACGCAAGGCGGGAACGCGATGCATTGGAACGGGGCTGATGAAGCGGCGTGTCAGATATCACCCGGGTGTGTTGTACCACGTCTTCTAGGGAAGGCATTTTCCTTGTTTTGCGCATTTACATCACCGGCGTTGTCGGTCTAGGGATATGTACATGTAATTAAGATATGCTACGGTGAAAGTCGCTCGCTTGCTGATACGCTCCCGGCAAGCTGGATTAGTAGCTTACGAGATTTAGTATTAGGTGTCTTATTCTCGTTGCCCTGTTTCAGCTGTTGCTGCAAGATCGGCGAGCTGATTCCCAGGTAGCAAAGCTGGTAGTGAAGCTGGGTTCTAGCTGATGAATATCTAGGACGAATAGGAGGACTTACTTAGGTATTCCGCATATTACATAGATTTCCCCGTCGTTGTCCCGCGAGCTGATCAGCCATCAAGATCGAGAGCCCCACAAGATGACGGATAGTGTTGATGTACGATCGGTTGCCTCCACACCCCACCTCGCCCACGACTGTGAGAATGACGACTAGTCGTCTTCAAGGCATTCGAGAGTTTGGGAAAATCAGGGCGCGTATGTTTGTTTATATCGCTTGTTTGCTTCGGTCCACTTTCTCAGGTTCTAGTAACATGCACAATGAGGTTTAGGTGACATCATGACGCTAGCTGGCGCCTCATCTAGCTGGACTTGGCACCAAGGAACAGCCCAGCGGTACGATTCACCAAACTTGATTCACGGGAGCATGCCTGAAACATGATTCAGTGCATTTCTTAGATTCATAGCACAGCCACCTACGTGGTTTAGTGAATGGTTCCTGGTGTATACTTTTTAATAGTTATTGCTCTTTGTTGCCGTTCGTTTACTTCTTACATTGCTTCAACCTCACCTGCAGAATCGCTATACTCAAACACCACGATCACGATGTCTTCTTCACTTGCAAACATGTCGACTCTCGCAGACACCTTGACGGCGTCTGGAGGCACAGAGTCAGCGGGTTGGTGTCCCATCTCACCTATCGATTGAGGTATCGCTGACAGGTCTGTAGGCTTTCTGAATGATATAGTATCTCATCTATGGCCTAATATCAACGTCGCTGGTTGTAAAATGGTCAAGGAGATCGTCGAGCCCCTGTTGCAGAGCACAACGGGATTTTCCTCACTCCACTTTACTAAGCTTGACCTTGGAACGGTTCCAATTCGCTTCTCGAAGGTAGATGTCATCAGAACGGAAAAAGATGGCATTAAGCTGGATATGGATTTAGACTGGGATGGTAAATGCGAAATCAATCTCGACGGTGGCGGCGCGATTCCAGAAGTTGTTAGTTTGAGGAGACATTATTAACCATGACCCATGAGCCGTTCTACTAACTTGTTGACAACTAGGGCATCAAGCACATACAACTTCACGGTAGAGTCTCCGTCCTCATGTGCCCTATCACGAATGTCATTCCGCTGATTGGAGCCCTCCAAATTGCTTTCATCAACCCTCCAAGCATCAGCTTAGATTACACTGGTGCTATCGGGTTCCTCGAGTTTGATAAAATCGAGAATACAATCAGGGATGTCGTTCTCGGTGTCATCGGAGGCATGGCCGTCCTTCCAAACCGATTCTTGGTCAACATGGCAGCCGACAACGACTACTTCAAGACATACGTTCCTCACGTGGGTATGATCCGTATCACAGTGGAGAGCGCCACCAACATCACCGGCCCTAAGAAATCCGGAGTCAAGAAACTGCTAGATAAGATCGCCAGAGACGTACCGGACTGTTACTGCAAGGTAGCCGTCGGCGCCGAGAAACCATGGAAGACCTCGGTGTGCGAGAACAAGCATAGTCCAAAGTGGAACGAGTCGCACGATTTCCTCGTCATGGACCACGACCAGTGCATCATGGTCGAGGTAGCGGATAAAGACGTGGATCAGGATGACCACATCGGCGCCGCGCTCACCACTGTCCGTCAACTTCTCCTGGATGGCGGCTCACAGGAGCTGGAGCTCAAACATAAAGACCAGCCGACGGGCTCCACCATCAAGATCCGCGGCGAATTTCACAACCTCACCCCTGACTCGGAGAATTTCCGCGCTCAGGCTCAGGACGAAGGCGAGGGCCTGTACTGCGGCGTCGCGAACGTGCTCATCGACCGTGCCGGCGGGCTCAGTGGAAAGAAAGAGGATCTGAACCCGAGCGTCAAGGTCACATGGGGGAAAGCCACCGAGACTCCGCTTCAGACGGCTGCGGTATCCTACGCTCCCGGCACCGACATCTTCTCGCCGAGTTTCAACACGCCGTTCAGAATCCCGATTACTCGGAGCATGGTGTCCTCAGCGGAGAGCTTTTATATTGTTCTAATGAACAAGAAGGACGAGGTTGGCAGAGTGGAGGTGCCGTTCCAGGATGTTGTGAATGCGCCACATATGACTTTGGAAAAGGAATTTGATGTCGGGTCCGGCATGACGGTTAGAGCGAGCTTTAGTCTTAGAGGCACGCAGCTGGCACAGTGATAGGTCATAGTCTGAGATCAAGGTAATGAAAATGAGATGAATCAATCATGGTACACTTTGCGGGCAATGCCTTCAACTAGGTTTTCATACTCACGGCTGATCCGAGTAGAAATAGTAGGCTCATATACTGTCGACCAGTTTTGTGTCAACCCTTTTTGGTGGAGTGCTTGACATTGAAATGAGCTCTGATACTGGGTCTTCGTCAACGCTGTATGTCATTGCTTCGGAAAATGAAAACGATTGAACGTTCAGGTCGTCGCAACAATAGCCTCACACCATACTAGAAAGCACGTAACCTCAAGAAACCCAAATACGGACTTCAACTCACTCTTTGTCACTACAGGCGGACAAGGGCTCGAGCCTCTCGTACAAGATACAGATGTTCGCACCCACCAGGGAATCGGGGTCCATTGGTCATGCACGCTCGGGCTGTATTGTAGCATTAAACACGCAGGCAAGCACGCTGGTGAGCCGTGAAGTGGAACATATGAATTTCCTCCAGCAATCGCAAAGAGCGTTGAAAAGCGCAACCAATAAGGTATGAGTTTCGAGAAAGGTATTTCCTAGTTTGTTGCAGTTTGGACGCCTCAACGTGCGTGTAGGCTGTAACCCCAAACCATCACCCCCAGATGGGCATGCTTTGCGAATCCTGGTCTTTCGAAAGAGCTCTCTGAAAAAAGAATGCTCCAATTCGAAGTCGTCCCATTGGGCCTTGAGGTTCGCTACTTCGGAGACGACAGCTCCGCAAACAACTGCGTCGACCACAGCAGTCGTACGATATGTGCTTTTGATTACTCACTCTCGTCCAAGCGTGCATATTTGTGGATTTGTCGATTTATTCGACTCTCCCGGATAGGCTCGCCACATGGCCAGGTTTGATGCTCGCGCGACGGCACGGTTCATGCACGCAAATATACGCCCGACTGCCGCGGTTTGCGGGGTAGGGGCCCAACCGGAGTATGGTCTGTAGGTCCATACCAACTCGCCCATTGCGAGAGTCACATTCACGGTAGGACTTTCCCCCTGGCGCGGGGGGATGCCATTTCCATAACTACTTTGGCAAGGGATTGAGGCCAAACAGCAGGGTTCGTTTCAAGAGATATCCTCCAGCTTGAAGAGGTAGCAAAACGGGTCCCAATACAACCTTGGCTTGAACTGTAGAACAAGTCCCATGGATTTGGTAGGTGAATTGTCGCTTCCGATCTTTACATATATATCAGATTCGTGGATACGAAGGCGTTGACCATATGGCAGGCGAGACTTGACTCGACTTGTAATACTTACCTTACCTCGATCCTCTTTTCGTCTAGGAAGGACTGCGAAGATCTGGAGTCTTGACCCCGGTGCAAATTGAATGCAAAACCAGGGGCCATTACAGGTCACGCACGACAGCGGGATGCGAATATACTGTACTGAATCCGAGCCCTGGCCCCCTGACAGTATAAAATGGCCGGCGGCCTATGACAGGGACGCCACGCAGACCCCAAGTCGACGACCAAAGCGCAAGTTACAAGTCACAAACTGCAGTATTCCCCGACTGATGCCGTTGTAGAAGACAGTCATCTGTGCCGGCAATGAAATTAGTTCTGAGTTGATATCCTTCAAAGCAGTACACACTTGATCCTTATCTCGCAGGGGCTTTACGCCTAATAAAGCCCATACTTCGCGAGCCTCTGATGATGAACTTGGTCCTTGGAGCCAAGAAATCCTTCGGCTACCTACCCCTTGATCCTGCCCTTGGCCGACAAAAACGTGGCCGGTCGACTGGCACGAGGAAAGAAAGTGTCTGGCAGATCGCTAACTACAACAGGCTAAGCTGATGCTAACCCGTTTTCTTATCCTTTCCTACGGGTCGATAATTTTAATGAGTGCCGAGCGAGTTCTCGAGTGTATTACTGCAGGATGTGCTTCAACCCGCAATAACGTGATCAATATTCAGCCATTGGGGGGAGGTATATAGAGCGTCTGCTTCGTAGAAGCAATAATTATTTCGCTGTACTCGTTATAAGATCAATCAACCGACCGCAGCATGTTTGTCTTTGGATGGATCCGAAAGGTGCTCGGGTGCCGAGCGATACTGAGGAGTCCCGACCTCCGCCCGGCATTTTCCCACCCCGGGCCTAAAATGATGCTGCTATGACCAGCCACGAAGCGGCCGAAGAGTGCGCTATCCACGTTTTCAGACGCAGAATATAGATATCATTCTGCTAATAATTCTGCGAATATTGGATCTAAACCTAAACCCAGACTGTTCTACACTTGTAGCGGAAGACTATTAGCCTGTACCTTGTAATAGTCTCCCACGTTGGAATTCTAGTCGTCGAGAATCGAGGTGGTCATGCAACGAAATGTACGGACACTTATCTCAGAAGCCGGATCGTCGAGATACATAAGGCTGTCTGGATCCGGATTTCAACGCACTTTATGTGACATTATCAACATGGAGATGCCTGTCATGGTCTGTAGACTGTACAACGTGAGGCTGTCGAGTATCACACATCCTTTACGTATCATGGCGAGGCCGCGGTCATTCTCGGTTGCACTTCCGCAACGTTTCGAATGCATCCAACTCGAAGCATTGGGGGTGCAACTTGAATTGTAAGACAAGTTTGTGATGCAAATGTTCTCACCGTTTGTCCTCTGCTACACAACATGATGACAGTTCGGGTCTGTTCCGTGGTCTCCAATCCAATATGGGTATTTGACATGGTAACACGACTTCTGATTGAGCCACTACATATACATGGCGTGGTTTGGTGATTGCGCCCTTGAGAGGACACGGCATACAAATCGATCTATTTCAGATCTTGCATTTTCGGTATCACATGTGCAAGCCACCATCGGAACCTAGAGCTACTGTACCTCATCTTCAATGCCGATCTGGCGGATGCTGAACTTATAGATACCTAATATTATTAGACAGCCTTCGAGCTTTCGAGTATTTCAGTTAGCATAGGAAATCATCAAGTGTCAATCGACTTGCCTGTGACCCAGTGCAGTGTGGATTGCCTAGGTAGATTCATTATATTATCAAATATTCTTTCATCCGCTAGACATGGTGACCGACTCACGGGCATAAGGGGAGAATAGTCCCTGAATTAGTCTTTGCAGCTCTGCTTTGTGGATTCTGCTTTATGAACTTGTTGAAATGTGCAAACCTCTTCGAAGCCCATTCTACCAGCGAGGGGCACGTGATCGATACATGTCCTCGCGGATATGGTGAGAGACGCGGTAGGCAAGCCGAAATGTGCTGGCGCAATGAAGCAATGATTGCGATGCCTGCAGCACGCGACGCGCTAGGCGAAAGGGTGCAGGTGGCGGGGCGTGGTGTCATCTGTGAGCAGAGCGGGAAAGGAATGGCGCCTCGGACAGACCCCTGACTAGCCCTATCTAGCGCCACCAAGCGTTATCGCCATTCGCTGTCGCTCAGCCTCCCCACTAATCCATTTGATCTGATCGCGTTCCTGAAGCGGGTTGGTACCTGAATGTGTAGACCCAATCTGGTGTGCTGGCCACTGTCCAAACCTCCAAAGTCGCCCGCCCACAGCACTGCAGAGCACCTGTTTCCTGTTCCGCTGTCAGTCCAGAGAACTTCGGAGCGGCGGCATCCCAAAAGAAAACCTGAAGCAAGAGAAGAAGAAAGAGATCCCAAGCACACCTCTCTCCAACCACTTCCACTCTCCTGATTCCTCCCACTCCCGACAGTTGAGAGACTCCTTCTCACGTTTCCCGGACCCTGCATTCCCCCATCCCAGCCAATCTAACCCCAGACATTGGTGCGCTACTGCAGCTTGTCAATTTCCACTCGCCAGTCTGCAAAAAGTGGTGATGAGCACTGAGCAGCCAGCAGCAGCCAGGTCCATCATCTTCCAACGGGATCACCACCCTGGGCTCACAACGTGACAACCTGGACAAGCACACACTCTCGACACTTACCCCTAATCCCTCCTAACCCGAATCCAGTCACAGTCTCCATTCTCCATTCTCCATTCACCATACTCCATACCGCGCTGCGTCTCCCAGCCCGACTCTTGAAGTTTTTCTTCTCTCCCTATGCTCCAGTGCACAGCATTGTGCCTTGTGTTGTCCTCTTTCCCTCGTCATCCCTTGCTGTGGACTGCCCAGTGCTGCTGGTCTTGTGTGGTTCATTCAGCCATCGATGCTTCACGTGTCGTTGCCACCAAGTCACCCACTGCCTGTAGCAGCTTCACTGCTCTCCTGCCAGTGTTTCCTCCTCATCCGACCGATTTGCGACAAGACATCTGCGACATATGACGCCTGGATCCTGACCACATCCTAATTGCCTGACCCAGGTCTCAAAGGGTGTTCCGTCATTACCACTGCAGCGTTGTGTGTTTCCTCTTCGTTCGGCCCGTTGTCGTTTTTGCATGTGCATGTCCCACCGTCGGCGCGCATTGCAATCCCATCCTTCGTCGTAATCATCCGTTTCATCCGTGCCAGCAACCGTCGATCTGCTGCGTCATTCCTTCATCATCCCGCCGACGCCATCAGTTACAGGTGCCCGCCATTCTTATCCTCTGCGCCGTTCCGTGGGTAGGCAGCATTGTCGGCTGTTACCCCCTGCCTTGGCGCCAACATGGCAACCTCTCCTCCCACTTCACCGGGGATGATGTCGCCGCCTCCTTCGAGGCCACAGAGCATGATGATGATGAAGCCAGCGCCTCGTAGTAATAGTCGTCTTAGCATGTCGAGTAAGATGGGCGGTGGCAGCAGAGCCTCTGATGAAGAGGGAGGGCGCACAGCAGTCAAAGTTGGTAAGTCATATCTGCAGATGGGCCAGGTCACGAGTCACCAGTCGTGACTGGCAAGAGCAATGCGCCGACACTCCTTCTGCCTTGTTACTGACATCAGTGACCACAGCGATCCGCGTGCGACCGCCATTAAAACCGACCGACCCCGGCTTCGATCTGATCCCACAGAGGTTCCAGGTGTCGAGAGTGCAGACGACGTCGAACACGAGCATTGTCATTGATTCGCAGCAAGGAAAGAAGATCGATTCGCAGCAGGGAAAGAAGGTCTTCGTGTTCGATCGTGTGTTCAGTCCCGAGACTGGCCAGGATGGTGTCTGGGAGTATCTGAAAGAGAGCATCAATGCGTTTGTTCAAGGATACAATGTGTCGCTACTTGCCTACGGCCAGTCTGGCGCAGGCAAATCTTACACTATGGGTACATCAGGTCCATCAGAGCAAGGAGATGTTGAGTCAATGGGTATGTCCATTTACTATCGCTGCACCAGCCGCATCTGCGGCTGGTATCCACGTTCAACTCAATTGTCAACAGCCCACTGACCTCAATTGCCTAGGTGTCATTCCCCGTGCCGCGACTGAACTTTTTGAGAAACTAGAGGGACCAGCACCTGCCAAGAACTCAAATCGCAACTCGATGTCCCAGCTCCGGGCACCTTCCAGATACTCTCTGCAGCCACAGACGCCGAAGGCCGACAGGAACTGGCAGCTGAAGGCAACCTACGTGGAAATCTACAATGAATCGCTTCACGATCTGCTTCTGCCCGATAGCACTGGCCCGAGCGAGCGTGGCACAATCGCCATCCGTGAAGATACCAAGGGAAACATCCTCTTGACTGGCCTTCGCCAGATGGACATCAACTCGGTCGATGATCTCATGAATGCCCTCAACTTTGGCTCCACTATCCGGCAGACTGATGCAACGGCAATCAATGCAAAGTCGTCCCGTTCGCATGCCGTGTTTACCTTGAATCTCGTCCAGCGCAAGCCCAAGGCGCAAACTTCACAGCACGACAAGCGAATGTCGGTACCAGTGGAGGCCATGTCCGGTGGCGACACCTGGGTTACAACCGACAGCAAGCTGCATTTTGTCGATTTAGCCGGCAGTGAACGCTTGAAGAACACTGGTGCCCAGGGTGAACGTGCCAAAGAGGGTATTAACATCAATGCAGGTCTTGCTGCGCTGGGCAAGGTGATTTCGCAACTTTCATCCCGGCAGCCAGGATCCCATGTATCATACCGCGACTCCAAATTGACCCGACTGCTTCAGGATTCTCTAGGTGGCAATGCCATAACGTACATGATTGCGTGTGTGACCCCAGCCGAATTTCACCTGAATGAAACACTCAACACGGTTCACTATGCGCAGAGAGCGAGGGCGATTCAGAGCAAACCCAGAATCCAACAGGTCGAGGAAGGGGACAAGCAAGCCATCATTGAGCGTCTCAAAGCCGAAGTTGCTTTTCTTCGTGAGCAAATCAAGAGCAATTCGGCCACGGAAGGCGGTGTGGGGGAGAGGCGCAATGTGGTGACAGGCGGGAGGTCCGAGCGACACCACGAACGGGAGTCGGACCTCCAGAACCAATTACTTGATTCCCAAGAAAATTACACCAGTTTGAGTAAGCGTCATGCAAAGCTTATCTCGGAGATGGCCAAGGCCCGGAATGACGAAGTTCTTGGGCACCAGACCATGGATGAAACCTTAGGTGATAGTGCGACCGAGCGTTTGAACCGCTCCACCTCATTTTCCCAAGCCGTGGAACAAATGGTGTTGGAGTATGAGACGACCATCGAGTCTCTCCAATCCAACTACTCCGAAAACCGCAATGCACTCTCGGCGGCAGAAACTCGCATTTTGCAAGAGGAAACGAAGTATGCCTACCTTAACAAAGTAAATGAGCAGCTCCGGGAACGCGTGCAGAAACTCATGGCGCGTGAGGAAGACACGGAGAACTATCTGAAGGACCTCGAGGAAAAGCTCGACGGCCACACCAATGGCGAGGCCAAGAATGCTACCATCATCACGGAGCTGCGCAAGGAACTCGGGAAGCTGCGAGCAACCGAAGGTGCCAGTGAAGTCTATATTTCGACCCTGGAGGAGCGCCTAGCAGAGGCTGAGCAGGATGCCGAATTAATGCAGAGCGAGATGGAGAAGTTGGAAGCTGTTATAGAACGACAGCGAAGCCTCGGACAGCTCGACAGTCTCCTGTATGAACTGGACCACATGAAGGACGAAGGAAACTCGAAGCAGCCGGACTCGGAGACAGGACACGGCGCAACGGTCGGTCATCGCCGGACATTCTCGGAGCGATCGCACAAGAGTCACGCAAGTCGTCCCAGCCAAAGTCAACGGGATTTCTTGCCTAAACTGTCCGAGGCTGTCGAGATCAAATCTGTGATCGATGAAGAATCATCCGAGCAGGCTACGGCCCCGGAGATGGCCAATGCTAATGAGACATCTGACAACGAGCCTAGAGATGGATCCGGCCATAACCCCGTCGCTACCACATCGACAAAGGGCGAAGGTGCTGGATATCCGCCTCAGAGCCCTGCTCAGAATGAGTTCGTGAACGACAAACTTGAGACAGTGAGCCAAGAACTTCTTGATCTCCGGGTTGAGCACGAAAACACCATGTCTGCTTATGATCACTTGAGCGCTAAGTACGACGAGGCCCTAAGAGCCATGGCTGAAATGCAAGACCAAATTGACGAGGCGCGCCACCCTAACAGACAGCGCGATTCTATGCTTTCAGTCGCTGCTCAGGACGAGTCACGTCCTCCCTCTTTTTTATCGGATTCGAAGTCCAGCGTTGGCAAAGACGAGACGTATATATCCTCGCGATCACTCTCCTCGGAATTGTCCTCTGCTATGGGCTCCCCTGCTACTCCGGATATTACAGATGTTGAATTCGAAGCTACTAAGCCCTCGGAATCAACTGAAACACTTACTGTCACTGCTGATGATGCAGTTAATGATACCGCAGAGCTTGCCGCCGAGGTTCAAAAGCTAAAGCAGCTTGCAAGCGAGCGAGAAGCCGCTGAGGAAGAGCTCCATGAGCGTTACACTCAATTAGAGAAGCAACATCAAGAATCGTTGGATGAGGTGGAGGAACTCAAGACGGAGCTTGCTAAGGCCAGATATGCTGAACCTCCATCACCTAGATCTGGTGCTACGCCCGTCATTCGCAGGAAATCCAGCCAGAATGTTATGGTCATTGAGCGAGCGCATAGATCGTTCGCTGCGCTTCGGAACATCGCTGCCGAAAACTTCGAGAGTAATCCTGACGTGATGCAAAATTTTGAGGTCAACCTGAACTCGTGCATCCACGAATTGCACGCTAGGTCTGAACGCGTCCAAGAGTTGGAAGCGAGCCTTGCCAGCAACAAGAAAGAAATGGAGAGCACGAAAGCCATCATTTCCGGATTGACGCGCGAGCGATCAAGCTTGAAGGCAAGCCCGGTTGATATCAGCGTCGTGGCTACTTTGCGTGATCAGCTAGAGGTTAACGAGCAGCAGCTCAAGACCATAAAGGAGTTACACGAGGCGCGCGAGAAGGAACTTCTAGCCGAGCTTGAGACACTTCGTACATCCGTGCAGGATGCTGCTGAGGCCAGAGCGATGAGCGCGCCCCAACCCCTGAACGGCAACGCGCAAGCCCAAGAAGCCGAGTTACTCGCTGCACAGGAAATGCGAATCTCAGAACTACAAACTGAGCTCACAAGCTGGGAGCAGAAACATAAGGATGCTCTCGAAGGCCTTCAAGTCTCCGAGGAGCAGATGAAACAGAGCATTCGAGCACTGGAGTCCGAACTAGCGACCGCCAATACGAAGTTTACTGAAGCTCGAGAGAAGGAAGCTAGAAGTGGCTCCCAGGCCAAGGAGACAGCGACGCAGCATCAAAGCGCTATCACAGATCTTCAAGCTGAAATCGACAGTCTCAAGTCTATCATCGAAGGGAACGATGCCGATTTGGCTAAGTTGAACGATGAACATGCCATCGTCAAGGGACAGCTTGAAGAAATGTCGCAATCAAGAGATTTTGCGAATGCTGAGGTCGAAAGCCATAAGGAGCTTATTGGTCAGTTGGACGCCAAGATTGCTGAACACGAGCAAGCCATTTATGATCACGAAAAGACTGTCCAAGAGCTTCATGAGAAACATGCCCGGGAGATCGAAGACATTCATGCCGCCTCGAAGGACGGGTTTAATACTCAGGTGAACATTCTCATGAACGAACATGCGGAGAATATAAAACTCCTGGAGGATGACGCTTTAGAAGCACGTCACGAACTCGAAAGAGTGGCTATGCAAGTCGCCGAAGCTCTAGGTGTTGATACAAGCCTCGACAAGCTCTCGGAGCGTATTGATTACCTCATTGCTGACCAGAGGTCCTTGGCCATTGAACAACAACGAAGCGTGGAACTCGAAGGCCATATCAACGAGCTGTCTACTATCAACAATACGATCATGCGTGATCTCGAGGCTGTCAAGTCGACTCTATATGACATCCTCCGATCCGAAGGTGAAGACTTGAGGAGCGGATATCCGTCTGTTCCCGAGCAACTCACAGCCATCAAGCAGAAGATGGCAGATCTTGAGAAGAAGAACAAGAAGCAGTCACGTATTGTCGAAGAGCTAGAGGACCAACTTCAGACCAACTTTGATCAAGTTCAACTCACCAACAACCGACTGTCGACCCTCCAGACTGAGCGCAATACTCAAATTGAGGAGGCCCATCACGCTCAGACCAAGGCTGAGATGGAGTTAGAAGCCATGCGACACGAAGTGGCCGTCCTTCAGGCAAGTAACTTGTGCCATTCGCAACGTAGCTATATTCTAATCAAAATAACCAGGCTCGTATTGAGGACGCAGATGGACCAAAGAGAACCAACTCGTTCACTTCGCAGCAACAAGTTCGCAAGACCTCATCCGTTGTCTCACTCCCCTCTCCACCGCCAGCTATCCCTCTGCCTCCTCTACCCGCTGGCGGCTCTACTTCGCCTGTCCCACCTACCCCTACGGGTAACAGGCCTCCCAGCAACGAGCTGAACATGAACCACATAAGAGAGGATCAGGAAGCTCGCATAATCAGCATCGAGAAACACCTGAAAGCTGAACGGCAATTGACAGCCACGTTGGAAGAGGCGCTCACCGATCTAGAAAATCAGTCCAAGAAAGTTAAGGCTGACAACGAAGGGTGGAAGAAGAGGGTCTCAGAGCTCGAATCTGAGCTTCAGGAGCTCAGAAAAAGACCTCAAGAAGATAGCCGCTGGCGTGACAGTGCTCTTCTCATTGAAGAAGAGCGTAAGAAGCGACAGGAATCCGAGAGAGCCCGTGCTCAGCTCCAAGAGCGCATGAATGCCATCAACAACAAGAAAAAGAAGAAGGGTAGCCTCAATTGCTTCTAGAAAGGGCAACAGAAGAAGTCCAAGTCTTGAGCTATCATCTCTGCTCTAGCCTACCGTGGATGTGGTTGTGCACCCTACCCTCTTTTGCATTCGTCAGTGGCCTCGTGCTTGATTGGCACTGACTGATTTGAGTTCACCGATGGATGCCGATATCTCGGTGCCGTCTCGCCAACCTCGCAACACCAACGAGCGGCTCGGCAGACTTGCCCAGATATTGCAAATCATCGACAGAGCTGAGTCGCAGCTTGCAGTTTGTTTTTGCTTGTCTCTTTTCAACGGCATATTTGCCACGATGTCAACGGGTGACGATATGAAAAGGAGATTGATTGTATGTGTATATTGTTGGAATGAATGCCGATTCGCGATGTGCGAAGGCATTATGTTATTATTGGTTTTAAACCCACTGTTGTTTGCAAAATCACTGGCCCGGCAGAGAGAGGTGGACGGCCCACGCCCGTTGCTTTGCGTTTTCAAGATACCACCTCGTATTGTTTCTTGTCCAATGTTTACACGATCCACACGATCCATGGTCTTTGGCAGCCACTGCGATACGACACAGCAAGCTGTTCATTTCACCTCATGCGATCTTGGACACGTACATCCATTGTTTGTTGTCTGTATCGACCCGAAGTTGTCAGGGCGATTTCATGTGCGGAAAGCTTGGTTTAGAACCAGCATGGTGGATTTGGGTCATGGGTCAATGTACTACTTTGCTTATATAGCTCCCCACGAGTGTAAATTGACAATGGATCGATGTTTTCACATAGACAAGAGCCCATACCAGCATGCTGATTAGTGACCCATGGCTAGAGTCGGAGGAAAGTTGGTAGTGATTAGCCTCATAAGGCCCTTCACTTGTCTGTCAACGAGAGGGCGCGGAGGGTGCGAAGGAAAGGGCGTGGGTGAGGCGTAAGAACTAGAGCGATGGAATACATGAGAAATATTTGCGAGTCGACCATCGAAGTATCTACCCGCCTTCAGCCCTTCACCCCAATCTCCACCTCCAAATACGGTAATAAGGGTATCTTCGGTGAGTTTCCCCGTCCTGACCTACACACTCAGTCCTGGGTTGCAACTTGGAAGAACTTGATATCAGTTGTCATACCGCCGAAGTGTCTCCAACCGCGAAAATACTGTAAAATTTTGATTTACTGTCTGTCTACCAGCAAGTCATGACATTCAGCCAATTCGCAATCCTACCCACCGAGCTGCGGTGGGAGATCTGGTCCATGGCGCTCCAATCGAACGCGCGCCGGCGCCTCGTGGCCGAGCAGAACTTACGCATCTTCCCGACGCTGGACCTGGTCGCGTCGCCGCTCTTCTCGGTCAACAGCGAGAGCCGCGAGGCGGCGCGGGTCTTCTACAGAGTGCGGGTTGAGGTGTTTCGACGGACGCAGCACCACGACCGCCCCGACGCAACCGGCGTGGACCCACTGGATTACAGAGGTGTGGTGTACCTGAGCCCGGAGCTAGACGCCATGATATCGATGCACCCGCGCACCGAGATCAGGGGTCCGAGCGATCTGCGGTTCTTCGGGAATCTAGACCCGGGGTTGGAGTTTGATCACTCGGACCGGTCGAAGGTCGCGGCTTGGGGGCACTGGTCAGCGGATATGGGGGAGGAGACTCGGGCGAGGTTCCGCAGGACGCCGAATCATTGGTGTTTGCTCACGCAGGCCGCGAGGCGGCAGACGAGGGTCCAGGACTGGGCCGAGTTGAGGGATTGGGTGGTGGGCTTTGGGCCTGGGGAGGAGAGGAGGGCGAGGGAGTTGTTGAAGAGTATGAGGATTAATACGTGGGAGTTTGCGCAGGTCTTTGGGTGGTATTAGGACTGCCTATGGTGTTGTGGGCTGTGGGTTGTGGTATGGGGGGAGGATGGGATGGCATATGGGAGAGGCGAGTGTTTGGTGTTTGTTTCTATTTTCTTGCACGTATGGACTGCTTCTAGAAGCCTATGATTTGTGTTCTTCTTACAATGGTGATGATCCTTCGTGGTGCCAAGCCACGCTCTTCCTTTTTACGATGGGAAGGATTGTTTAATAGACATTTTGTCGTCATATGGCTCTTCCTTCAAAGCGAAATGACGATCCGACTAAAAGCAGTGACCGATGTTCGAGATCTGGCTGTATTTCTCTTGTTCAATAACAGTGATGAGCAGATAGCAAGAGTTTGCGAGTGCCGATGCAGGTCATTCGTAGATGCCGCCGGCAAGCATGTGTGTCCGTAGAGGGTCAGTTTGGAATAACATTGGTTCGTCTGGCTGGTTTGGCCTGCTTTCAACACATTGCATTCACCGACAGCATCTTTGTTGCATTCGGTCTACGCCACATGCTAGAATTCCATCGAAGAGACGAATGAGTGTTGCGTGCGGCACAGGACGACAAATAATCGGGCTGTCGGGGATGTTGAATCTGCAGGGGTCCATCGGCGTAAACATGGAAGCATTCCTGCATACATGTACCTCTGTTATAATATGTAGTCCGTACAGGTAGATAGATTCACGCAGCCTGCATCAGCGGAGCATCGCAATACAACCTTGCTTATCGCAGTGAGCAATTATACTTTCTCAACGCGATCATGAGCCAAGTATGCTTCTATCTGATGACCTGGCGTCGTCACAGACTCTGGGGCCGGTTGCTCTCGAGCTGTCTTTCTTTCACGCATTCATTAGGTCAGGATGACTTCCAATTGACTTCGTAGGATGTAGAACGAATCCTGCACGCGTCACTCATCTTCCAAATCGTTCCACAATCCCAGCACTTCAACCAGCGGCTTGGATTGAGCAGTGAAAGGATTCCCATCAAGGCCATCAGATCATAGCGGGAAGAAGCTGCGAACGGCATGCAGCCTGCTGAAGTTCGTTCTCATTGCTGGCGTTGTATTCCTCTCGCTAAACCGCTTTCTGGAATTCGTCCCTGTCCACAGTAAATAGACATCGAAACCATGTTTCATCCCCGCGCCCACCTACCAGATTCAACCTCACGACATCCGTCGGAGCCTTTCCGAGCCACACACACACACACGTTACTATCTGGAGATGCCGGCTGCCTCGTGGGGAACCCTGCGTGGTGCCAGGGGCCGACCAGACACAAGTCTTACCTTTATCTGTCTGTCCGGATTAGATCTGCTTACCGTACGCGCGCAATGCATATTCGCATGGGACGTATCTGCCGTGTCATGCCTCTCGTCATCCAGGACTCTCTGCTTACACTTGGCTGCTCCCTTGCATGTTGCATGATGGCTCAAGGCTCCCCAATTGCCAGCGCCTCCAGATAACGCATGGTGGCCGTGGGTGGAGGGGTGAGAGGGGGGCCAAGCGATTATGTGAGGTCCTATTCATTCAAAAGGCTTGATATCCCCTCGTTGTCAGATGGACTGTTCTGCCTATTACCATCATCTTCCAAAAGCATCTCATACACACAAGTCAATCTTGGCTCAGCTATTCATATACATGTCAAATATTCAACTCCACAACTCTCACATTCCAGAACATTACAAACCGCCCCATCCATAGCCAAGATGCAGTCCGTCCTCACCCAAGCCAAGATGTCGACCAAGATGTCGAGCATGAAACAGCCATCGCCTTCATCCCCTTCAAAAAGGCGCGCACGTGTACACTTCGAGATCGAGGACAGCATTCCCGAGTTCTCCGGCCCGGACTTCCTGTCTCTATACAAAGGCTCTTCAAGCCACGAGGTCACCATCTCCGCGTTATGCTCAGTCGGTCTCTTCGTTGTTGTTAGCCAAGGCTTCTTCAACGGCCACCAGCTTGGCATAATTGCTATCGTGTTCATCGTCCATGCAGTCATGGCCCTGGCTTTTCAAGGTGCCAAGAAGGGTAGGTCATCAACTTCTCTATTTGTAAATTGTTCTAGATCTAATCAGACTTCAACAGGCATCTCACGCGTTGGATCTTTCTAGATGCCATTGTTACAGGGTCACAAGTTCGGGTGACTAGACCCTCAACGCAAACATTTCGATTTCTAGACTTCCGAAAGACGGGTTATTAGAGGATTCCTGGGATATAACGGCGTTTGGGAACAACAGTAGAAGCACGATAGAGTATCATCGCTTCTCATTTACGTTACATGTTATAGGCGGATTGGGACACATGCGACAGAAAGCTTCTGCACAACATAGAAGAGTCACGACGTTACGCATATCATTCATTGGGTTGGATTGGATTGGGTTAGGATATCCTGGGTTTCATGGGCAAATGGGAAAGCTAGATCACTGCATGTCACACAGAGACAAAATAGATGATCTCAAATCGAAGATGACTGAGACAGTCCCTTCTACAACTCCATTTGTATGGTCACATGTCTCGCGCCACTTTATATGTCATTCTGGTACAGTATCACCCTACCATCGCATGTATGCAACGACTCCGAGACAAATTGGGGGTTTGGAGTGCATTTTGGCGCCAACAGTAGGCTGGCTTACACCAGTCCGCCACATCCACATGCTTCAACCTCTGCATGAACAATACAACATCGGATCGCTTCAACACAGCGCGATTGAGCTCACGATGCTAGGCAATTACAAATCTACTCTATCGTATAGCTTCATACCAACGCCACAGCGCGTATTAGAACGTGAGCAGTCATGGTTCAAGGATATGAATAGGGCTGGTAGAAGTAGGTCTCTAGATAAGCGAGTCTTTACTAAGTGCCTGGCCGTGCCTGCTGTGCCGCATCGCATGGGCATACCGAGTCGCTGAAAATATCACTTCAAGCGAATACACACGGTTTCGTTGGTATATCCATTTGTCCGTTCCCAACAGTCAGCGTCTACGATGGGACGGGAGGTGACAAATGGTATAACCACCGAACCGCATTCTGCTGGTGTTGCAATGCAGATGGATGCTTCTCGGCCGGATCGACAGAGCTCTGGAGGGGTTGCACCCTCTATGCATTCCTCTCGACCCGGGACACGGTTGGGGATCGGCTGGGAACAAGCACTGCATATGTAGAGGGATGGCGTAGCGAGGACCCTGCTGGAATCCAGCAGTGACGAGGAGGAATCGAGGTTATTGATCCAGAACTTCTGAATCCATCCTAGAGCTCGGGAAGCCCGCCCGCCACCAGCATCACCGCCAAAACGAACAATCCTTCAATCGCGATTCGTAGCTTTTTATCGTACAATGAGTCAATCAGGGTCCAACCAGACAGTTGATCTTCGTTTCAGCCCTCTTATTTTGGGTACAAGCAACGACCGAACGGGAGGTTCCCCAATGCTTGAGACACCGGGTCAGAGGATCTAAAAATAACATGCTGTTTCGCGGCGCAGCACATCTTCAACAGTCATGGCGAATAGCGTCCGTAGACATTTCAAATGATTCTGAAAGTGAATCCGGAATGGCGCGTGTATGAGTCATTTCTTTACGATGAGTCTCGTGACGATTTGTTTTATTAATAATGTGTATGAGCTGTATTATGGCGAATAAGAGAAGAGTTACGGGTTGACGTGAATTCAACGTGAGAGGGTAAGTAAGCGCAAATAGGTCATTTTTCTCAGAGTAGCTGTTGTGATATTAGCTAGAGATGTTACCATCTCATGTCATATGCAAATGAGTTACCAGTTTGGATACCGGTAGTCAAGTTGCAATGTGCCACCGCATAAACTGCATGCACACAGTTGTTGCTCCTTCATCGCCTGCACCTTGTTCAGAGACCAAATTTACATACGTAAGGGTAAGCACGACCAACAAACAGAAGGATTGGTAGTCTTACCAAGTCCCACTCCGTGACTGACGCGAAGTTCGAGAACATGGGTAGTGTTCGACGTCTTGGCGAAGGAGATGTCCTTTGACGAGAGATTTGTCCAGATTATGATAATTCAACAGCTGCTTCAAATGTGCATGTAGAAACAGTGACTCAGTTCAACGACATTCGAAGTATGCCAAGGAAAAGTGTTTGACCGAAACTTGAGCTGGCCAGTTTGCATCTGATTTGCGATACGCCTTGCTCACTAACAGACCGTTCGTCTTCGTCAAGCGTAGAGAACGAAGATGGTTATTCGAATCAGTATCATTACAAGGCCCCAAAGGCCCAGCATTGAATCGCAAGATATGTTGTAACTGGGCACGCTCCACAGAAGATTGTTCCAGGAAGATTCATACTCATAATCACCATGACCCGTACTGGGCCTTCAGCCTTGAATTGGGCGTTGAAACAAGCTTGAGCGAACGAGAACACTCAATACGAATGGCCTTGAATGGCCTTGAAAGATACTGTTGATGCTTTTGAGGGATCAACGCTGCCTACTACATCTTCGCCTACGAGCCGCCAGCCTGTGTCCTTCAGAAAACGCGATGCCAAGGCACCGCTTCCGCGCGGATATTTACAATCTAAAGTGCAGTTGTTTGAGAAGGGCTGTCATATTAGGGTAGACATATGATTTGTTACCAGCAATCTGGTACTACCAATCGGCTACGGTTATACACTAACTTGTTGGTTTCAAGTGTCCAGTTGCAGCTCGAGTAACTCTTGGCGGCGTCTCTAGCTGAGATCTTCAATCGCCACGCCGCAGCATTCTATGTTTGAACATTAAGCGCCGAGGAGCACAGCGACCATGAGCGAGAGCGATGGTGATCACCAATGGATAGGAGCTTGTGGCTTCTTAGGAGCCAACACTCGTCGACCGTATTTGCGGGCAAATCTCAGATGACTTTGGTGTACGGTCGTGCTCTAGAATATAATACTGATGTTGTGCCAGTGAGTAGGTAGGTAGTCTACGATGCTCGGGATGTTCGATGCTTGATGCTTCTCATTTAGCCGGTGTAACAAATGGAACATCGCTGATATCAAGTATCGCCATGATGTTCATACGATCGAGGCCCTGTAGCAGCTGGCTGCTGTTCGCCCTCAACTTCTTCGCTTGTTTCTACTCTTCTGCCAATGCAACATGTTTCAATGTCAGAGGCGATCCTTGGTCCTTTGTGAGCAGCGAGCCGGTAGAAGAATGGCTGCCTTGCAATTCGACTGCAGAGGTCACGAACTGTTGTGGTCCTCGAGACTACTGCATGGGGAACGGCTTGTGCATGGACGCCGTGGTCGACAACTTTATCAGCCAGCAAGGCTGCACAAGCGAGGACTGGGAAGAGCCGTGTCATAATTGGTGTAAGGATACCCAGCGTACGTACTTCCATGTCAACACTCATTAACTCCAATTAGATGGATATTGACATCTTCAAGCTACCCTCGCGGGACTTGTCTTCCTTTGGAAGTGCGACGAACACCAAACCTACTGTTGCTCTAGCGATACCTCGAAATCCTGTTGCAGCAATGAGGGAGTCGACCAATTTGTTCTTAAAGTCGGCTTGGACCTTCATCACCCACCCAAAACTACGACTACTACCAAGACCTCTACTTCAACGACAGCAACCGATGCGCCGACTTCTACCACGTCAACGAGTGCGAACGCCGCAAATAGCACAATTGCTCAAGGCAATGATACCATCCCAACATCCAATACCACGGCAACATCAAGTCACAACGACCACAACCTTGCGATTGGCCTTGGAGTCGGAGGAGTGTTTGGGTTGGGCATCATAGCTGCTATCTGTTTCCTCAGTGTCCAGATCCGCAGGAAGCGGAAGAATACCACGCAGGCTACTGAGAATGCCCCTCAAAACTATTTGAGTGATCCCTACAAGCAGTATCATGGGTTCCACCAGGACACGCAAGTTGCAGAAGCGGGAGGCACACCATTTAGTGAGCTGGAAACGTATCGTCGCCCTCAAGAGCTGCCCGTAGATACAAGCACCTTACCTCGGAAAGGGTTCATATGATGATATAGTAACAAACTTCAAGAGAAAATTCAAATAAATCGGTGGACACAGCTAATCCGCCATGGAGACGCATCTGCTGATCCAAGCTCCGCTCAAGCTCAGCTCTGAAGTCTTTTGACTTGCCCTACAATGATGAAGCTGGTCTCACAAGCGTTATCTCGCAAGTGATGTGCTAATCTCCGCTGCACGGGCCACCGCCAATGTCCCACCCATAGGCACAAAACCATCACCAAATTTTCCCTCCACCCAAACCTCTTTTCTCTTTCCTTCCACAAGCGCAAGCGACCGCCTCCCACGTCTCTGTAAGATGTGGCGTGGCAATGCGAGTATTGCTCATTCGTCACGGCGAGTCTGTTGATAATGTAGCTGGTTTATAGTAAGCCATCTATCTACCCCTCATTCCAGCTGCCCGTCCACAAGGTACCCTATATCTAACGCGTCTACCTGGCGCCCAGTGCAGGTTCCCGCGATTCCGCCTTGACAAATCATGGTGTTCTCCAAGCCAAGCGATTAGGTGCTCACCTTGCAGCGCGTGCTGCCGGCATTGGTCCCATTCGGCACATCCTGTCCTCCGACTTGCAGCGCGCATATCAGACCGCAGAGGCTGTCCGTGACGCTTGCGGGTCTTCTGCTGCTATGTTGACATCGCCCCTGCCTGATGTTGTCCGCTTCCCCGAGTTGCGAGAGAAAGACTACGGACTGTCGGAAGGCAAGAAGTTCATGACGCGGGAGAAGGATGACGGTGCAGAGACTACAGAACAGATGCGCCTGCGTGTCGACCGGTTTCTCGACCTGCATTTTGCCCCGATTCTTGACCAGTATTTGAAACAGGAGGCGCAACACCCTACAATTGTCATTGTGTCCCATGGTATCGTCCTCAATGTCTTGCTGAGGGCCATGCTTGCACGCTACCCCATGAAGCCTGACATGACGCCAGAGTCGAGGAAGTTTGCACCACAAGTGGGTGGCCGAGTAGGCTCGGACTATCACGTTGCGTGGTCCAATACGGGCTATGTACAGGCTTCTCTGAACGCACCGGCAGGCGAATTTGCCAGTTCAGATGCACCTTGCCGATGGCATATGGCAATTGAAGCTGTCAACAGTCTCGACCACCTTGTGGGCTTGAAAAAGACACGGGGCGGTATCGGCAGTGCGAAGTTCGACTCGAAACAACGTACCATGGATAGCTTCTTTGCATCAAGCTCAAAGAAGAGGAAGTCTGACGTGATGGACGAGTAGGGAATGAGATGGCGTCATGCACATCCCCAGCACTTGTATCACAGACCAACAGTAAGTGGCAATCAACAAGTGCTCGTCAAACAATGGTATGTTACATCTCTTTTCTCGATACCTCCCTCTTCTATGATGAAAACACATATTTCACAGACCTGTTCTGAAACACCATGTGGAATCATTTATGTCCAACCGCTATCTGAAGAAGACTCATTTGTCAATTATTATGATGCATGATTAAAGGGCTTTAGCTAACCACATCGCCTTTCAGGATACCTGCCCGTCGTTCTCATCTTGTGCTGCCCAATCCATGCCCGCAGAAGCAGTCATCCCCTCTACCATGAAGGGAGTGCAATGTTGATGATCTCGTAGTCATAGCAAGTAGTAACAGATGAATTGCCCACCGTCCATTTCAATTCAACCTTCGTCTGTGTCCGAGTCTGAAATGTCATCTCCCTCAGAAGGCAATGATCTTGGAAACCATCCGTATTCACCAAAATCCACACTCAGCTCTCCCAATGCGCCTGTAGTGACCGTGACTCCCTCGGCCTGTAATGCCGTAGCCTGATTCCTGGCGCCCGAAGGTTGAGATCTATGTCACAGCCATATCAGTCCATTTTTGCCATGCCATGGAACTAGATCTCATAAATACACACCGATTTGATATATTCCCCTTGGAATTAATCACCCGCTGCCAAGGCACGTTGTCCGCATGATACCGTTCGCCGGCATCGTGTGAGAGGTGCTTGAGGCAGACGCCTACCTGGCGAGGTCGCTGCGCTGTAAGCACATGTGCATCAGTAAGCTGCGGGCGATTTGATAAGACAACGGCAGTCTGGGTCGTATTGCAGGTCATGCATGTAGGGAGGTGCGAGGTGGGTGGTATCGATGTTACGTACGCGTTCCGACGAGTTTCGCGATATGTGCATAGGTCGTTACTTTGCCCTCTGGTATCTCGCGCACCGCGTTGTAGACTGCGTAGAAGAATGCTTGGGCTTCGTCGGTGCGCGCCATTGGGGAGAGTGTGGATGGTGTGGGTGGTGATAGCTTGGCGGTGGATGTGAGTATCATAGACTGAGTGTGACGTGCAGCTGGTAGCGTTACAGTCGCGGGGTTTGTGGCAGGAGGTGGGTTGGCTGTGTGATTGTGTAGCTGCGGTCAGTCTTGACTTCACATGTTAGGTTGGTCGTTCATAAGCTGGTCTTCGTATTGGCTGATTATCAGATGCGATGGAATGGCAGAGACGGATTGAGATCGTTGACTTGACTCAAAGCTGATTTAGTGGTCTACGAAAGGGCGCTGGCGGCAGGCTTGGCACCGCTAGAATTCTAGGTAGCCCCTTACCTATTGCTCAGATGCAAATTGGAATTCGATAAAATACATCACCGCAATTACACCAACTGTCGTCGCACGTAGAAAAGACCATGTGCTCATTGTTCCAGTTCGATGGTTTTGTTATAGCACGTTAAGGTGTGACGTTGTGAAGTACAGTTAGGTATGAGTGCTAAAATGTGCTGACGATCGGACGCTTTGGGGACAATAGCTGAAGGCATTGAAGATCATGAGTGAATCCTACTAAATTCTGCTGTTCCAATATTCAGGCTCCGCCCACATTGTGTCTTCTCGGTAGTGTAGCTTCCCTCTTTGTTTGCAGCCATTTAACCATCAATGATGACTGAACAATATCGGAAAGAACGTCCACAGTTTGGTGAAGACCAAACCCAAATGTGAACAGTATACTGAAGTTGGTGACCTCTTTCATTCTGCCATTGTTGTACCTCATTGATACGACAACTACTCTTTCTGTAACAGAGGCAATTCAGTTGAGGGGAACGAATGACCATCACCCACAAGGCGGATTGTAATATACTGCAAAACTGGGTTTCCCACAGACACATTCTCTAAAAATTGTGAAGTCAGTAACAGAGAATGGGGTAGTAGACTCATCAATGATCTGTTTGACATGGAAACTAGTGCTCTGGCCAGCAGGAGACACGGTATCCTTCATCACAACCGTGGTTTCCAAAAGGATTCATAGTTAGAACCGTTTGAACAAGGTTAGAAGTGATTATTAGCTTGATACAAGGCATAAATCAGATCTTAACGACTGATGAACTTGAACCACAATTCATCTGCACCACCATTGATGAAGAGGTGGAGCTGAAGTAGCATCACCAGCCTTCCGTTAACATCTCCACACGTCATTCGAATCGCTATGAGTAAACATGGCGATCTTGTGGAAGTCAGAACGTAGTCAGATGACGGCTTCGCGTTTGATATGCACCACTAGCTGTGCTTCCCTACCTACGTATACAATGGGCGATAATGACTCTCGCGAGTGGAAACTTCACTATTTGGTGATGGGGAAGCTCTGGCAATGACTCTTGGGAACTAGACTCGCAATTACGGGCTTGGGTTGGCTCGCTGCCTACATGATAAGGCTCCCACTACATGAGCAGTATCAATGAGAGATGCTCAAAAATGAGAATACCCCTGGACACAGCTAAAATAGGAAAAACCAATATCAGAGAGCTGTCACGCACATATAGTATGTTTGACTACAAGGCGCTGGTTGCTATCATCAAACGAAAACAGTTTATGTAGTAGTCAGAGTTGACATGATACTCATTGCAAGTTGTGTACTACATATATCTGGCTGTCGTAGTGATAGCTACCACTGCTGTTCACCATCTTCCATTCATCCACTCCTCTTATGCATACCTACTGCAGCTCTGAGGCAGGTATTGCTAATATAGAACTGAGCTTTGCTGAAGCCCATTAGTAACCATATTGTCATACACTAGGCAATGATCAGTATGTACCTAAAGTATAAAAATTTAAACTCAATTTTGCACACATTACCCCGTCTTGGAAATCCTCACCTCATACAACTTCCGTCTTGCCAAGTTAGCCAACTTCACTGATTACTTAATCAAGACACTATACCTGTCTTTGTAATTCTGAACAAGAGTCACAATATTTCAAGATCATAGTGGACTAGGTACAAGTCATAGCAACTGGTGTGCAGTGGTATCACATCAACATGACCAAAGCCCACTAAGAAAACAATACAGCATTCAGCCAAACTATTTCCTAAACTAGTCGAAAAGCATGGTCAAAGTCAATCACAAGGCACAGTTAAATATTTAAGGTTGGGATCGAAGCTGAACTAAAACCACAGATAACATGTAATCTGCAGACAGATGCGTTGTTTATTCATCAGCTACTCATTCTGTAATGTATGGGAGCCACCAAGCATGTGAAAAGTGGTAAGGAAAGAGCGATCATTTGTCACTTTGGCCATCGCCCCTTCTGTTTGGTTCTGCTTGATTGAATACACTGTTAGGGGCCGTAAGGGGAAATGTGCAGACGCGTTCAATGCCCTCCCCTTTGAGCGCGTCCCAAGCACATTCGCGTCTTCAGATTCTCAACTACCTAAGATAAGGTAGGTACGTCTTCAGATTCTTCACCGCGTCTTGCTCTGCACCGCGTCTTCAGATTGTCAACTGCGTCTTCAGATCTGCTGCGTCTTGAGATTCTACACTGCGTCGCCAGATTCTGCACTGCGTCTTCAGATCCTGAATTGCGTCTTCGGCCTTTGCACTACTTCTTGAAATTCCGCACCGCGTCTCGCGATTCCGAACTGCGCTTTGAGATTTGAACTTCGGTGCCTTCTTTCAGTTTCGCCGTACTTTATTTTCGTACCGCTTACCTTTCACCCTCAAAACACGTGGACGGAACACCTGCCCTGACGCGGATGACGATGGCGTCCGATGAGGTTCCGACAGCCCATGCACTGTCCCCAGTGTACCCGGTATCAGACGGACAATTCTACAGAGCATGGAAAGCGAGGGAAGCGAGGAAGGAGAGTCAAGCTCAAGCTGGAGCGGCCGCTCTCGAAGCCGGCGCCTCACAAGAGCGCGCCTGCACAGCCTGTACAGGTACGATGGACTCTACACTCCTTGCTGGTGCACCCTGTGGCCATGAGTACTGTGCGCCTTGCATGCGACAACTCTTCACCACTTCGATCGCAAACAACAGTTGTTTCCCCCCAAGATGCTGTCGGGTGGCGATTCCGGCCAAGACAAATCGCAAACTCCTAGGCGATGACCTGTTCAAGGAGTTCCAGGAGAAAGCAGTCGAGATCTTGACTCGCAAGAAGATTTATTGCCATCGTCCCGATTGCTCTTCTTTCTTGCCCTATGATCCAAGACAGGGCCGTGTGGCGGTATGCAACAACTGCGATGCTCATACCTGCACGGATTGCAGAGGCGCCTGTCATGAAGGCGACTGTCCTCCTGACCCAGACCTGCAAGAAGTCCTCAGAATCGGCCGCGAGGAGGGATGGCAACAATGCCCAGAGTGCTCCACTATGGTCGAACGTATCGAGGGTTGCCCCGAGATGACGTGAGTATATAGCATTGCCTGTCCATCATGAATGTGCTTGCTGACGAAGGGATCCATAGATGCACATGTCAAGCATCATTCTGTTACAATTGTGGTGCCGTGTCGGCAACATGTCGATGTATTCATGACGCATACCTCGATGAACTCGGCATTAACCACCCCCTTTTGGGACACCCCAACAACGCCGGCCTTGACGGTGGCGACAACACCGACCTTGACGCTGACGGCAACTTTGAGTCGGATATCGATGCCGACATACCCCTCCTCTTCCGCGACGAAGAAACCCTCAAATCTCAGCCATTGAACATCGGTGAAATTGGTTTCTGGGATGAGAGATTTGGCGTGTGGTGGACTGTCGATGATGTTTACGGTCGGCGCAGCCCGCCAGCGAGCATTAGAGATGACGATGATCTTTACGGTCCGGCAAATTATCCAGCGAGCATCAGAGATGACGATGATCTTTACGGTCCGGCCAATTATCCAGCCAACAACAGAGAACACATCGACGATGTTCATGGTCGAGCCAACCAGCCAGCCAACAACAGAGCAAGCCTTGCGCACAACGGAAGAGGCATTGCGTACAACGGAAGAGGCATTGCGCACAACGGAAGAGGCATTGTGTTCAACAGCGGAGGCATTGCGAACAATAGAAGAGGCATCACGATCAACAGGGGAGGCACTGCGAACAATAGGAGAGGCATCACGATCAACAGACGCGACATCGCGACCGAAAGAGAAGGCATCCGTGAGAGGGTGAATGGGCCTCCAAGCTTCTTCATGGACTCCCAAGGCCAGAGCCGTTTCACCATTACGACCCGACCAGCCAGAAGACCTGAGCCCGGATTTCTTTCTCGTGCAGCAAATTGGGGTCGAACACACTTCGGACTCTGAAAACACTTGATTTCTTCACGAACTATTTCGGAGGGTGAACGATTACCATACAGTCGGGACACCTTTCCGACATTGCAAGATCCATCGCCGTTCGATATGAACTAGGGCTATCAGAACAGAACAAGATTTGGAGGAACAACTCGATGACCAGAAAAGAATGAGAAAATCGCGGAAATTGATGACAACATGGTCATTGTACAGACAGCAGGGGAAAAGCAGACGGTGGTATCTGCAACAAAATGGTGACAGGAAGAAGCAGTGCGCGGAGAACGGTATCGTTATGGCACTGATGACTATTTGCAACAAAAAACGGCGACAGGAGAAAGTGGTGTGCGCACAAGGGTATCGTTATGGCATTGGTGAGGTACTTGCAACCGAAATGGTGCAGTACAATCAAGAGGTCCATAGGTGAATAAAAGTTCAAGGGAAATACTCTAAAGTATCGAGAGATGTGTGACTACTGAACACAGTAACTAACTGTCTAATTGAAACACAGCCGGACGCTTGCTTTTTGGTGAGGGCATGGTGAATGATGATACCTGTGTCAAGATCAGTAATGGCGCCTCTTAAAGCTGAGGAGTGTTTCACCAAATGCGTTTGAAGACACACTGTGTAGTTCCTGTGAAAGTCTTTTACTGCTACACACTCGATTGTACCCATCGCTTACGATACAATGAGGATGACGATGATCCCGAGCTTGGTGCCCTATGGATCATAAGCCTCCTCCTTCTGACAAAATAGCACGAATGCTACTTTCTCGAGAGATGAGCCGAAGTTCCAGATCAAAGCAGACTCTCTTATATCAGGCTTTGATGAGCATTGGAGAGACATCAAACCGTTACTTTGGTAGACTCATAACGGCTACCTTTATGATAGTTTCAAGCCACTGGCTGCCCGCTTCCACCGCTACATCAGCTGGCGGTTGGAGGCTGAGCTTCGTACGTAGGGCTTAGGCATGTATACAAGTTACAACGACCTATGAAGAAATCTTGGGCTCGGTATAAAGGAGTAGGATAACCATCTCATTAGCATCCCGATTTCTGAGAAACTTGTAGATTGGCCAGGACTCTGAATGATTGAATGCTGTATGGTCGTCACGCACTGCTCTGTCACGTGGCAATGTGTCTTTGTAGGTCCAAGTCCCAGGTCATGCAGTGCACTAAAACAACGCGGGCAAGCCTAGCAGCCAGGCTTGGCAGGTCACGTTTCCAGTTCGGTCCTTTCAACCCCCAATCCTACCCCGTCTTCCCCAGTCAGCTACTCCGCTGTCCGGCTTGCATCGCATTACGCCTAACGACTGGTGTAATGATTCGGGTTCTTTGGTTTCTTTCTGGATCTGTACCCGTAGCTGTGTCTTTATCTTCTGTCGCACTATTGAGTGCACAAGCGACATCTGTTTGAAGGAGGGAAACACCGCTTCCACGCTTCAACGGGCCGGTTAGTGCTTTAGAGCCTACCTATCTGTACTCATTCTACATCCGTACAAGTGAAGATTGACCGTTGGCTTACGTTTCCTCTGTTTACCGCCGCCGCCTGCCTCGTCGGCCCCAGCCCGCCAGCCATCTTTGCAGGCGATTGCGGTAACCAACGACCCCTGTTTTGCGCTGTAAAATGGGCGAGGTTTCATTGGCCACGTCCCAAAGATTGAAGATTGGCCGGGCATCCACTTTCACATGCCAGTCAGTTCCACGCCGTTGCTGATCTAACGAAAACGTCACAAGCACTTCAGGTTTCAGCACACTCGGCAGCATCTCTGCCCTCGCTCGGTGCCCCGGACTGTCGCCAGCACAATCCATCATCCAGCTGACTGTCGGCTCGGCTGTCCGACAGTCCTATGTAGTCAATCCGAATAATATCGAATCTGTTGTCATATCTTGGCTGTGCATCTTATTTCCCATCTCTTCGCGAACCCATCTTCGTCTTCGGCGCCCCGCGACCTCGCCTTTTGCTTGTGATCTTTCAAGGTTCTGTCCGAGTCAAGCATTTGTTGCCCGGTTCTCATTGTAGGCCTGTCGGAGCCATGGCATGACTCCATTCTGTACAGTATCTCTTTCGGTCAATGCATACCATCATTTTCTTCTCTGTTCAACACGTACGACAGGTCGCATGGCAATCCATCCTTTACGGTAGCATCTGAGCAACAACATTGTGCATTTTGGCGTATCGCAGCATTTCGCATCCCGGCATATCGCATACATATCACGAGGAGCATACCAATCTAGCATGACCCCCTAATTATTTCTGAATGTGCTTTCCGAATCGTTCAAGATGATAGATCATGTCTTGGGCAGACCCTCTGTCAAGTCTCGCAGACTTCAGGTGTTGGCTGTTCTAGCTTTCTGGTCGGCGTATCTGTACAGGTATGCAGAGCTCTGTCGCGTGTCTCATTTCCAGTCGCAAATCTAATATGGATATAGGGGTTATGGCCACGGACCACCATTAATTCGATTCTTGTCCAAATTCTCTTCCAAGAAGTTGACAACATGGCAGACCGTTGTCGTAACCATGATGTACCTCTACGCTGCCCGGAACTTCAGTACACTCGTCGGTCTGGCTAGTCCGGAGCCCATGGCCAACATGTATGACCCCGCTTACTTCCGTGCAACCTGGGTGTTGACGGCTTTGGACGCCGGCTTTTGGACGGCCATGAAGATCAAAAGGAAATGGTTGAGGGACATTGCCAGCATGGTCTTCACTGGTTACTACCTCATTGCCGCCGAACGAGCTGACGAGAAGGTCCGAAAGGTGCGAGGGATGCTAACCGTCGACCATATGCGCGTTAGCTGGAACAAAGGCACGACACCATATCTCAATGCCCTTCAGAACTTGATCCGACCTCGGTTTACTCGCTGGCCGCCTCGTGCAATTCGTATCCCACGTCCCAATACGAGCGATTACAAAGATTCGGTCTGTGGCTGGCTGTACTACGATGGTCCCATTTCTGACCTCGAGCACATTAACAAGATGATACTCGATGTTCCGGGTGGTGGCTTTGTCGCGATGGACCCCAGGTGTAACGACGACAAGCTGTTCTCTTGGGCCGGCAAGACAGGGTTACCTATACTGAGTCTCGATTATCAGAAAGCACCCGAGTACCCATATCCCTACGCCCTGAATGAGTGCTTCGATGTATATACGACCATCATTAAGAGCAAGGGACGCTGTATAGGGATGTCGGGACGCGAAACTCCCAAGGTTGTGGTCATAGGAGACAGCGCTGGGGGCAACTTCGCGACCGCTATGACCTTGATGATCATTGATGCCAACATCAATAACCGGCGACCAACTCTTGTATCCGAAGAGCTGCCTCTGCCGTCTGGTTTGGTGTTGATGTATCCTGCACTCGACATGAACATTGGTAACTGGATGTCCGATGAGCAGATGTCCTTGATCAAAGACCGAAGGACGCGGGTCACGAATAAAGCATATCTCAAACGAAAGAGTATGCAATATAATGACCTAGTAGGCACACCTCATCATTCAGATGACGAGGAAGAGTACCCTTTCCCTCAGGTCTCCAATCTCAAGCCGAAAGAGATCGAGGCCGAGGAGATCAACGGTTCCCAGAGCCCGCATCCCGAATTTTCTCATACAAGTCCACAAGTTTGGTCAAAAGCGGAACCACCATCACCAGTGTCTCGACGGGACAACCGATCTCTATCCCATCACCCCGAACCCCTACGCACTAGGCTAGCCATGGCATCCATGATCTCGTACTTCAACGACCGGGTTCTAACACCCGAGATGATGCGCGCTATGATCATCCTCTACATCGGTCCCCATAACCGGCCAGATTTCTCGCAAGACTACTTCCTGTCACCCATCCTCGCGCCCGACGCTCTACTCCAGCGTTTCCCCAAAACATACTTCCTGACAGGTGAACGTGACCCACTCGTCGACGACACAGTCATATTCGCCGGCCGCCTCCGCCGCGCCAAGCAAGCATACCACTCACGCACCACATCAGAAGACATCCCAGGCCTAGACAACATCGCCGACTTCGACGAGAAGGACGTCGCAGAAGTCGTCCTCATTCCCGGCATAAGCCACGGCTTCGCACAGTTCCCGACAATATACCCACCAGCGTGGAAGATCATCGACCGGTGCGCGCAGTTCGCCGAAGAACTCCTGAGTACCGCGGAAAAAGCCGAGACGAGGCGCTCGGGGTTCAGACATCACTACCGGACCGAATCGAGCGGTGATGAGGACCGCGGGCTCGAGATCAAGATGACGAGGGCTAGGGGCAGGACGATAAGCGACGAGGCCAAAGTCAAGGTACAGGTTGAGATGAATGGGGATGAGGCCGAGACGGAGGGTCCGAATGGAGTGGGCAAGAAGAAGAGAGCGGGTGGCAGGACGAGGTTCGGGCAAAAGTCGAAGAGTATCGTGAAGCTGGATAGCACGGATGACTTGCTCGGTAGGCGGATGCAGGGCCTTACGGGCGCGCTGAATGGGCTGCAGGATGAGGATTAGGGGGGGATAAGGTGTATATGCTTACGTGTATGCATTGCATATATATATATATCACAGAAGACTGTACTCGTACGATAAGTCACGTCGCGAACAAAGACGAAGAATTTGTGAACTTTGTAGATATTCTACGGGAATACTGGGTAACCATCCAGACATACAATACATATAAGACATCAAATCCAAAGGCCGCTGTCGCTTTACCATTCCTCTACGGCTATGCGCCATTCCCAATCGATGTATACTCTAAAGGGCTCGATATCAGCGTGGCTCCGGTCTGCGCAATGAAGCAGCATAAGTAGAGTCATGGTTGATAGAAGTGGGTATCCTAAAGACAATAGGGCGCGCCCTGCGGACATGTCTTACGTATCTGAACCGGGGCGCAAGAACTAAGCTAATTCGTGACTCATTTACTCAAAAGGAGCGCAGGTGAAAGCACCGCGGACTGTACCCGTGCGGTAACTGTTGATCTGTTCCACTCGTCAGTCACAACGTTCTCAAGATCTGACGAGCAGGGGACTTACGATATCGACAACGCTGGCATAAGTACCGCCGACGAGGACGACGAGGCCAATGATGAAGATGAAAGTGTTTAGGATGGTTTTGCTGATGTTCTGTTTTGAGAAGGGGGAGCCCTCGCGGATGAGCATGAACCACATCATGGCCGGGAAGTACAGCGTGAAGCCCGAGATGAAGAGCGCGGAGGAGATGGCGAGGAGGTCGGAGAAGAAGGGGATGGCTTCGGCGATAATCCATCCGATGAGTGTGACGATGGCGATCAGAATGGTCCAAGTTACCCAGCCCTTTGTCGTGTTGATGAATCGGGTGACGGAGTTTTTGAACATGCGGCCGTGGATGTACCGTCCGACGACGGTGCCGTTGATGGATCCGGAGATGAAGATGACGGGCAGAGCGATACCGAAGGCGATCTTGGTGAAGAGCGTCCCGGCGGAGAGCAAAGCGGGCGACTTGACGTCTTGGCCGACGAACGAGTAGATCAGGGCACCGGTCAAGGTGTAGATGATGATCTCGATGATGCCGAGCCACCAGATCGACTTGACGAAGTCCCTGGGGGTGTGCATCTCGTCCATGAAGGAGAACTGACAGATGGCGAAGCTGTACGCGAAGATGATGTTGGTGACGGCGATGAAGCCCTTGACGAAGTCGGTGTCCGGGGCCGGGTACGCAGACCAATCTGCTGCCATGGTCATTTCTGAGCGTTGGACACCGGTTGCGATGATGGTGATTCCGATGGCCAGGATGATGGACACGAAGTCGATGTAGCCGAGGATCGCGACTTCAGCGAAAGACGGCGGCAAGGCGAGGAGGAACAGAATGATTGCCGAGACGACACCGAATACTAAGGAGCAGGTTCCATTGTCCGTGAGCTTCAAAAAGGCAATGGTTCCGGTCAGAGTGTGGGATCCGACGAGAAAAATGAGCTGCAGAGCAAACATAAACCCGATCAGCTCGTAACCGAATCTGCCCATCATCAACCGTCCGGCGTCAGCATAGTGCTGGATCTCCGGGTACTTCAGCTTCACCTGTCCGACGACGTAACTGGTGTAGATGGCGATCAGGCCGATTCCAACGCTCAAAATCGTTCCTCCAATCATGCCGAGGGCAGCGAAGGACGAGGGCATTCCCAAACTTCCGAGTGCGATGGCCTCTACGATCAAAACGACCGTCAGGCGTTTCCAGCCCAGACGGTTGAAATGTTGCTCTCCCTGTGCGGCTTTCTCGGCCGCGCTCACATCTCGAACTTGGCCAACGATATCACCGTTCGACGATCCATCGTTGAATGGCGGGGATGATGGTCCGTCGACCGATTTGGTGTCCTCCGACTTGAAGACAGACATCTTGCCGACTCGATCGAGGATTTTCGTCTCTTCTTTCGTCGGAACTGTCTGTCTAGCTCGAGTTCGTCCGTGAGGGGTATCCGGAAGACGCTCGGGGCCTTGTTGAAGGTTTCCGAGAGTAAATCTACTCGGGATTTCTACCACTACTGCCGTCGAGCTGTAAGGATGATGGCCAAAAACATGTACGAGTGAGTTGTCAGACCAGAGAGAGCCGTCGGTGGTTTCGGTAGATGCGACCAGAAGATATGCCCCAGCACGTGCCGCTCGGTATCAACCAAACCCTATTTTACGAGATGGCTTCTGTTTCCAAGATAAAGCTGACCCAATGGAAGCAGGAACAGGCCGGGGAAAACGTGCCAGGCCAAAGTTAAAATATTTTAACCTTGCAGCCCTTATCTCTCGCTCCTCCACAATACCACTTATTTCGTGATCTCATTACGTCGTGTGTCTCTTCGCCGCGCTCATTACGTACAACGAAGCTCGAAACCACGCATTCTGGGCCAAATCCACGACAAGCCGTTGGCGAAACCAGATTCGAGGGAGGGCTCGGGGAGGGTCCTGGCGTGGAGAACCCAGCCGCACAGGGATTTTCATGACGAGTAATGGCTCCGCTGGCGGAGAGCACCTCGTCGCCAGCAGGTGTGTCGTGCAGGGCACGAGGTTGGAGATCTGCCTGTGGACTTGGGATTACTATGTGTCATTAGCTGCGTTCCAGAATGGAACAGTTGCTTACGAAATGGGGCGCGATGCCTTCGCTCGGGAAGTAGATGGAAGGTCAGTGCTTTCTAGCTGATTGTAATCGGCATCCTTCTACTCGTTGTCGGTGTTTGTCGAGCTGTTACAACCATATGGTTCAAGCATCCCACCATCAACGTGCCTTTCTTGACACAAAGATGCGGCTCTGCGACAGGGTGGGACACCGTTTTTCGGCAGCTATGCTTGGCCGGCTTGACTTATGCAGGGGGGGACGGCTTCCTCTTGGCCACTGTCCGGCAGTACCCGGCGCATCCGTTGGTGAGAGCCTCGCAGTCTCGACGGCGAAGATCTGGAGATCTCATGAAGTCATGGTCAAAACGCTTGTCCGGGGTACCCCTGTGCTCAACACTCGGGACGATGTCGGGAGGCATGTCGTTCCATTTTCGTGGAGTCTGGCTTTGTTGAGAAATCCCGCGGACCTTCTGGCGCGAAACACCGGTGTCCACTAACCAGACTTGCATAGTCCAGCCGGTTTAAGCAGAACGGCGAGAACGGGTCCAGTTCTTAAATTCAAAGGATTATTAGAGCGAGATGTTGTATACTGCCAATAGACCGGAAACAAGTGCGAAGACAGCAGGTATGGCATAAGCGGAGGAAAGCCATCTTTGCCTGAAGCAATTAGCTCCTCGTGCAATGCCCTTTCTATACCACCAATACTGCAAAGATTCCAAAACTCATGTATGGATGGCCTCCAGTCAATGAGCTAGAGTCATACCGAACAGAGAAACAGACGAGCGCACAGTTGTGAAATGAGCTTAAACCCATTTTGATTTCAGTCTTTTTGCCCTCGGTTGCGACCTGCTTACAATGGATAGTGTCGAGTGTCAATGAATATCAAGGGCCATGCCTCGGAATGTTGAGATCAACACTGAAAAGTGGCGCGCTCCAGACGCGGCCCATGCATCTGCGAACCTCGGACACCAGTATCACGCCAACACTGCAGGAACGGGAGTGGCTCGAGTGGCTCAAGTAGAAGGCTAAAAAGAGCGGAGATGAAGGTTTGCGACATCGACATCGTCTCGCCTGGCTCGAAAGATGTATGATGGATAGATGGCTGGAGGTCATTGGAGACTCGACCGGATGCATGTAATGCCCTATGAATCTTAAGACGAAAGAACACGCGCAGACACTATATGAAGTGTCATATGGACTGCCAATCTATCGCTACGTAGTTGGGAGAACAATGCTTGGACAATTGCTCTCGCGGCGCGCGAGGTCCATAGGAAACGACAGTTTGAAAGCTAGAAAATAGTCGGGACACCGACGAAGAATGTTCGAGACGATGTCCGCTCCCGCCCGAAAAGAGAATGTAGATGACCTAAAGATTCACCCCCCCGGTCACCTGAGGATTCCTCTACTACAACACCATCCGACCATTGCAACACGAGCGATCGGACAACCTGAGGATTACCCCCCCCCTCGCACCTGAGGATTGCTCCACTACATGGCCATCCGACCATTGCCGCCCCACAACTTGGGTACTTCTACGCCACACTGCGGCTTGCCTAAGCCATACCGCGCTACTTAAGCTACATTCTTTAGAAATTAGAAAAAAATGAAAAAATACTAATTAGCAGTTAAGGTGGCTAAGATAAAGTTAGGATTAAGGTTAGCGGTTAAATTAGGGTTAGCAGGAATGTGGAAAAAGAATTACAGAAGGTGTGGTTAGGTTAGGGTGTGGCTAGTGTGGCTAGGTAGCAGGTATTTGGGTTGCGGTGTTGCAATGGTCGGATGGTGTTGTAGTGGAGGAATCCTCAGGTGCGAGGGGGGGGGTAATCCTCAGGTTGTCTGTATTCTCTTGCAACACCGCAACCCAAATACCTGCTACCTAGCTACACTAGCCACACCTTAACCTAACTATACCTTCTGTAATTCCTTTTCCACATTCCCACTAACCCTAATTTAACCACTAACCCTAATCCTAACCTTATTTTAGCCACTTTAACCGCTAACTAGTGTTTTTTTATTTTTTTCTAATTTTTAGGGAGGAGTAAAAAATGTAGCTTAAGTAGCGTAGTGTAGCTTAGGGAAGCCGCAGTATAGCGTAGAAATACCCAAGTTATAAGGCGGCAATAGTCGGATAGCCATATAGTGGAGGAATCCTCAAGTAACCGGGGGGGGTAAATCCTCAGGTTGTCATATCCGTCGCCCGAGAACGGCGTATGAACCACATCGCGCCTCAGCTGGCCTCGGCCGGTGCGTTTGGTGCTCAACACCATGTGCATGTCACTTCACTTCTGGTACTTTCTGTCGCTGCTTGGTGTTTTGGTGTTGTACTACCCGCCTGACAAACACAACCCAAACCCACATGTGCCTTACCTGACTCGCCTGAATCAATTGGCACGCCTGTGTCTCGACCTAGGCCGTGAGACATACTACTAGCACATTGAGGTCGTTCGACCCATGGCTCAGCTCATTTCCGGTTTAGGCGAGCAACCGTCCCCGAAACTCTGACGCTGAAAGGCGGCGCATCCAGACCGTCGGGGTATTCTTCACCACACCTTTTCATTCAATATACGAGATGCACTGCGATGACAAGGGGCGACCCAATGATCATACACAGCAGCGAATCATACTGTATTTGCCAAGAACCATAGAAGACCTGATAACGTCAGTGTGAAGATACGCATACCCCAATAAGTTTTGGAGACCACGACGATTAAGGATGAACATCGATCATATTTCCCCTCAAATCCGTCGATTGCAAATCAGTTATCACCTTATAAGTTATATCTCTACATTGGGGTCATGTCGGCTTGTGCGAATGTAGATAGGCTATCGAATGGCTTTCCGCATATCCACATCTCGACCATTGACCCCAAGCACCCGTTTAGGCAAAATCGCAATGCTGACATCTTCAAGGGGCAATACAGGCTCCGGAGATATCACACCCCCAGGAACTGCAGATAATCTGCTGTAATGGCACTTGATTTCTGAGAGGCAGTGAATATCGCCCAAGATCATCCCTGATCATTGCCCCCGCACAAATGGCAGTAAAGATCAGGAATAAATGCAGACAGGCTGCCGTCCGCACGGCTTGCTTGTAATTTTCTTACTCGCGCGTATCTGTGCACCTGTCTGCCGAGTTCACCATGCTTCGGGGTTTGCTTGCTATTGCGCTGCTCGCCGCGGGGAGGGGCTTAGCAGAGACATCAATTGGGGAGGCTGCCGACCCCGTGGAGATATATGACTACATTGTCGTCGGCTCCGGCCCAGGTGGTGCTGGCTTGGCGGTCAATCTCGCTCGCGCCGGCTACAACGTGACTCTCTTGGAAGCCGGAGATGACCTGGGCAACAATGCAAATTATTCCATGCTGGGTAATTTCATCCTGGCGGGCAACGACGAGAAGTCTCGATGGGATTTCTTCGTCAAGCATTCTAATGACTCTGAGCGCGAGGGAGAATACGAGAAGACTACATGGCGCAAGCCGGATGGTTCTTTCTACGTTGGACTCGACCCGCCTGAGAACTCAACTCGTCTTGGTATCTACTATCCACGAGCTGCAACTCTCGGCGGCTGTGCGATGCATAATGGAGGAATATGCACGCTGCCCGCTGACGACGACTGGGACTACATCGCGAATATTACGGGTGATGATGGGTGGAAGGCAAGCACGATGCGCAAGTACTTTGAAAATATGGAGGCCAATGAATACCTGCCCGCTGGCACTCCCGGTCACGGCTTTACAGGATATCTGAACACCACCATCTCCGATCCGTCCTACTTGAAGCAGAATTCCGATATGGCAGTCATGTCAAGTAACTTCATGGAGGCGTTTGGTGGTGATATAGCGAATGATCCCAATGCCCTAGATCCGGATCGTGACCAACAGACGGGTGTTTTTGGACTGGCGAGCCATGCGGACAAGATGGGAATGAGGTCCGGCACAAACACCAATATCAAGAGGACATTAGCGGATCCTGCCAAATTTCCCCTGACAGTTCAACTTGAGACGTTTGTCACTAAAATCATCATCAACTGGGAAGCCGGCCAACCAAGCGCAGCGGGCGTGGCCGTACTTCGAGGTGCACACCAGTATGAAGCGGATCCCTTTTACAATGGCACAGCCGGTACATTTGCGCGTATCTTCGCTAAGAAGGAAGTCATCATCGCTGGAGGTGCTTTCAACTCGCCACAGATTCTGAAGCTCAGTGGTATTGGACCAGCCAAGGAGCTCGAAGCACTCAATATCGAGGTCGCGAAAGATCTTCCTGGAGTGGGCGAGAATCTTGGTGATAATTACGAAGGTGGTCTCTTCGCGCTTGCGAATAAAACTCTGAACGGCACTGCCGGACCCTTCACTGTTTTCTTGAAGACTCCGACGGCCCGGAAGAATAGGAATATCCAGGCTTGGTGCGCTTCGTTCTCTTTTGACGGATTCTACCCTGGATTCCCTGATGAATACGGTCCCTCTGAGTACGAGGTGAGTAGAGAAAGAGCTTCATCAATGGGCTAACCAGGCTATTTGACTAACTGGGGATTTTGCAGTGTGCCATGGTGCACATGAACCCCCGTTCGCAAGCCGGCTATGTTCGGCTACGTTCCAACGACCCGCGACTCATGCCGGAGATCAACTTCAACTTCTTCGAGAACGAAGGAGACGCAGACCTTTCGGAGTTGCTAGACGGAGCGAAAGCCTTCCGCAAAGCGTTCAACATGGCGGGCCCGCCGATCACGCCGTTCACTGAGAAGCACCCGTGTCCTGGTATCAACCAGAATTGCACCGACGCAGCGCAAAAGGAGTACATGAAGTTACAAGCTTACTCGCACCATGCGACCAGCACTTGCAAGATTGGCCCTGAGAGTGATCCGATGGCTGTCCTAGACTCTAAGTTTCGGGTTCATGGTGTCGCAAACCTGCGTGTGGTTGATGCATCGGCCTTCCCCAAGGTCCCTGGGGCGTTTCCGGTGTGCCCGACGATGATGCTGGCGGAGAAGGCTGCGGCGGATATTTTGAGTGACGTGGAAGAAAAGCCTTGACGAGCCCAGGAATAAGGCGCGTACATGTGCGATTGATAGATGACACAATACTAGTTGATCGTTACTTTAAAAGATGTTCCATTACGATCTCGCTTAAGATAGAAAATACCTGATCAGTGAATATTAATGACTTGAGACTTGCTGGATTGGTGAAGCTTGGCCTCTGAGTGCCAAAGTCAAGTTACAGGGTAGTCTGCCCTACAAAGGGACAAATAGAGGGGCAGAGTACCTTAGGTAAGTAAATCTAGTCTTATCGATAAAGAATTTCCCATTGGACTTTCGCATTCTCAAGTTCCAGCTTCAACTTTTCGAACAATTGACCGACCACCGCCATCACTTGGCGCATTTGTTCTGAACAGGGATTGCAACATCGAGTCTCTTTTCTCTTCTTGAGCAAGGCGTGTCGCCAAGTATTTCACCTGCTGGTGTGCTCTGTTGGTCATTCTGTACCCGGTTCAATCACTCTTTATTCCCCCATCTCAACGTTCTGAGGATTCATCGACCGCTCCCTCAATACCTATTGCCTTCTCGTCTGGCTTCTCGGGCTGAGACAGCCAAGGCATCCTGCATAACTTATTCTTTCCACTTACGATCATTCAACAGTTTGAGCATACAAGATGCCGAAGCGCAAGGTCACCGCAGCAGAAAAGGTGGAGGGGCTGGCCGTGCTCCAGTGGAAATTGAGAAAAGATCCTCTCGCATACCAGACTGAGTTCGACGAGGTATGGCAACAGTTCGAATCATCCCACGAACGAGTTATCGCCGACCCCATGGGTGTAGATGCAGAGTCGCTGTCCACGTTTAGAGAACACATCGACCTGATCGCCCATTGCGCCGAAAAATACCCCGAAACTACCGCAACATTTCCCAACAAGCTCCGTGATATCCTTACTGCCCACCATGCCTCTCTCGACCCTGCCCTCCGGGAGAAGATTGTCTCCAGCCTATCGCTTCTCCGCAGAAAAGATGTCATCGACAGCGCCTATCTCCTGCCCATATTCTGGACCCTGTTGATCACTACCCCGAGCAAGACATTGAGAACGTCGCTGTACCAGAAGATCGTCAGCGATGTGCGGGATGCCAACTCAAGAGCCAAGAACCACAAAGTCAATCGCGTCTTACAGCAAGCTCTCTATAACCTCGTTATGGACAAAACCACCCCCAAGGCACTGTGGGCCGTCAAGGTGGTTAGAGATCTCTGGAGACGTCGGGTCTGGGATGACGCCAAGGCCGTTGATATCATGACACAGGCGTCGATGAGCGACGATCCCAAGACTATTTCAGGCGCCGTCAAATACTTCTTAGGTGGCGATAAGGAGCGAGAGGACTTTGAAGATGAGAGCAGCGACGAAGAAGCGGTGGACGTGCGGAAAGTCAAGCATCAGATTGGTATCAACAAGAAGACCAAAAAGTCCAAGAAAATCCTTGACAAGGCAACGGAAAAGGTCAAGAGACAGGAGAAGAGGAAGAATACCCCAACGCAACTCAATTTCTCAGCGTAAGTTCGTCTCAATCATTATCCATCTCATGTCACTGACCAGCATCACAGGCTACACTTACTAAAGGACCCGCAAGGCTTTTGCGAGTCGCTCTTCGAGAAGCACCTTCAAAACAAGAAGAACAAGCTTGCATTGGACATTAAGCTCGATGTTCTGCAACTAGTCACTCGTCTCGTTGGTCTTCATAAACTAGTAGGGCTCTTCCGCGCATACCTATCAATCATGACAAGCTAACATTATGATAGACGATACTGCCCTTATATTCCTACTTCGCGCCTCATCTCACCCCCCGACAGCAATCTGTAACGTCTTTTTTGGCATCGCTCGCTGTACGTATCACGCTTGACTCCGTGCCTGCTTCCCCTGCGTTGCCACTATGGCCAATTGCTGACTAAATGATTTTCAGCAAGCTACACATAGTCTAGTACCCCCAGAGACGGTAGAAGTTTTACTGCAGAAAATAGCAAATGAGTTCGTCTCCGAGGGTTCGAATGTTGAAGTTGTGAGTACAATAACGATGTAGCTAGATCTCTTAGATGAAACTCTCGATCTAACAGATCTACAGTGTGCTGCTGGAGTCAATGCCATTCGCGAGATTTGTAAGCACTGGAACGACTGGCATACGAATTGGATGACTAACTGAAATAGGCGCACGACAACCATTGGCAATGAATGAAACATTGTTACAGGATCTCGTCGAGGTATGTGGTTTGGATCTATCTGATGTGACATGATCTGTGATAGCTGATACCTGGGCAGTACCGTAAAAGTAAAGACAAGGGTGTCGTCATGGCCGCCAAGGGCCTGCTTTCTCTATATAGAGAGAAGTACCCCGAGCTCCTGAAGAAGAAGGATCGCGGCAAAGTAGCCACGATGGGATTGAGAAGCGGCGATGTGAAAGAGCAAAAGTTCGGTGAAGAGCAAGTCGGCGAGATTGAGGGTCTGGAGCTCCTGGCCAGATGGAAAGAGGAAGAAAAGAAGCGGAAACGCCTCGAAAAGGGCCTACCAGAGAAGGCCGATGACGACGAGAAGAACGACGATGAAGAAGAAGACGGCTTCAACTCCGATGATTGGGAGGTTGCTTCGACGGACAGCGACGAGTCTGGTGACTGGATTCGTGTCGCTGAATCAGACGATGAGGGTGAGCCCGAGCCGAAGAAGCGAAAGACCGACGGCGAAGAGGATGAGAACGAAGAGGATGCAGAGGACGCCGCACCTATAGACTTCATGAAGCTCGCAACAACCCAAGTCTTGACACCCGCCGATCTCGCCAAACTCAAGGAGTTGAGGATGGAAGCCAGCATCAACAAAGCCATGGGCAACACCAGCAAGCGGAAGCAAGAAATGGAAGCCCGGCACATGGACGAGGGCTTAACAGCGGAACAAATCGAGGCTCCGGCCCAGCTACGGAAGAGCACGAAGGAGGAACGCATCGCGATGGCGAGAGAAGGAAAAGGAAATCGCGATGAGCATAAGTCCACCAGTGCGATCCGGAAGAGCAAGAAGGAGGCCGAGGGAAAGAGCACGACGAATAAGGAGAAGGCAAGGAGGAAGAACTTCTTGATGACGCTGGGTAAGGCGAAGTCGAAGCAGAAGCGGAGTCTTGTTGCTACGAGGAATGTGCTTAAGGCTCATGTTGAGAGGAGCAAGTCTGGTGGGAGACGGAGAAATGGTATTTCGAGGTAGTTGTAGATAGTGCCTGAATGAGACTAAGGTGGTATGTGAGTTGAGATCTTAAATACGATCTTGCCTTTGTTTCTATCGCAAGTTTTTTTTGGCAGGCCGCGTTGGGCATGACGCTGATGGATGTTCAGGGGATAGACTTGACAACGCTGGCTATCCGGACAGTAAGTACGTCCACTCCTGTTGACATGATACCAAGCGTCAGGGCACGAAAACAAGACTGATATACAAATGGTAGGAGCATCACTCTATCCCAACTATCCGAATCGAGGCACGCACGCTGAACGCGGTGCCATTATCCCTGAAAGGCTTCACGAATAGAGAAGGTTTTGGGTCCCAAGCACGGGGCTATCAACCAACAGCTTTGATCTACGGGCAATGCTACATGCTAGCAAAACATTCAATGGCCCCATCGGACGTGCACTTACCTTAAATAGCCAGACATGCTGCCAACTCGTAACAGCATGTGTAGCTGGCTCAGTGGCTTACCATCTAGCCGACATCTAGAAGCTCTGAGTTCGATTCCGCGGCAGTCCTTCCTTCTCGTTCTTCCTAATTCTTTTTCTCCTTTTGATTCTTAACATGACTATTGTAGTTTTTTAAACTGATAGCTTTTAGAGTACGCCGTTACGACGAAGTTGATTACAGGCTGCCTTATTCTGTCAGTTGTATGTTATGATGAGGCTACAAGGCTGATATCTGCGGCGTAAGGCAGAATTGGGAGGGTTTGGAACTCGAGGATTTACGAGACAATCACAACCGACTTTGTAGAGTGCATCTCCTCTTTTTAAATTGATTTTGAGGTAGATCGGGAAGACCACAATGGCCGAAGCAGCAGCGGCGTTTGGCCTTGCTGGTATCATCCAAGTCATAGGCTTCGGGTCGAGATTTATTCAGGAGGCACGGAAAATCCATCGAAACGAAGCTCATGTAACCAGCAATAGGGAGTCGCTCAGCAAACCGAGGCTTTGAGACTGCTAGGTGATATGAGTAATGAATCGAAAGAGGTTCGAAAGTTGCTCAAGCAATCTACCGCCGATGCCAAAGTCCTCTGTAACAACATTATGGATCTAGTGATTCGGGGTCCCTCAAAACAGATCGACAACGAAGAGTAAGAAGCGCTGCGCGCCGCGTTAATTAGCGAACTATTCCGATCAGCTCACGTCGAAAGCGAAAAAGCAAATGGCCAAATTACGACGAGATCCTCAGACGTGGCGCGATTCAATGGAGGCAATGTGCGGACCAGAGTCGCAGGTATCGGGGGCAGACTGGAGCGCTGGCCATTGCTGCGCGATGCTGTGTGCGCAGATCGGAAGTGGTATATGCAAAGTGCGTTCGCAACACCGCAACGGGCGATGATTGCTTGTCTGCTCGAATGCGGCGCGAATCCGAATCAGCAGCCACGTCCTGGCAAGTACAGGTTGAAGGTGGATGTGAAAGAGGATGCACGACTTCCCCTCAAGGTTGTTGTGGCTGTCTTGAATTTGCTCACCACCAACTATCTCAGCAGGCTTTTTACCAGCAAGCTGAATATGAGTTGGATTCTGGGCATCAAGACTAATCCGACCTGTTGGGTTGGGTTTCTTGCGTGGAGCTTGAATATCAATGTTGGAGACATCGAGTCGGTTCAGCACTGGGCTGATGATTGATAACGGCGCGGGACCTCCAATATTGCGAAGCCGCGCTATTTGACGAAGCTTGGCGATTGGGAGTATCAGGATTTGGTTGCTCTTCAGAGAGAACTTAAGAAAATCAAGAGAGAAAAGATGTTGAGAAGCGTCAATATATTTGCCTGATTTCCAGAAACATGACGAAGGGTGACGATCCTTGGATCGTTCGTGCGCCAGGATGTTGATACATACCTGATGTGGCACATATCATATGTTCAAAGGATTTCTAGGTTAGATGTCCGAGTTGGGAGCCTGTTTTTGCTTACAAAGGAGACATGTGATATATGATGCAAATGTGGGTGGTAGTAGGTATTATCTTGGTGGTCTCAAGACGATCTAGCATTGAGGTGGGAACCTGGCACATCCTGGTGTAATTAACGGAGGTAAAGCAAGATACAATCAGTAATTCAACCCCAACTCGTCTTGATTCGATATTTACGTGTTAGGATACCATATAGAAATCTTCGTTTGTACTGCGATGGTGATTCTACGTTTGACACATGCACTTTCGATGAGACGTTTCCAACTACATTTTTTATTATTCGGCAAAAATCACATACGATAAAGGCTTGGTATTTATTCGGTCCATCCGACCGTGAACACATGTTGGACCTAGCCAAAGCTAGCTTACCTAATTCCTAACAGAGTTGTATCAATTGAATGGTGTTTACAGCCATGTGATCTCTCCCTTCCACACGGGTTGTGGCACTGGCCAACCCTAACCTACCAACCAACAAAGCAATCAGACTTCGCTCAAAACAATTCAAATCTGCGCAGATTTCCGAAGAATATGACAGCGATCATGATCTGAGGAAATGGTCATCTGTGTGCCAAGTAGCGCAGTTGTCCTCACTCCTTATCGTCAAGCAGAACCGGACGCCAACCTAACTGAACTCGGAAATCACAACATCCCCAAAATACCTACTCAAGCTTCGCCTCAAAGCCAACGCAGATTCACAATGTCGCTGCCTATCCCTCTCTCTCTCACCCGCCGCATCATATCGTCAGGCGTGACCTGCGTCCCCACTGGAGAGTTCCACAGGTTCAACCAGCTACCAGCAGAAATACGTCTTCAAATCTGGGAATGCTACGCCCGCCTGCCGCGGACCATATTCGTCGACAAACACTCTCCCGGATGTCCACGGAGATCGAGGAACTGCCGCTGCTGCAGGTTACCCAAGAAGCTTTCGAAGTCTGTGCACGGATTGCATGTTTGCACCATCGTGTACCGCTTCGCCTCTCCGCTATTCTTCATCAGCCCGGAGAGCCACCACGTGGCCAAGAAACAAGCCTGGATCACCGTTTACACCCACAACGAGGCACAAGAGGACGGACTTGCCAGACACCTCAACAGAATGATGTTCGGCGAGCAGGATAATATTCGCATACTCTGCTCAGAGAAAGATATCATAGTCATGGGACACACAGACGGCACACATCGAAGGCGGGTTTTGATGGCCTCCGCTATGAGAGAGGAGTGCATACAGCAAGGCTTGTGGGACCTCGACAACCCCAAGTGGGTTACGACGAACTGGTATCGTATGTGGGAGTTAGTACGGAGGAAGGACAGACCCAGATTCCAGAGGAGCCCTAGCCACATATACCACCGCCATGATGCGGACTACCACTACCGGTATCTCGACAATGTCGAGGAGAAACGACTCGACTTCGAGAAGATTACGAAGAACCTGAAGAACGCCATGGCAGCCCGGAGAGGCGCGATGAAGAAGTTCGCGGTCGCGGTGGATGTTCTGAAGCAGATTGGTGAAGCTCGTAAAGGACCCTGTCACAACACGGAGGACACGCAGGAATTGAGAGACGGATGGGCCAACCTAGTTTGCTATTGGAGGGACCAGGTCAGAGAATGGAAGAGAGAAGTGGGGTTTTGGATGGGCGAGCTGGACTTTTGCAACGATAGGCAGACTTCGTTTGTCCAGAGAAAGGTACTGCATCAGGCGATGTGGTCGAGGTACGCGGTCCGACGCAGTGGGGCCAATCTATATGACTGACAGAACCCAGCCATCACGAGCAATGTAGAGGCACAGCAGGTGATAGTCACACATAATCCTGGTTGAATTACAACCCAGTCCGTAACCTCTGCAACTGGCTCATGATACCATATCCAGATAACCCCTTGCTCTCAGCAGCACCTCCATCCGCAGCGGTATTCCCAGCTTTCTTTTCGACGTCTCTACCTTCCCTCCGTGCCGTCTGCTCCATCTCACGGACTAGTTCATTATGCCTATCCTCAACCATCTTGGCCAACCCGTCGATGAACTTGCCACGCCCCTTCTCCTCGGCCGTGCCCTTCCACACCGTCGTCAGCTCCTTCAGCTCCTCGATCCTCTTCGCTGCCTTCTCAATGCCCTCGACAGGATCCGATGGTTTTTTGAGCAAGTCGGAAATCTCCTCACGGAACGCCTTGAGAACTTTCTGCCCTTTCTCTTCCGTACTGGCGGACTCGGCCCCTGGTTCTGGCGCAGACACGGAGAGGAAGGAGGAACTGACGCTGAGCTCAGACGGTGGGAACACGAACTCCATGGCGTCGCCAAAGGTCTTGACAACCTCATCCAATCTTGACCTCACGAGGGTGAGGGTCTGGAGCTGAGTGATGTATGGAGGCTCTGTAGCTCCTGTTTTGGTAATCGTTGCTGGTTCTTTATTCTCGGTGTTTATGACGGGTGGCGGACCTGACACGGTCGCTCGTCTCTGGCTAGCAGCTGTAGCTTGGGCAGCCCTCGTTGCCTCCGCCATATGATCCTGTAGTCCGCCGGGGATAAATTTGGCGATATCATCTTGCAAGCCGTCGGTGAGGGTCTCGGACAGGCTCAATGTCTCGCCCCTCAACAACTCGACCTCGTAGGCAAGGCGACTGCCACTGCGCAGTATTTCATCAGTCAATTGAGTCAGAGTGTTGGTCAAGCGGGTGGTGTGCGCGTTGAGCTGAGAGAGCTGATCCTGTGCTTGCGATGAGAGCTCTGCCAACGGGACGGCGGACGCATCAGTGGATCGGCTTGAGGTCTGAAGAGAGGGAAGAACGGTGTTGAGATAGTCGGCAGCGTTGAAGGAGGAGCCTAGGAAGGACTGGAGAAAGGGGTCGGAGACGTGGGCAGAGGAGGGGACGAGGGCGGCTTTGGACTTCTGTCGAGTGTGGTGTGGAAGGGTTCGGGAGATGCTCACGGAGCTGTTTTGGCGACGGCGGGTGGTGGACATTGGGATCGAATAGGCTGGAGCCGCTCCTTGGGTGTTGAAGAATCTGTCGCCGCCGTCTTTAGCCTGACTGCTGTATGTTTAGGATGCCTTAATCCAAATAAGCTCCCTCGGTTCCTGGTCTAAAGCTTAGATTTTGGAGGTGGGCAAGGTGGGCTAGCTTGGACCCCAAAACAGAAGTTGGCGATCTCAAGGATAGGATAGTGGGGTGCAAGGCCTGCCCCACCCCTTCCGTCAGTACCCTAGCCCGCAGTGCAGCTGCCCCGCCATCGCTGGAATCTACAAGTACCTAACAAGTACCTGGCTGTGAGGCTTGCTTTGAGTTTTAAATTGGCGAAAGAGGGGAGAAGCATATAGTGCAATAGGTGCCAAGGCCAGACTCTTCAAAGCCAGTATCGAAGCTGGCGAGCAAAGTCTCCAGGCGTACTGTATGTACCTACTGTAGAGAGAGACCAGGCAGCGGTTCCAGCTGCTGGTTAGCCCCCCTTGCCTTGCCGTCATGACCCACTGGACGCGGCCCACTCGGGACCTACCTAGCGATCAGGCCATTCACTTACACCCCTCAGCCCTACAGATACCAGTCAAGCCAGTAGATGATGTCCTCGGTAATAGTACGTTGTTCTATTGGCTCATATCGATATTTGCTCTGCGGCATCGATAGGCATGACGGCTTAGATACCTGAGCGTGCTGTAGTACCCTTAAGAGCCGGGCTCAATCTCGGATCTCGATCTCCGACAAGGTATACTGACTGACATCTTGAAAAAGGGGGAGAGAAAGGTACGCCTCAAGCTGCGAGACTCGAGGTACAAAATCAATATAAAGCAAGTTTGGCATATAACCTCTGCAGGTCTCAGGTCTGATAACGATATGGCTGGACTTCATCCATGCCGCCTTAACTCTAGCTTCACCAACACGCAGCCTCATTTTCTGTGTTTGGCCACCTTAAAAAGCAATTGTATTGGAAGAGTTGCCGTCAGGAACCGCATCCCTGCCATACCCTCGCCACTCACTCAGCGGACAATCGTGCCCATAAACGGAAGAATAACAACATACCTGAGCATATTGCAGATGTTGTGTCCAGACACCCCCTGTATGTGAACTGAAGAGATGGAAATGTAGAGAAGCCATGCCGCAAGCAAATGTGACTACATGTCTTTGTTGTCGTGGCCAAACAATGCACAGCTGGTTTAAAGTAAGGCAGAAACAAGGGTAGGCAGTGAGGCTGAACTGCTGAAGCACTGGCTACCTAGGCAACATACATTGATGCGATGAATGACATACAACCTATACAACCGGCAACATATCCCTTGAAATAAACATCATTGTTTGAACTGTGGATGAAGCTAGAGTCGAGTCTCTCTATGGGTTAAGTCAAATAGTACTTCGGCAGCCACGATCAGTCAATTATATGCTGCATTCTCCAAGCTCGTTGGTTTAATTCCGCTCCTTGAGTCCTTCCTCATTCTTTGTGTCAGGCATCGAATGGCTGCCTTGTCCGTCCCATCTCGGCCAGCTTCGCGAGTATTTGGAGCATTCAATTGACTTCCAGGTTGTTTCCTTACCTCTGTTACGACGTATGTATTTTTCACCCATTCACAGTACCAGTCTGTGGCGTCTGGACATGCGACTGCCCTCCAGCTGTGTTTGGTTCTTCCTTCCATCATCTCGCCACACACACTGTATTGCGAACTACCTACCTAAGGTACCTAAAAACCTAGCGAAGCTTCAATCATCACTCCAGGCGGGCAACGGTTGTCACGAAAAACACATTGGACCGGTACTAGACGACGCTGTCACATGGCGGCTTGTATTCCATTCGTACATCACCTTACCTGACCTCATTGACGGCTATCTGCCTACATATGCACAAGAGTAGGCACAAAGTCAACTCCTGTGCCTGAGTGGCTCTTTCGACCCCTTCGTGAGTAATTGAGCAAGATCCCAAGGTCCCAAGGTCCCAACAGCGGCGGACTTACTTCCATCTTCACGCCATTCCACTTGAGTGCGTTCCCGTCGCCTCGGAAAAGGGCGACTCGCTATCACTGTAGGTAAGTCCTTACCTGTGATATATCTCGACCAGTCTCGCCGCGTGTGCCGTGTTGACCTCCCTGGACGTCGCCTGTCTCACCATTTTCTAGAGTTGGTCGCCACTACCGCCGCGCTGCTCCTACACTTCATCACTCGGTGCACTACCGAGATTCCTTTCCCATACTCCCCATACCCATTCTCTACCCTTACATCGTCCAAAGGTGCGCAATGCCGCCAAACCGGGCATCCTCCCGGCTGCAGGCCGACATTCAGGCCGCTCGACAGGCAACTCATCCAAACATCGAGAGAATCGACAGAGGTGATGTGCAAGGTAACGTCTCTCTACACTTCACAGCTGTTTTCGATACCTCATCACGTCGGGCTAACAGTACCGATCAGATGAGTTTGTCATCATCTTCGCCCATGCCTACTTGACTGGGGGCAAGCTGGAGATCCGGGTGATGCCACAAGGTTTGTCTCAATTCAAGTCTGCTTGCACAATCAACCATGCTCATGCTGTCACAGAACCCAGAGGATATCCAGAGGACAATTTTTACCTCGTATACACCAACGCAGATGTTCCTGAAGCAGTCAGCATTGTTCTCGGCAACACCCTCGATTCAATGCGTAGTCTGACTGTTAAGGATATGATCAAGAAACTCACGCAGCAACTCTGTACAAAGCTCGACCCTTCCAGAGGAAATAGCGACGATGAGTACATTCTCATTACCGACAGTGACCATATGGACGAGGACCTATCCGAGTTCTCAGATGACAGTGATGATGAGATGGACAATGGCTGGTCGCTCGATCCCGACGAGCCTGTCAAGCGCAGACTCGGCAACAGATCGCAACCTACCATCAAAGGCGAAATTTCCGGGCACCTGTTGGAACTCATCCGTCGTGACTTCCAAGCTGTTAGACAAGGTGGATTTCGAGTTGGAAAAGTCCTCGGCATCGACCAAGTGACAGACTACAGCATAGCCAGCATGTCCATGAGAGTTAGTAAACTCGGCTTTTCAGACGAGGCAAGCACAGCTCTGAACCTGAGTCCCTCTGACTACGTTGTGCTTCTGATGAAATACGAGGGAAAGTTTCCTACCTTTGACGACATTATGGAGAAGGGAGTGTCAGATATCGGCTTGGAGTTCCGGCTGAAGAAATGTTCAAGGTACCGGCCGACTGCTGAGCAAGCTATCGCCGCCTTTCGATCCAACAAGCGTGTTTCGGAAGACACATACCTGCCAGCAGTTCAAGATCAAGAACAGACATCAGGCAGCCACAGTCTCATATCTTTTGCCGTTGGTGAATCTATCGAGCTGCTATTGAATGGCGACTTCATTGGCTTGACCAGACTGAGACGTAGTAAGTCGCTTTGGATTCTCTTGATATTGTTCATCTGCGGTGCTGAGACTTACGCCAATTGGCTGATTCCTCGCCCGTAACTGCGACTTGTATTCACTCTGCCTTCCAAACACACTACTGACCTTACCCTTCACAGGATACGGCATCGGCTGGGACGAAGCTAACCAGCTCCGACAAGTGCTGCCCACATTCGCCGGGTCTTTTACTCCAGCATCAACTCGGGATCTTCTGAGCAACTCGATGACCGGCAAAGGCAAAGAAACCACTAAGAAGTCAGAGACAAAGGAGAAATGCGGTGTCAAACTACCCTCTTGCCTGGTCGTTGATCACCTATCAAGCCCAGGTGCACTTTCATTTCCTCTTATTGCAGCGCAGTGTGCCTTCCGCTTTCTGGTCAAATGCACAGAGTACTGCATGATCTGCCATGAAAAGCTTACCGAAGAGCTCGAGGCGCTGAAGCCATACGTTTGCAGCAAACCTCTCTGTCTGTTCCAATACATGAACCTTGGGCTGGGTCCCAGCATAGACCACGAAATCATTAGTCAACCTTCCGTTGTCGACCTCCTGATCAGTTTTTGCTACGTCAGCGTACGAGGCCAGATCCCTATACGTGAATTCCCCCAGGGACTGGGCCTCCAAGTTCCCCAGGTAGCGTCAAGCCTTAGTCCACCAGGCATTGCAACGCACAAGACATACAAGTCAGTAGTGTCAACGGAGAACGTTTCAATGGGTATTCTCATCAACCCGGTCACGGTGGAGATCTCCTGGAAAGACAATGTCGTCACATTACTGAACACGGATGACATCATTCCATCGAATGATCAAAACTTGAGAATCGGACAGTGGGTACTTATATTCACGCCTAGTACCCCAGTTGCAAGTCGTGATGCGCTTCCAAAGACACCACTCTCACCTTTTGACACTTGCCATCATGCCCGTGTCACCTGGAGAGGAGGATCATCCATGATGATAGAGGTTACGTCTCGACACCCGTGCTCTATGAATTATGATGATTACAAAGACTTCGAGGCAAAGTCCTGGACCACAGCTTTCAGTCCGGGTAAACTAGTATTATATGACAGAGCCTTCGATGAACTGGAGACAGCCGAGGACCGTGCCTTGTCGATGCAGATACTGCTCTCTTCGATACCTCCGGTTGAGAAGATGCGGACTTACTTGATGGGTGGCCCAAACCGAAAGCTGGCGACCTGGAGCGAGATTTCTCCAGCGGCCATGAAATTGCTCAGATGGATTGTTGCCTCCAACCGCTCTGTCATTGTTCCAATCGATGCGAGCCCTGATGAAGATAAGACGTCCGCTGACAAGCAGGCAAATCGACTGCAAGAGAAAATAGGGGGTGTTGGAGATGATTGGGTACAGTTCCGATTCGCACAAGGGTCACCCGAAAGAGAGGTTCTTTTCCAGAAAGCCTTAGAAGGCGTGAACAAACCCGTACGCACACTGCTAGGCTGGCATGGCAGCGCTCTCGGTAACTGGCACTCCATCATACGCCAAGGACTGAACTTCGATAAGACAGTCAACGGTCGAGCGTTTGGTAACGGTGTCTACTTTAGTCAGCTGTTTGATTACAGCATGGGCTACACTGGTCACATTCAATTGCAACACATCTGGCCACAATCCTCTTTGAAGATCACAGCGGCGCTGAGCTTAAATGAGCTCATCAACATGCCAGAAAACTTCGTTGAGAGCAAGAGCTGTTTTGTTGTTGACAAGCTGGATTGGATACAGTGCCGGTACCTGTTCGTCCGACTCTTGGACAAAGGTACCTACCAGCCAGCGTTTCAACCGCTGGGACCTGTTCCAATTCCAGTACTTCATGGGTTGCCTCAACCTGCCGGCCAGTTTGTACAAGATCTTATGTACGTAAGCAGGGGCCCAGCATCGCGCCCACTAATCATACCAAACACTGCGTTCGCCTCTACCCGTCGAGGTCAACCCCAGACGTCCACCCACTCGCTGTCTCTTCAGGAAGATTATCTGGAGATTTTCGCCACTGACGATGAGGAGGATGAAGATGTGGAATTCCTGCGTCAAGATGTTAAGCAGGAAAAGAACGCAGGCACAATTACCTGTAAAACACCGACAAAGCAGGAGACCCTGACAGATTTTCGCCCTGGCACGCTGGACATCTCAAAGCTACCTCAACTCGCTCTTCCCTCGTATGCAACAAACCAGGCCCAGAAAACGATTCAGCAAGAGCTGAAGAAGCTGCAGCAGGTGCAAGAGTCTACACCTCTCCACATTCTTGGATGGTACATGGACTTTGAGCAGATCAATAACATGTTCCAGTGGATCGTCGAACTCCACTCTTTCGACCCAAGCTTGCCTCTTGCTAAGGACATGAAGAAAGCAGGTCATACCAGCGTCGTCCTCGAGATTCGCTTCTTGCGTGGATTCCCATATACGCCGCCTTTCATTCGCGTCATTCGACCCCGGTTTTTGCCATTCACTCTTGGGGGAGGTGGTCACGTAACTGCCGGAGGAGCAATGTGTATGGAGCTTCTGACGAACACAGGTTGGTCACCAGTCTCCAGCCTGGAGAGCGTGATTTTGCAAGTTCGTCTTGCAATAAGCAACCTGGAGCCGCAACCTGCGAGATTGGTCCAGGGAAACATGAGACAGGACTACGGCGTAGGAGAGGCTATTGATGCATTCAGGCGTGCCGCGGCGGGCCATGGTTGGCAAGTGCCACAGGAGTTAGGTGAGATTACAATGGATTACTGAGTACTTTAGGGCTTCACGGAAAGGGTATCATAGGCTGTACGGAAGGGGTGTCCTATAGCTTGACGAGCTCGTGAGTTATGACGATACATCACAAAATTGATAGCTAGCGCTTAAAAATAGCTAGTCAAGCGGGTAAATGATACTTTGAAGTATTAAATAACCATTTCCCAGGGCACTGTGATCCCTGTATGGAGATTGTATGTGTTGTTGAGCCTATAATTGTTGGTGTTGCCGATTGAGTGATCGCATACTCTGTTTTGGAGCATATCAGGGTAGAGGTCAGTGTTCTCAAGTGTTTTGCTATTGGTTTCATGGAAATCTTCACTTCCGATTCCTAAGCTGGGAACACAGTCACCGAATTTCTTTCTGGAATGGTCAGGAATGATTATACCGTGACACTTCATGGTCAGTAGTCAATTGTTCGAGTTGATAGAACCCCATAGGTAATGAACAGTCTGTGAATCACGATAGTCACAGCGTACCACGTTGAGTAGCAACTGTACTTCCTGCACATTCATACATTCATTTGATGAGAGGTTGTTATGAGAAGACGAACTCATAGCTTGTGCTTCAGACTGTCTATAAATTTCTGCTCTCTTTTCTAAAATCTCACTGCCAATCTCTCATATTACACGTACACAAGTACACCACAATCCCGAACAGAAAATCTCCGTACAATATCTCAACTCGACAACCGTTCTCAGCACACCTTATCACAATGTCCTCAAACGACAACCAAACCCCTCGCCCGCCCAACTCGGGCAGTCCTTACTTCTTCCACCACACGGAGCGCGCGAACCAGATGCGGACGAACAGCGGTTATGCCCTGGCCTCGAGTACGGGTAACAAGCCGAGCCCCTATACGAGCCATCGTGAGAGCACGGGTGGGGACACGTTTATGGGTGCTAGCTCGGGGAAGAAGAAGTAAGTTTAGGGGGGAGGGTACGCTTGGGCCTGCTTTGGGGGCTTAGTGAGTTTTTTGGAAGGGGGTTTGTGGATAGACAGATCCTGTATAGTCTCAAGACTGAACTGCCGTTGCTCTGTAGTGAACAGTCAGCTTAGCGCTGAATACACTGTTACCGGCTAGTCATCCTTGTATGTATGCCCCTGATTCGTGATATCGTGAGAAAACGACCTTATCGCTGCCAGACACTAGTATAACATGTCATTGCCTAGGCTATGGTCAACAGTTCATGTGTTCTATCCACGGTCGCTTTACGGGGTCATTGGGAAGGCTTTGGCATGACTCAGATACGTCATAAAGCATAGAGCTGCTAATTCATACGATAATTGAGGCATGATCAATGGGACTCGAGGTTGCCAGCAGACTCGTGCTATACTGAGCTTACAGTCCTGGACACAGTTACGGGGCGCCAGGGTAGTAATCGGGAGTCGCTAGGTAGAGCTTGCTAGATGGAGTCATAAAAGTAGCTGCCCCAGCACAGAGAGGCAAGTTATTGTATATCTGTTTCCTAATATGCATTCGTAGTACGGTATCGTCACAGTGATGTCACAACCACTCGCCATGAACAGACATATCAACACCTTGCATTGTTGAGGATGTCTTTTTGCTGTTTTTTCTGGTTTGGTATGATTCATTGCATGTCCTCTGAGCACAGTCGAGGAGAGCAGATTCCAAGGACACGCACTTGGACATGTTCTGATGAGTAGGTGGTGAATGGGTCTGTTGCAATCACCTTGTAGGCTCCGACAGTCAGCTTTACAGATGTCATAAGTAAGACAGACTGAAATGAGGACAGATTCCAACATAGTGTGTGCATGAGACGTCATCATATGTGATTCAACAGTGTGCCGGCTCGACTATTGTATTAGTCCTCATGGGGACGAAGATACAGCTTCGATAGAGTGAATGGGATCACTGTTAGTGAGACGATGGCAGCAGTGTAGTCGAATCTATCAAGCAACACTATTATGACTATCAGGTCCCAATAGTGCATGATTGCTAACAGAGAAACGAGTAAGTGACTGACAACGACCATGATTGCAGAGTGGAGAAGGTATTGTTAATATTCAATTTGGCGATGTTGTAAGCGCATCGACTGTTTCTTTTCTTGACCTATCACGTGGATTGGGTGGAACTTAACTCTCTTGATCATCGTATATACATATCTTGCCTAAGATGTATTCTTATGAGTATCTTCAAAGAGTCAACTGCAACGTCTAATCATGGCAGGCCATCGGCAGAATAACAATCTGAAAATGTGCTCATAGCTCAAGAGGTACACACATATTTATGATATCGATGGTCCTGGGAACTGGAATAGAATGGAGTGTTTTGTTAATAGCTGTGTGGTGCATTACATACGCTGTTTAGTTAAAAATTGTCATATCTACTAACTTACAATAGTATCAAGTCTGGAAGATCCAAACCCTCATATAGCGAGTTATCCATGAGTGTGAAGTCAGCGTGAATATTACATAAGTATAGTTGCCATTTTGTGATATAGGTAGTATCTGCGATGCCAAGGGAGCACACAATGAACAAATAGTCCAAGGCAGACAAAGATGGACAATGTGTAACTTATATAGTCGTCTACTTTTAGTACATATTGTCATGACACAATTATAGGTAAATGAAGTTATTATCCATCTGCTACTGCTGCTGCTGCGTCCAGAATTTACAAGAAGAATCCGGAACGTAGGTCAGAGCAACTGTCTGGGTGCCTGGCCATCCCACAGATCACCATCGAGCAACGAGGGGCACAGATGGAATGGTTAACAGGACGATGGGATGAGAGAGCGCCGGCATGGACCCCATTATATATATTATTGGGTCCCATGGCATGGACCTCATCCCAACCTTTACATCTTTCATCCACTGGCAGATTCTTGAACCATGTCAGAGGACAAGGACAAGAAGCATCCAGCACTCGATGCTGGCGCTGGGGAGTACCGACTGGTTTCCTATGAGCAACACCCCTCGCTCCAACGCCGCCCCCTACAACAAACCTCGCACCCTCCTGCCACCTACCTCAACCCACACCAACACCACACCTCGCTGACCCCTCCCCTTCAGCGACCTGCTGTCACGTTCTTCAACCAACGCGAGCAACACATCTCGCCACCACCCCCCAGACCACACTCCGCTGTCGAGCCATCCACCAACGATCTTAACACCATGCGCCGCTACTACTATGGCCCCCCCATGCACCAGCATGGTGGCATGAAGCCCCAGGAGCAACCCCAACAGCAACCTCAACAGCAGCCCCAGCAGCAGCCCAAGGAGCAGCCCAAGGAGCAGCCCAAGGAGACTCCCGAGCAGACAGCCGCTCGCCTTCGTGCCGAGTTCGAGGCCGCCCGCGGTTTCGACTCTGACGACGACGACATCTTCTTCCCCGCCGGCAACGACAAGAAGCAGACCGGCAAGAAGGGGGTCGCATCTGTCTCCCACGTCACTGATTCCAACGCCACTGGCTCACTCGCTCAGAGCTCCACCAAGAACAGCTCCAAATACTGGCGGCTCTGGTGCTCGCTCTGAAGCCCAGTCCAAGTGATGGCTTTCCGAAGCACCCACCTACTATGGTACCGAGCTCAAGGATGTAGCATGGACGGAAGCTTCACGAAGGTAAACACATAATAATCTCAAAGACATCGGGTTGTTGAACTAGGCTGACAAGTACGAAGCAGAAGCCTAAGGTGCTAGGGGTAGACAACAAAGGGTGTGAGGAAAGTACTTAATCTGGCAAGAACGAGTGCGATGGGCAAACGGAAGACAAAAGTTCCCGAAAGACATTAGATGAGTGGAGGAAAGAATGGACCAGTGAATTTGTTAGCATGGATCACTTGTGATTCATTCAGATAGATTCCAGTCTTATGAATGACAGCACAATTCCCCTCTCATCCAAATGAAGCTTGCTAAAGTCCAGGTCTCGTAGGATGACGTCAATTGGTGCTACAGCATAAATCACTTGCGTTATGTGAGCAGTTATCTCTCAGATCACTACGTGAAGGCGAGGGTCGGCTTAGCTTGGTGCTATTGAATGTCATGACCCTGAGCTGCAATGATACAAGTAAAAACTCAACAAAATGGCTCTACATTCGGATCCACGTCGACAACCTTAGCTAGGCATCTGAATAAACATCCAAATAGACATCCGAATAACTCCTAGCTTACATATTTGGTTTATTATATGATAGGCAAAGTTCATTCAAAGGGATTTCTGCTCATGCTATAAGATATTAGGTATTCTTATCATAAGAGGTTAGAGTGCATCATCTCACCTCATTATAGGCACTTTCAAACCCAGAACTTGATTCTTTCTCTCCATTCAGAAATTTTTCATGTATGTCGAATTTAAGTTTATGCATCTTGGTGAGAACCGAGGGGTGGGCAGAGATACCCTTGGTATTTCAACGTTACGTGACGGTAATCACTTGCTTGCAGGGCGTCAAAGGAATGCATGGCAAGACATCACATTCCTGAATCACGGTTCCATGCCATTGATTAGCATAACATGCCTATTCATTGTTCGCTGCTTTCTGATCAAAAGTTTGAACACTTGATACTCTTTATCGTTCATTTCAAGCGCACAGCGAATGTGTCGACGCATATTCAGGGGTCTAGCATGAACGCGCGGTCGCAGGCACAATAAAGTTCATCTCACATCATCCTTCATCATCGATGAACCCCTCGGATGTCCATTTGTATGTGGTGTGCCAACAGATCGGACCTTTCTTTTCAATGCATTCTCTGGTGTCATACATAACCCTCTTAATTATCGGTCTTCTTATATAGTCTCAAATACTTTGCCAGTAGACAACCACGCCTAAATACATACATCAAGCGTTTTATCGCTTAATATCCTTCATCAAATTCATTCACAGAGTACGACATGAAGCCATCGCAAGAGAGAATAGCGCAGCCGAGGGATCTCGAGAAAGGGGAGGAGTTCCACGAAATTGACCTGGGGCCCCTTTCCGATTTGGAGAATGATGTTCGAAGCGGTCGCGGCAAAACGACTACTCTGCTCCTGTCGCTTATGCCGCTTGCACTCTTCGTCACGCTAGGAACCCAAAATGGCTGGGTAAGCTGTGTTGAGCATTGTCGAATTCGTTGAAGTAAGGCAACTAACTGAATCTGACTTTTGGCAGTTCCAGGACATGCTCTCCAGATGACGGCGTCTCTATCATCTATGGCTGTAAGAATGAGAAATGGCCGCGTCTCATGGTTTCTGGGACTCGAGAGTTGCTCTCCAGTAGTCGTCTGTTCCATACGTCGAGTTTTCTCCAGTGTCGGACATTCGACTTCAACAATAGTATACGGCTGGTACCCAGCCAACAGCCTCTCTGTTGCAGACACTAGTCCACGACGCTGTAACATTGCTTGATCCCGAGTCAATCTCTCTGGCATTGCAGAGAGCTGTCCAGAAAGGGCTCGAATTATCATGGCGAACAAGATGACTGCCCATGCGAATGCCTGCAACCATCGCATGGGCAGTCGGAGGGTCGGGTCTGCCGATGAATCGTTCCTGGATACATCCTAGAGACTTTTCATCCGTGACGCCACGAAGCGGGTGTTCGTAAAGCCAAAAAAGAAAGTGTCTTTGTACCAAGAGGACAAACAATGCCACAGCAGCAGCTTCGGACACCGCAGCTCGGGAAGTGGAGCCGAAAAGGGCACGAAAAGCTGCCACATTCTGCACTGGTCGACCGTCTGAAATGTACGACAGATTATGGAGGACCGCCATATAGCTCAGTGCGTATGTTCTAGGAATTTCAAAGTGATATCGGGGGGTTGAGATTGGCGAAACCCAGATATAGAAGTGGACAGATAGGACCAGAGAGTCTGCAATGTTGCATCTTAAGGGACGGTACAATAGTACGTAAATATCAGGAGACCATCTAAACCCATGGTAGTTATAACGCAGTCAAAGGATAAAATTTGCCGTACTGCATTTATGATGACGATCCGTTACGCTGGAATAGTGCATAGCCGTGATTGTTCCAGCACGAGTAAATACGTCTTGCGCTTGGGGGGTCGGAGGGCTTTGGGACTCACAAACATTGATTAGGTTGCGCCGATGCAAACGAGGTTGTAAGGCTTACTTAAACTATCTAGCGTTCAACAAGGTCTGCAATAAGAGTCTCTGAAGGATGAAGTTGAACAGATGGCGCGGATGAAACATGAAGGATGACTGAAATACAGGGAGGATAGTGCGATAGTCTAGGTCCCCGCTAGACGCACTGTGCTGGCTGCAAAACGCTGCCAGCTGGCGGACGCTTCATCTGCGTGTGAATCAATGCCCATTAAATCTCAAAGTCATATTTCATTGCTCGCCAGAGCACCGATTTATCTCGCATTATTCAGATACAAGTGAATTGTAGCATGCGCCTAGTGAGATAAGCATCGACTTGGTCATCATGAGGATCCTCGAGGCTCAAAGTGCCGTCTTGACCAATGTCGAGGTCTACGGCTTCCTGAAGGAACAGGCCCAGCAGTACCAAGCCCAAAAGCGCCGCGGCCCAGGAAACTTGGAGATGTTGCGCGGAGAGGTACAAACGTCAGACTCAGGCCTTCATGGGCGCATTCAAACTGACAACTTGAACAGATGATCAAGTACTTCGAGACCGATCCCAGCCCCCTCAGCCAGAAGATTCAGCCCTACGATGCCTCTGCAATTCCCCCGCTTCTCCAGAAGCTACGCCAATTCGGCATCAGCAAGGGCGAGTGCATCATGATTGTGAACTTGCGACCGACCACTGAGGTTGGCCTCAATGTGGTCATCGAGCAAATGGACACGCGCTTCACCAAAGAGCAGCAGGACGAGATCCTCGCCATCATCGTCGACTCCCTTGGCCAGTTCCCGATTCAAGAGGAAGCTGCTGATGCGATGGATGTTGTGGAGGCAGGATCATGAAGATAGTGGGTGCACCAGACACAGATGATCAAAATGGAGACACGTTCAGCAACGCTCTCACGTTTATTATCAATCTGTCCACCTGTTGCAATTATATCACAGCACATCCACCATCGCTTTGCCCACCAGATTCCGACACTGTCTCTATAGCCGTTCGACAAACCTCCTCAAATGCCAACTTGAGCAGCTCACCTGTCACTGCGGAACATTCGACATACTTATCTGCCCGGATCTCTTGCGATGCTCTGTACCCCTCTTGAGGATAAATTGGTTTATTTGGATCGTCGTCCGATCTCAAATCCCTCTTCAGACCAACAACGACTACGGGAACCTGATCGCTTGTGCGGAAGGTGCTGCGGACTTCTTTGCTCCACTACGAAGGGAAAGAGTCAGTCTGGGATACGGAGAATGGATGAGGGGAACGGAACGTTTACAAGCTGCTCAATGTTGACCAGACTTGGACGACTGGAGATGTCGTAGCATAAAAGGACAACATCTGGTTCCAGCAATCGCCAGTTATCTGGACTGGCCGTATCGTAGAATTCAAGACGATATTTGCCCTTCCTGTTTCTGATTTCGAAAATGAATGGCTGATCTATGTCTCGTAATACCGTGATCGGGACTTTGCCGTCGAGTGAATGCCCACCTCCGCTGATGCGGCTGCCGTTGAGGTCAATTATCACGATGCTTGTTTGACGGTGAGTTGGATTACGCACGATAGGAATGTCGTCTTGCCTACTTTTTCATCGCCTAACAACAGAACCTTTACAGTATGCTCTTCCATTGCCTTATAGCATCTTATAGTTCATCCAATCTCTGAACTCAAATGGTGAGTCTTGCTGAAGATGAGAAATAGCTCAAAAATGATGAGCATATTCCGCTGCTATTCCCGCAGTTAGATGGGCGAAGCTTCAGCGCCTCTGAAGCGCTATCGATAAGACCCCCTTAGAAAATTGGAAGATGCAGCGTCAACAACGTTCCTCATTTTGTTCGAGTCCAATCATTTAAGGAAACGATTTTCAAGATTATACTGGCGCGAGACTGTTTAGCGCCGTGTTTCCTCTCATCAGCATGATATCGCGCACCTGAGTGCATGTGGTCCCTCACCAGCGGCTGCCGTAGCTGGCGTCCTCGTAGCTTGCCCCAAATATTAGGCGCAGAACTCACCACTGCACCTCAGACGTGCACATTCTCCACAGCGCTCATCGCAAACGTTAAAATCTCGAGGATTAAGAAGCAAAAACTGCGCATAATGAGGGAGAACCCTACAGACTACGCGCGGTGGACGAAGGATGCCCTGGTTGCGCGTATCAAGGCTTTGGAAAATGATCTAGGGAAGAGAGAAGGGGCTGCACCTTCACCAGTCCCCGCGAAGCAACCCCCAGAGGTGAAAGAGGGGGCAGAGGATAATGCAGAACCGCCGCGGAAGAAGAAAAAGTCGGAGCGCAAAATGGATCCGTCCAAGTACTCGACGAGGCTGGTCGCGCTGAAACTCGCGTATCTGGGCAAAAATTATGGCGGCTTCGAGTACCAGCGTCACGCCAATGTGACGATCGAGGAGGAACTATGGAAGGCTCTGACAAGGGCTTGTCTTATATTTCCCGAGAATGCAGACGAAGTGAACTTCGAGCCGTGGGAGTACTCGAAATGTGGACGGACAGACCGTGGCGTGAGCGCCTTTGGCCAGGTCATCAGTATTAGGCTCAGGAGTAACAAACCGTTGCCCAAGGAAGAGGTCCCGGCAGCGATCTCTACAGAGGTTGGCTCTGCTGAGGTGACAAGCGCATCCAAAAATGGCTCTGATCAGGAGATGACAGATGCGCCAGAAAAAGCACCAAAGCCGAAAAAGGAGTGGAACGACATCACAGACGAGATACAGTATCCACGTATCCTGAACAGGCTCTTACCGCCAGATATCAGAATACTCGCCTGGTGCCCAACAACTCCAGCCGATTTCTCAGCTCGCCACCACTGCCGAGAGCGACAGTACCGATACTTCTTCACACAACCAGCCTACGCCCCACTACCAAAGAGTCTGCAAGATCCCAAGTTCACCAACAGCAAGAAACCGCAAGATGGGTGGTTAGACATCGAAGCCATGCGCACCGCGGCAAAGAAATACGAAGGACTACACGATTTCCGAAACTTCTGCAAAATCGACGGCTCAAAGCAGCTCACAAACTTCGACCGCAGGATATTCGAGAGTTCCATCGTAGAAGTAAAAGACGCCGGCTCCGCCCTCCCGTACCTCTCATCCCCAGAATTCGCACCATCCTCATCATCTCCATCACCACCAAGCACCACAGCCGAAGCCGCGCCGGAATCAACAGAAGTCTACCCAAAAGTATACTACTTCCACGTCCGCGGCTCCGCATTCCTCTGGCACCAAATCCGATGCATGGTCGCGATCCTCTTCATGGTCGGCCAGGGGCTCGAAGACGCAAGTATCATCGATCGTCTGCTAGACATCGAAGCCGAGCCACGACGACCAAACTACGTCCTTGCCAACGAGACACCTCTCGTATTATGGGACTGCATATTCCCCAAAGACCTCGACGGTCCTGATCGCACAGATGGCATGGAGTGGATATACCTCGGATCCGACAACCCCCTAATGGCGCACGGCGCCTCAGGACTCGTAGACCACATGTGGGAAGTCTGGCGGGAGCGCAAGATCGATGAAGTGCTCGCTGGACAGCTTCTCGACGTCATTACATCTCAAACTGATATCCACGCAAGGTTGGATCCCAGAGCACCTAAGTACGCACCAAACAGTCAGAAGATGTTCGAAGGACACAACAAGGGCAGATTCGTGGGCAAATATCCGCCTGTGCTCTCGAAGACGAGGCTCGCGACGCCGCAGGAGGCCAATGATAAGGAGGCAAAGAGAAAGGGGTTCGAGAATTCTGAGCATATGAGGAGGGTTATTGAGGAGCGGAGGGCTGCGGCTGCTGCTAGCGAGAAAACAACGCGACAAGATAAATAGATGGGAAGCCAACTGTTAATAGCGGTCTCGCACAGCACTAGATACATCAGATCGCGCAGTCACTTGTATATACCGAATGAAATCTGTGCACAGGACATCCAAACAATGACAGACCCATCTCAAACACCCAGAATAATAATTCTATCCAAACGCCTCGCTATGCCGCCAGGTTGAAACACACAAAGTCCCTCCCAACTCATCATGTTACCCCTTCCCCTCATCCTCATAAAGACACTCCCTAACCCCCCTCCAAACCCGTTCCAGGACCCTCGCCCTAGGAAGCAACTTCGGGAACACCAACACGACATCCTCCTCCTCCTCCACGACAACAATCAAGCAGTACTTAACCCCAAACCCCCAAAACGCCTCATTGATCAGAATATCCTGAATCTTCTGCGTGGGGATGAACCGCGTCGTAGCCTGGCCCATGAGGAGCGACGTCTTGCTCGATTTCGTCTGGATGCCTAGCCCTCTGAGGACGAGGAGGGACTCCTCGGTGTAGAGGCGCAGGGTTAGGATGTATAGCGCTGCTAGGCAGAGGGGCATGAGGATCTGCGCTGGGATGGCGGAGGTTGCGAGGCGTGTTGCGAGGTGGCCTGGGGGGGTGGAGAGGAGGTGGGATAGGGTTGCTTCGAGGTGGGTGGGGGATATGAATGGTATTGATGAGGGTGCATCGGGAGCTGGTGGGTGGGAGCTTGTAGAGGTTGGTGTTTGGGAGAGGTTCGTGTAGAGTGCGTAGAGAACTAGGAGTATCCCACTGCATAGGATGCTGCGGACGAGGTTTATGGTGTAGAGGCCAATGCGTAGGGGTGTGGTCATTGGTGGGAGGGTCGAGACTGTGAATTCGACGGCGGTGGGCGAAGGGCGCCTGATGCGGAGGTAGGGCGGCGTTGTTAACATCGTGGAATGCGGTCGGTATGGTGTTGTCGTCAAAGACAAGAGAGTTATGAATGGTGGGTTTTGTGATCGGACGTGGTCAATTGTTTCCGGTGATGCTTGCATAGAATAAAGACTACATCGTTACAACTATAACACCATGCTAAAATGCAGAAATAGGTCGTTGGTCATGAGTAGATGTGCAAGTCAAGAGTACGATGGAGTGAATAGCTTCACTTCTTTCATGAATGAATGCTATTGTGGTGATGCGAAAGCTCCCCTCCAAGGCGCCTCCAGCGGCCTGCAGCCCCTGTAAGGCCCCTTCGATAGATCTTATCACCGCATCTCTCAGCTCCAGCCCCACCCAGCCACATCCCTAGCGCCCTGCATCCAGCCAATCGCAGCCCCCAAATCCCCCAATCCCGAGCTTCTGCCGGCTGTGCTACATAATCCCAAATAACACGCCGATTTCCAACTGTAACGGTTACCCTTGGAAGAAGGCGCTTGCAATTCCCAAACTGCAGAACAAATTCCCAATTCCATCAGAACCCCCTCGCCGCGCCCAGCGCAAATGCCGCGGTGGCCGCCTATCCACTTGGGTAACCAGTGTTGACTAGGCGGCCCTAGGAAATGGAGAGTACGCTTCAGGCAGGCTTCACTGTGCAGAGTCTCTCCCCCGTCGCATGGTGTGCTGGAACACGTCTGGCTTGGGGACTTGGGACTGTGGTTCGGGGTAGAGATTGTCGACTTCTATTTTTTGAAGCTGGCAACAGCTCGAGAGGGGTATAGAATTTGATGGGGTCGGTTTGTAGGTTAATGATGAATGTGATTATGTGTTTTTATTTGCGATGCGTGTTGTGAAAATGTTGTTGTTGATTGATTTGAACCCTTAATAGCTTGCAACTTGATGTGAGGGTTTTGGATGCTCTATTCACAGTGGGTCAAGTGCACACAGTACAAGGGCCAACACACCCATATTCCACATTCCACATTCACCCTCCACGGTTCAATCACAACAGAGTGCAGACTATTTATTTTATTTCGTGTTCTGTATCGTTGAGTATTTTGCTGATCCGTGATACCCAAGATACTCACTGCATACCTCAATTCCAAAACAGCGATAACTCCAGTCATCCAGCCTTCTTTTTTTTGAATCTCTTTGGGTTTATCCATGCACTCATCATATCACAAAGCAGACAGCCATTTTCAAGGACAGAGTATCAGATACCAGGCATTAAGAATTGCAATTGCTAAATGCACCCAAACTAATCCAATCTCTCTCATCAACTGACCATACTAGCTAGCGAGAAGTAAGAAATGAAAGGCATACTAAACATTCGCCCAGGAAACAAACAGATAGACAGATTGCCGCGAGGCAAAGAAATTTTTCTTTTGGTGCGAAACCCTCCTCTCTCGCCCTTACTTCCCGCGTAATAATAACGGTCATTCTGTACAATTGCCGCGTGGCAGTTGTGACTCTCTGTTTCCATATCCCAAATTCAAATTCCCATCAGTTGCCTAATATTCATTTCGTCTTCTTGAGAGTTTTCTTTTCTGTATTTCCCCATCGTGCTCGTGTGTTTGGTTTGTCGTGAATCATGATTTGCAAATGCGTGCGCAATGTAAAGAGGTCGAAGAAGAAGATGGATCACGCCGCTTCGGAAGCCCTCGCCGATAATGCAGAAAGGAAGCGAGGTATCATAAATACGCAGGTAGGTATAGATGGTGCATGAAAGATAGTTGTGAAGTACAATTGCGAATCGAAGATGAGCGATGCTGGCTGTGTGTTTTGCGACGAGTCTATGAGGGCGTGCGGATCATGTGGATGAGAGTGTCTGGTATCAATGGAGGTATCGAATAGAACGAATTGAAAAAATAGTGCGAAACGCCGGCGCCATGCAGTATATGCGTCGTATATAATGGATCACCAAAGATGAGAAAGCAACCGTCAAAATCAAATAGGTAAATATAATTCGTTGCGACGAGGCAAGGAGTTGAAAGTATAGAGGAAGAAGTGTGCGGAGTACTTAGATCATCTCGCTCTGATGCAGGCCGCTGCCAACTTCCTGTTGCTGTTGGTAGAGAGCTCGCACTTCCATGGGATGACGCTCAGTCTGTGGAGGCGGACTCATATTGTAGCCAGCGGGTACCGAGGGCACTAGAGGAGGAACGCTCTCATAAGGCGAAGTCTCCGACGGCGATTTGGTGCGGCTGGCTAGAACAGAGTTGCTCCGTCCACGACTGGCGGATCGAATGCGCTCCGTCGCGCGGCTAATGCGACTGGCAATACTATTGTCCTTGTCGGTGATGCTGCGGCCCCGGCTGTGTCCGTTCCGCGACGATGGGGGCGCCGGTGCTGCGATAATGGGCACTGTTGATTCGTGCATAGGAGCGGCGGTGGGGACTGCCTCTTCTTCATCGTCCATGACGATCTCGATGGATCCAGAAACCGAGGGGCCGCCATACACAGTTGGTCGCAATCCAGCCAATGGTGCTGGAGGCGGAGGGGGAGGCGTAGCCAGGTGCTGAAGCTCTTTCAATATGACCGGAGGTGGCGGCGGAGGCGGAGGCGGAGGGATGTCATCACGAGAGGGATTTCGCGAATGTCTGCCACCACCGATAATCTCATCAATGCCTCGCATGCCGACTGTCGCATCGGCACTCATTTTGCGAGCGCTGATAGACCCGCGTCGAGGCGGCTGGTTACCAGCTTGCATGCCCTGTTGGAAAGCAGGGTGAGCAGGTAAGCCTACCGAAGGAGGAGCTGGTGGCTCTTCAGGGATGGGTGCAGACATGCATCTCTGGATGTTTGGCCTCGTTGGTGGCGAATAGACAGTAGAAGGCAGCAGGGTTAGTAGAGAAGGCTCTTCTGCGGACGTCTTGGCCGGTGAGTTGTTGCCGGACTTGTTTGGTGACGGTTGCCCAGAAGACGGCGGAGACTTCTTGTGAGCTATGGGAATCTGAGGCACAGCAGGCTGGGCTCCGCTCTGGAACTGGAGTCTCATGGCCTTGGGCGTTGCGGGTAGACCGATGAAAGGGGCGTTCGGGCTGCGCATGCTTGTAGACTTGCGAGCAGTGGGGTCAGCCGTATGGCTTCTGGTCGGAATGTCCTGTGGTGGGACGAAAGTCGTCTGAGGCAGCTCGAAAGCGCTGGGTGGCCGCGAGATGACTGGAGAGAGATGCTCAGGATGAGGAATTGGAGGTGCAGATGGACGTCGGGCAAGAGACTTTCGGCGCTCTTCGAGCTCACGAGCAGCAGCCTCTTTCTTAAGTTGTCTTTCGAGTGAGATCTGCTTCAGATCACCGGCATGTGGCTTCTCGACTCGGTTCTCCCCCCTCGATCGATTTTCACCTCTAGACTGTGATGGGACAGGAGGTTCCAGATCACCAGGCGTCTTGTTCTTTCGTCGGCGACTCTCGGAACGATCTCGTGCCCTCGCAACAGCCGGCGAACCGGGGTCCTTACTGCGGTTGTGGCGGGCTCTGAATTGCTCTTGTGCCTCGACTGCTGCACGGTAGTCCGCTTCATCGTCAGAGCCAGAGTAGAATTTCTGAGAAGACATGGGTAAGGGCGACGAGGGTGATCGTACGACGGACCCATCACCACGGCTCTGACTCCGTCCTCGGAGCTCGAGCGCTGGGGGCCGCCGCTCGCGACTCTTCTGGCGGCCAGCACGGCTGGATGTCCGGCTTGAAGTACGATAATCAGTCCTGCGAATCTGGCTTGATTTACGAACAGTAGAAGGGGCAGTATCAAGAGCCAAGGGAGCAACTCCTTCGTCAGTCAGCTGAGCATCCATCTGCCGTGGTGTGCTCAGGTTGATGAGTTCTTCAGGAGACATGGGCACAGGAGAGGTTGGCGAGCGCTTGGCTGGCTTGGGAGTGTAATTCCTAGATGCTCCTCGACCTCTTTCTTCAGAACCATCTCTACCTGCCTTACGGCTTCGACTATCTTCTCGAGTATGGCCAGAGCGGTCTTCCTGGCGGTGACGACTGCTCTCACGGCTGCGTTGTTTCTTGGAGAAATCCTGCGCAGTTTCCAGAGAATGGATGTAGTCAGTGAGATTTCTTGTAACGGCTTGACCCTGCTGACCACGGTGGCTTCGATAGCTTCGACCAGCGCTGGAGTTCGACGTAACAGAGCTAGCGACAGAGCCTGGTCCACGTCTACCAGTACGTGTTGGCCAATGGAAACGAGTCGACGATGCAACAGACTGCTCTGGTGAAGTCACATCACTAGCCACAGCTGAGTCCAAAGAATTGAGTTGGAGTGCCATTCCCTCGGGTTTTCGTTCCCGGGGCCCATTTCGGCTTGAGCGGCCTTGCTGCATCAAAGCTTGGAGTGACTCTGGGGATGGAGAGGGCGGTGGAGGATCCTTGCGCCGGTGGCTGTCTCTCATCATCATCGGGCTAGCTGTGGAAGCCCGTCCAAGAGACATACCGACGCTGTATTGGTCGCCAGACCCTTGACGAGAATGCTCCGCACGATGAGGGCGATTGGGGTCAACGACGATGTCTGCTTGCTCAGCAGGAGCATATCCTCTCGATGTTTGCCGTCTGGAATTGTCTGCAGGTACTTCTCCGATGGAAGGCAATCGTTGTCTTCCAAAGCCACCGGGAGTCGTAGGCTTGGCCGAAGAGGGTGTGTTGAATGCACTCCGTTGTGTAGGTCGAAGAAAAGCAGTACTCGGGTCATGTCCACCAGGTGAAATAGCTGATTCAGCAATAGGCGTTACGCCCGCGGCAATGGGCGTCTTTCCACCATCACCAGCGAAGAATTTGGATTTTTGTCCCTTGTCTTCGAACGTGGTGATCAATTTCAAAGCCGAGCTCTTTGCAATACTGCGTTGAGGTCCTCGGTTGAGCCCTGGAGGAGACAGGGGAGGGCTCAGAATCTCGGGAATGCTTTGGTTGAGGCTTTGAAACGTCACTTGGGCAGCTGATGGAGAGGACCAAGGTTCTGAGGCTTCGACGCCAGTACATGCAAAGCAACGAATCGCCAATGCTTGCTGGCCGTGTTGTACCGCGAATTCACCCCATTTCTTGATGATCTGAGCCTGGCGTTCCCAAACAGCTGGGAAGAAGAGGCAAAGAAGTACAAGAGCTTCCAGGTACTTCTTATGCGAGACGTAAATTTCAATAGCATCGTTATGATCGCCCATTCCGATCATAATCGTCGCAGCGGTGTGCACATCGTTGTTCTCGAGGAGTCTTTGCACAAAAGCACGACCAAGCTTGTGTTGCGAAGCTTGACCACCTATACCGCTAAGTGCCAACAGCATCCAGTCCGAAGAAGTCATGTTCTCCGCGGTAGCAGTCATGACATCGGCGTCGATGTCTCCAAGCCACTTGGCGAGTAGGATACGGCTTGCAGAGCCATTTGGATGCCGCAACATTTCATCACGAACAAGATCCTCCATCTCCCCGTTCCATCCGAAGATGATACTGAGCATCTGCCGGCGGAGATCATGATTTGTCAATCGGCTCTGGTCGTGGAGTGGGGCTCGCTTATAAGGGACATCATGAAGACGACTCCTTGTAAACTTGAACAGATCATGAACTTTTTCATCAGCAGGGCTAGGCAAAACCTCATTGCGTAATCTTGAGGGCCGCGGCCGTGAGCGAGACGATGATGTGATGGAAGTTGAGCTGACACTACTAATCGAGTATGCATCCCTATCTCCGAAGGGTGGTGGCTTCACAGACGACCGAAGAGAAGACCCAGCAGAGATGTAAGTATTCTCGGTCAATCCCCGTGATCGCACTGATGGTTGGTAACGACCTTCAGTGCCCGAATTGGTAGATTCCCGTGAAACGGTGGAACTTTTGGTGGAAGCCGGGCTTGCGGACATGTATCTGTCTTGATCAATCAGGTCGTTTGCAGCATCAGTGCCACGCACCATCCTAGCCAATGGCGACATGTGATCATCGTCGCTTTCGGAAATATCTGCATTGACGGGAATAGATGAGTCTGACTCCGTTCCAATAATGACAATACCTTGCTCGACTTGTTCCTCAATGGAGACGGGTGGGGATGGTGGCAAAAGATTGGCAGGATGTTGAACATTCGATACCAGCATCGACGGGGTGTTGAGATCGAACTGCTGCACTGTGTTGTTGGCACCGAGCGTGAACAAGGTCGCACCGGGTCCGTACACGGCGAGACCGCGGACATGTTCAAGAGTCGGTATGCTATCGTATGTGACGTGTTTGGTTCGGACATCCCATGAGAGAGTCTCGCTTTGAAGATGATGTCAGTCCCAAAAATCTACGCGCGCGCGTAGCCGATCTGCATGCATGTGGGAACTTACTTATCTGCAAACTGGATAATGCGGCCGTTTTTTGACCAGCCCATCCAGTTGGGACCATTTTGATAGATTTCGTTGCGTTTCAGGATTCGTACGACCTTGGCGGGATCATCGCCGTTATATGATTTCGGCACACTCCATACTCGTAGATCTCCGTCATTAGTCTGGACCGCCAACATGTCCGATTTTTGGCGCGAAGATGATGCATGCCAAGCAAGATTCACTATTGGCGAAGGTGCTCTTGATGTGCTCAGGTGTTGCAATATCGTAAACCTGGGTTGTAGTGTGGCAATAATCAAAGAGCCATTTTGGTACCTAGGTAAGACGACTTAGACATTGACATGTAGATGCCACTTAACAGCAACGTACCCTAGAGCGAATGTTCTGCAGTCAGCAGCGGGTGCCAGTGCAGTGATGGCGATTTGGTCAATGGTTCGCGCAGATATGTGTTCAGAGGTTGCAGGCTCGAACAGAATAACGTTGCCTTGTGAGTTGCCTATTGCAATGGGTTAGCATGTTGCACGCAATTGGACATACGCATTTCTTACCGAACGCTACGTTTCCATTCTTCATCCATGTCGCACATGTCATGGGCTCGTATGATGAGAACCGAGTAACCTCGTCGCCGGTCATCAAGTCCCATATTATACATGTCATATCCACATCGTAACTGACGACCATCCTTCCCGCTCCTTGCTCGCTGACTGTGTCCACGGCAAGTAATTGGACTTCGGCCGAATGCCGTGCGAATCGTCTTTCGATCGTTAAGCTATCATGATGGGCGACTACTACCGACGAGCCCTCTACAAAATCATTAGCCATACTATTAATCACCATCTTGCGCACTATTAAACATACGCGCATATAGCAGCATAGAGGCTGTCGCTACTGTTGGCTCAAAATATCTCATTAAAGCCCCGGGTGGAGTAAAATCTTTCGGCTCTGCTGTCAATTGACTCTTCTTCGACGACCGGCCGGCTGAGCTGAGGGAGGCATTGCGATGGCGAGAGGACGCCGGGTGGCTTGACGCCGACATCTTGATTTGTTATATCCTGACGACGTGTAAGTGAGCGACTCTAGCGACGACGACCACCATATATCTCCCATGCGCCGATCTGAGAGGACCCCTGTTGGTCGATATAATTGTGCAAAGTACCGAGACACTTACCTCAACTTTTAACTAGTTTCTTCGAGCGAAACCTCCCAATATCCAGGCGGGTGCGCTACACGCGATTGGGCTCGTACATATCATGCAGCACGTCGCCTGCTGGCTGCCGGATAGGTTTCTTCACCACGTTCCGTGCGCCAGTCGGTGGCAGAACAGAATCCTTTAGCGACCCAAGTCGTTCTCGGGACGGGATGTGTCCGGTTCCACGGAGTTGCGCAAAAGGAATCCCCCGGTGCACGGCGCGGTATACAGCCGGGACCTTGTCGACCTTGTTCTTTGCTTCCAACCCAAGCTCGACAGTAGCGGTTCGGGGCTGTGGTTCCAAAGGTTGAGAAGAAGAGACGAGGGCGGAGTGTTGGAGTGACCAAATGGCTTTTGTTAGGTGGCACACCTGATGTGTCCTTGCCTCGTGGGAGCGTTCTGTATGGCAGCGGTGGTGTAACGGTTGTCTAGCTCGAATTGTGGCGTTGGCGCTTGGCCCTCGCATAAGATCTCGTGGGAGTTGAGACCGGGTGGGCATGCAGGACCGAGACAATACAATCACAGATGCAAAGGGACAACGGAGGGGAAGGGGAAAGGAGCCAAAACACGAGCACGGCGAAGCTCGGGGGTGTGAGAGAACAAAGTATTATTCTAGATACTCGACGTGCTAAAAGGCCAGCGCCTAAGAAGAGGAGGTTCTGACCTGTCAATGGCTACCAGGCGCATATGCTAAGTACAGTGGTCGAGTAGCGGGCAGGCATATCAAAAGAAGCGGATACGGTCCGGCTAAGCCAAGTCTGCATCACACAGGGGTCTGATCAGCCATTGCCATGCCGAATGGGCAGGGAAGCGTGCAGGGGCACGAGGGGGTTGTGAGGTGATGGCACTGCGTTGACAGCTAATCCGGCCAAGTGACTGGCGGATTTGGCAGAGGCTTTGGGAGTTTAGACCAGGGAACCCGCGAGGTACATTGGGCTATTTGATATTTCGATATAATTAGCCTTGACCTCACCTACCGTCTCGCCCTCTCGCTGGCTGGCTGACGGGGAATGGAGACAGCTGCTGTGACGGTCTGATGCCACTAGCATCGTCACTTGACGGTGAGAAAGCGGCACGGGCAGCTCAACCTGTCGGTGACTCGGGCCAGAACGACAGGTGAGAGATAGGGCGGTGATGAAGATCCATCCTGTAGCTCAGCGGAGACTCTGCGTACGGCATGTCATAAGTTTCGAGACAGAATTAGAGTGACGACGGCAGGAAGGATTTCCAGACTGATACGAATAGCACGCTTTTGCACTTTGATATCTGGGGGCGGGTTTGAGGATCAACACCAGCCTCAATGGGGGCTGCCGTTATGCTGTTGGAGATGGTTATAGTAATTATTAGCATTAGCATTAGCATTAGCATTAGCATTAGCATTAGCATCTGCAGGTCTGCTCTGCTGCGACCGCACTGCAATCTGCTGCGTACAAGCCATGCTCTCCAGTAGCCGTTAGAACTCTTCTAGAGCACGCATAAGCATGCGCACTTGCGCACATACGCACACTTCTCGGCACACACGGACGTTGGTGGCGAGCGAACAAGTAGCGCTCTCGCCTGGATGCTCGAATATGGAGAGGGGCTTTGTATTGCCTCATCTCGCCGTCTCCATAGCGCATTGTTCTCTACGGTCGACTGTGCCCGGGCTGGGCCGTGGTTGGGCAGAGACACGATGCTGTCCGAGGCGGCGAGCGTGAGGGATCTGATCCAGGCTCGCCAGGAAGGCTAGGTAGCGCCCGAGGTGGTGATGGAGGAGCTGCTGGCGGCGGTGATTGGCGTGGCGCGACAAGCCTTGAAGGGGCCTGGAGGGGGTTGATTGGCCCTGAGCGTTTCCCCCAACGTCGGCTCGGCGGTAAAATGTACGTGATCGAGGCTCCCGTTGGTCAATCGCCAGCAAGGGTCCTGGTCTCCATCTCCAAATTCCCCATTTTACGCATCTGCACGTACCTGTCCCAGCAGCCTAGTAGAGGGCTACCCACGCAGACGCCCCACGTCGCTCTACCGCTGTTGAATGTGTGTCTCGCCTATCGTCCTTTCTTCATTCACCCTCACCCTTCGCGACACTCATCATCATCAGCAAATTAACAGCCACTGCGTCGTCTCCTGCTGGCCGCCGCTTGAAGGTCTTCTCCATATACCTCTACACCGTATCTGTTGGGCCCTTGTATAGGAGATCTGATAGGGTACCGAGCTGGCGAAGGGTTTACATTCAGAGCTCAACTTGAAGGCTAAGATCTACTCGGTATTTGCTCTAGATGGTAATCCGTAGATACCGTACCTACAGTACATGATGCCATGCTCTGGCCATGCTTCCCCCGATCCAGCCCTCCAGTCTCAGAGGTAGGGGTCCACATCCAACGAAATGCGGTGCGAGCAATCTGCAAGCAAGCAAGCAAGCAAAGCATTCGGCACTAGAACCAGAGCTCAACGGCCCACGGCTATCTGATGATACTGTACTCGACATTCCTGATTCGCATCTGCACCCCTCGATGCTGCATCTCATGCTGTTCGGATTATTACCAAGAGGTGCTCCGTGGTTAAACCTGAGGCTGGGGTAAACTGTACAACAGATCGTCAACTCTTGCCCCACCACTTCTTTGAACACCCTGGTTGGCGATGGGGCCACCATTCGGACGCTTGGGATCCTTCGGCGGAGACAGCGGAGGACGAGTATCTATCGTCAACGATTTGATATTTACAGCTCCAGACCGATTTTCTTGTTGGAGCTTGGTTTTTGTGCGCTCCCGGCTACGGGCAGCTTCAGCTTGCCCTCTTTTTAATCGCCCGCATGGCCAAAGTTGCTCAATCACCACATGGGAATCCCGTCGACACAAGCACGAAAGTCAACAAACCATAGGGGCATCGTGTCATGGGACTACTCAATGCCAAGCCATCATTGACCAATTCTCTTAAGGGCCGGGTTGCCGACATGGTCCGTGATGGCAACTTACAACAGAGGCCGGAATCTTCATCATGAACGACACACAACAGCAGGGGCAAGTCAAGGCTACCCGCATCCAGCGTGATTCCCAATAGTCACGCATCCGGAATGCATTGCAGTATCCCCCTGATCGCATACCAACAACCCATTGTGTTGTTGACGAAAGATTCTCGTTGAATCGACCGGGTGACTGCCCTGCCCTGCCCTGCCCCCTGAGATCGATCCTAGGATCCGAATTACAGTAGTGTGAGATGCGATGTGATGTGCGCATTGAAGAAAACGAATTCACCCGTTGCGGCCCAGCAACTAGGATGTTTTCTGTCTATAATCTTGTAGGTCCAACCAAGTGATGCATCTACAAGACGCCGTACCATGCTCAATCGCAGCGCCGGATCACAGCATGCCACCCAAGATGAGGTGAACCCCGACCTGTGTTCAAGTCTTGTACTTTCTGGTAAAGATAGCTTCGCTCTCATGTGTGCCATCAGCTGCTTGATTGCACCTTCGATGCATTTTCCTTGTGCTAGCTGGCGACATCGGATCATCCCTGGTCGCACATACGGAGCTATACGCATCTCTACCCGCATGCTCCCCAAACATCTGTGTAATCATTGACGTCCTTCTCGTCACCGAGCGCTCTATATTCGTCCCAGGAGCTGCAGTTTGCATACTTGAGCAATCGGCATGTCCAACGCCGGCGACAAGCCACACCCAATTTATCTACGGCCGCAGCAGCAGGACCTGCCGCCATCTTGCGCCGACAGCGCCGTACGTAGATTTTGCGGAACATATGAACTGCGAGTGGCATGTCCTCTACCAAGAATCTTGCGACCCCTTGCAGTATGCTGTCATACCCCAGACAACAAAGTGCAAAATCAGGGGAACGGCTAATCGAGCTGATGGTGTATCGCCATGTTGGGTAGCCCTCCATTCAAATATAGTACAGGGTAGTATTTCCTACCTTGGCCTTGCCAGAATACCACAGTCCCCATCCACATTCTCATGATCTTTAAGTGAGGTAACTTAGACGTACACGTACCCTTTCCGCATTGGCCTCTATGTTCTGTACCTGGCACGGCACGCTGCCGCAACACCTCACACAGAATGCTATATCCGTATCCCTATAGCCCGCCAAACGAAATGACGAATACTACGTGAGCTGACCGATTCAAGCCATGGTCCTGCAAGGCTACTATTTTGCTAATTCCTTTGTGGAAGACGTTCCGCTGTAATCAGCGGGGCTGGAACTTTCGCGGATGTGCAACATCTCATCACCACGAGCTAGGATTTAAGAGGTCTAGCTACTAGCCCGCCTAAAGCTGACTGACGATCACGGGTGCTTCCTGTATGCTTGTTGACCGCTCTCTCCCTTGCGTCGACCATCGTCTGCACGGCAGCGCGGGAAGCACCGGGGAGAAATCCTGGCTCCCGTTTCGCGACGGACCGCTAGTATAGATGTTGAACCAAGTTGATTGCGCCTGTGCACGCTGAAGAGCGAGGACACGACAGAGTTAGAAGCTGAGAAACTCGCTGAAGGTAAGCCGAGTGCTATGAGAATCGAATGCCAGATTCAAGGCCTGATTATCGTTGTGATATTATCGTGTTGGGTATAAGAGCTGAGATGGACACGGACATCACTTATGGCTCGCATGAGCCTGGAACTAACGATCTGATGGCTCTCGACCCTTGTCGCCGTTAAGGGTTCGGTCCCGGGGTCAACCATTGTCAATGCTGATATACATTACCGTCGATGAAGGAAAAGGTACCGCTTGCTCACACGCGTCAATAACCTGGTTGCTAGATCCTAAGAGCCATGCAACATCACTGACAATGCGTCCATGGCTTTCGATGCGTTCTCATTTGACCTCACCACCCACTCCGTCCCGAACACCATCATGGCGGGGTAAGAGTCCTCGTATGTATCTTGTCGGTACCCCGACGAGCCACTCATAGGCGATTTGAAGAAAGGGACGATCGATACGAGCTGGGTTAATAAACTTGAGGCACCGCGACGCGAAAAGCAAAGTGATTGACTGGATCATGTAGAATGATGAGCGAAGGGAACTTTTCGTTTCTGATAGTACATACCCTCGTAATCACTCTAAATGACCAACTAGCGTGTGATGAGCACGCCGCCACAACGTTGTCGTGTGGGGTACAGCTGTCCGATCTATTCAATATCATTGTTCCCCTCGCAAACCTGGAAAGCCTCGACCAAGCCTCAACGTCGATCTTGTCGACCTGTAACATTCCAAAGACGAGGTCGACCAACAACGGTATCCCGAGCTGGCCGAGACCCGACTGACTGAATGAGGCCGAGAACGGATTCGATTTGCTTCACATATCGCCCAATCGATTCTGCACGCCGTTGAAGAGAACAGAGATTGGTCGTTGAGGCACAATCTCAGTGACTCCTCTGGTGTCAAAAATGTCCATGTGAGCAGGTCAACTGAACCGTCTGCGGTGAACAAGAGCCAACGAAAGTGAGCTTCGCCGGGCAAGTGACGGGTCTTAAATGAGTCACAGAGTTGTCATTGGTTTCCTATTCCTAGAGCTCATAATTAGTAACACTGCCACAATACTGTGCCTCGGGCTATGATAACCTATCGGTCAATTATTGATGGATGGCTCCAAGGCTTCCTCTTATCGAGGCTATCTCGTCACGACCGGATCCCCGTGATCTGGGGTCTGTCTGGGGTCTACTGAAGGGAACGTTGCGCGCCGCACTGCTGACAAGCTGACAACACGCAATCCCGAGGGCAATCACAATTTGTCGCGACCTACCTAGAATGATACGGAGCTTTCTCTAGAGCGGCCAACCCCGACGATAATAAGCCCACGGCATCTGATGCCCAATAAAGCAGTCACGAAGGCAAGCGAAGAAGCTACTGATTCATCCTCCGTGATTCGCCCCGAGTCATACACAGACTGCAAACAACCATGAGAAATAACAGGTGACGAGCAACAGTAACAAAGTGTGTGGTTGAGCTATTATGCGACCAACAGTCATGTTATCGCCCGTCACCTTAGCATGTCACCCACTTATCACCTGCTCACCCCCACATACACCCTGAGATGGTGCCCGACGATTGTGATATACTGCAATAGGACAAGAGTCATTTCGACATTCTCGTCGCTCTTTTACTTTTCTACACCTCCTCTTTGTTTGCGAAAACAACTCGCTGCTCTTTCCCCTCCTCTGTGACTCACTTTGCCTGGAATTCGGAACCCCTGCAAGTGCCAACGAGAAAAGTTGGTACGTGGACTTTGCGTCGCGTAGTGCGCAGCGCACCTCCTCACCGCTGGCATCGCAGGTGGTGAAAAGGGAAAAGCGCGAGACACACCTTACCCGGCTTTTTCGCGCGGGTAGGATTGCCGATGCGCCTCTAGCCTACCACCATCTATCTACCCGTCGCGATCTGTGGCGATCCTCACAGCCGAGACAAGCTCGTCAAAACTCAGAGCCCGGGCATCAGGAAGAAGAAAGCGTGAGCCCTAGCTCGGCTGGACAGTCGAAGCGGGTGGCTTGCCTCCACGTCGCACAATGCCTTGTAGTTCGTGATCATGATGTGTCTGATTTGCGCATGTCCCGTCTTTGGAGTACTAAGCAAGCCACTGTATTTCCGTAAGGCACAAAATCTTGGAAGTACGAGTCACTAAGACCGTGAGCTGAATACGGCGTTTGGAAGGTACTCTATTGCATGCTGAAGTCCGGTGGGCTGGTAATTACATGTCACAATTGCAAGCAAGATCACGAATGGGAAGCCAGTTTCAAATGGGTTTGTTACACACTTCATTAATATCAACGCACACCGCGAAGCTATTCCGGAACCTCCATGGAGCGCATCGAATAGGATGCTGAATCCCAAGTGTCACTACCATTCCTCAGACAACCAATGGGAATGTGTCCGGATGTGCCACACCCCTTGCCGCCTTTGCTCACCCCAAATTTCGACCCAATGGAGGGACCAACGCGGCACTCCGCGCCCAAGGTCGCGGTCCGGTCGGCCCTCCGAGCCTCCAATCGCGTATCCCTTCTCACGGCCACGTACTTGGAAATGTTCGAATACCCATTCCATTCCTATGATTCATCGCCAGAATCCTCGTCGCCTGGGCCAACGTACCCCGTTGGCGGCGACAGCACATCCGGCTGAAGCCTAGTGATTGACACAACTTGTTTTGTTTGTGTCCGATATTATGAGTGCATGCTATGTTTGCCCTGTTGGCAATATGCACGGTGACTCGGCGTGATGCTATTGTTGTCATCATGGCTGAGCCAACTGGTAAGGCCGTATTACGCCACAGCCGCCCAACCGCCGCGAGGCGATGACTTGGTGGCAGTTGTTGGTCGCTGTGGCAATGGGTCTGTATTATGACTCATGTGGGTATCATAGAATATGGGTATCAATAGTGTAGTAATGATGCTGCTGTTGCCGCTGTCGCTGTAATATGCAATGCTGGGTATCATGCTGATAAATCAATCATGTAAAACTATTGTGGCAAATGTTAGTTACTGGGTAACGTCATAGAGAAGGGGGGCGAGAAACGTACGTGATGCTGTCGTAAAGTCGTTAGTAAGAGGTGCCGCCTCAAGCTTCGGTGATAGGATCCATTTGGTCCTGTTTCTTGGGACCCTTCTTGGAAGAGCCAGAACTGCTGCGTCGCTGACGCATTTTCTGCTGCTGGCGTCTCCTTTCCTTCTCGTAGAGTACGTGCTTGAGGGCTTCTCTCTGAAGCATCATCTTTTGGCGTTGCATTTCCAGGATCTCCTCCTCGTTGATCAACGGCGACGTAGCGGCTGTGCTGCCACCGCTCGAGACACTGATATCGTCCTCCAAAGGCCCGCATGGGAATAGGTCGTCGTCGGAGAGGTATGAAGTCGCCCTTTGCTCTGGTGACTCGTTCATCAACGAAGAGCGCTGTGGCCACGAGGGAAAGGCACAGCTAGCGTGGTAGCCAGCATCTCTGGAGAAGTAGCTGTTCGATGTGATATCCATGGGCTGGGTATTTGAGCTCATAGAGCTGTAGGAGCCATATGGGCTGTACATTTTGTGGGTTTGTGTAGTTTCGCTCGAGAAATATTCGTTTGTCGTCGTGTATAAGTCGTCGTGTAGTAGTGTTGCACAGGGCGAGTGGTGTAAGTGATGTAAGTGATGTAAGTGCGTTGGTCGTGAGAGCTATAGTGGGTTGCTCGCGAGTATTATGTGGCTGTTGACAGAACACTAGTCACAGTCCTATATGGATTATGGTATATATCAAAATATGAAGTCATGGGAGAAGGCGAGCTCGTGGGATCAAGATGACTTCAGAGATATATATGTAATGGACACATGCCTCCGAGGGAATGGGAGGGCAAGGTACGTACATTCCTAGTTAGGGATGGAATCAGGAATAACCCAAGGCAGGGTCTTTTGGGACTGACATGATCCAGATGAGCTGGGGTGTACCCAACAGCGGTCGCTAGCATGGGAATGGGCAATTTCCAGATTTCCCCGTCCCATGTCGGTCCCGTCTCGCCGTGTCCTGTCTCGCTGACTGCTTCCTTCACGCCCCCATGGGCAAGCCATGAGATACTCCCCCTGTCCCCCACGACCGTGCCACCCCCCCAATCCATCCAATCCGTCTGAGAGCCCTCCATCCTTGATAGCTGACCGCCAGACCTCTGTATGTAGGCCATCACTAGTCAGCTCAGACCGCCTTGACAGATGATAGAGTCAGCTTAGCTTCCCGGCGCTGGATGCTTTGTTCCCTTTTGCTGAGCGGAGAAATTTACCGTAGCCAATGGCACGAGCTGGTAACACGGTCGACACCACCCACCGTCTTTTAAGGGATATATCGTGATTCTTTTTTCGTCGTTTGTCCACTCCCTCCAACAACAGGCCCGAGCTGGACCAAAACGGGATGAAAACGCAATCGGCTTCGCGTCCCGGTCGTGCTATGACTTAGAGCAGCAAAGTGTTGAAGCCACATTGACAATACCCAGCGACCAAATTGATGGGCCGCCGGATCTGTGTTCCCCGGTCAGACCAAGGACTGTCAAAAGGCGCGGTTTTGTTCTAGTAACGCGACCGGTAATCTGGCAACCAGCCCGCGAAATTACAGGTTGTGGTTGAAAGCTTCTACCGCGCTTCTATGCACCCGGCCCAGAGCCCGGTCAGAGCCTGGTAACGGGGCAACAATTTGCTTGTAGTAAGCCCCTGCTGGCGGACCTATGTCCCGTTACCCCAGGAGGTTAGAGGACTCGGGGACCTCAGTCCGGGGAGCCTGTCGACACTCGAGCTTATTTCACTTCCCTGCAAGCTCAGACGCTCCGAAACAGACAAGCACAACACCAGCGAGCCGGTAACGAGATCTTCCTACTACGCGGGCACTTTGACAGGCATTATGCAGTAACTTAGTAACACACTCTGGGATAAGGGGCCTGGTCACAAAGGAGCTGGTAACAGAAAGGCTATTAGCCAAAAACGCGTTGGGCTGGAGTCGTTACTCGTAAAGTCGCATATTACCGTAGGCCCGTAATGTTTCGGCACTATTACCTGTTTGACGTTGCTAGGTTGGCTCGGTTGGGCACTTCTTCTCGTAGCATCATGACGATTTCGGGCCTTTTGCATGGTACACCCAACACACACTGACTCTTGACTCCCGACCAGAGATTCACATGCAACGTGTTTCCATTTTCAGGTTTCTTGTCGCGGGATTCTGATAAATTGTTTGCTGCCTGTTGCTTCGGCCGTCCTCGGTTGCTCGGTACGACGCATTCAGCAGGAAAACGACTCTTACAAACGGGAGGATTGGAAATCAGGATTTCTAGATTTCTCATCTAAGTGATGACGGCAGCGGGCTGTTGCTTGCTGTGCGCGGTGGCATTGCATTCATTCATTCATTCCTGCCAGCGGGTGTGGCCCGAGTGTGGCAGAGAAACGTGGTATTGCACGGATTCTTCTCCAGACCTTGTTACTATTTTTGCTGAGAGACACAATACCCTGCGTTTACCGTGTATTTGGATTCCTTCGCCCCCGTTCACATTTCTTGTCACATACCAGCACCAGGCTCACGGACGTTGGCGACCGGAGATGAATATTACGTCGCGAGCAAGTCTAACACCAACGTCTATGTGCCTGGTCCTTGTAAGCCATGCGACGGGCAAATCGTGATATAATCCGGAAATACTATTCTCAATTTCCGCCTAGTGCGAGCTGTTACGGAGGGTTACGAGTCTATGATTCACTATGACCTTGCGACGCAAGATTCGCCATCTCTTGCAGTCATTATCCGATTCGACCACTTCCGCGTCAGTTAGCAGCGTGTCAAGGTGTTGGCGACAACGAGGTGTGTGAGGCCACGTCTTCCCGTTGGACTCATTCCTGACCGCAAGTCAGTCGTCTGCAGCCAATGCGCGTCAAGACCGCAGACCGCCTGCGCCCTACCGACTCACAGCAATACGCGATTTGACCAGTGAGATGCGTGCGCATCCCACGAAATTCCAGCTGCGCACACCAACAGGTATTTCGGTGTTTGAATTGCTGTTCTGTCTCTGAGTCAGATGCAACCACAATATCACCAACACCGCCTCATGCGCGGAGCAATGTCCGACATGCCGCGCATATGTAACTGTACGGCGCGCCGCTTTGCCAATTTATTGTCATATTATTGTAATTTAAGCGTGGATATTCCAACCCTATGCTCGTCGCAATATCGCTCTAGGATGGTCCCTGACAGCCACGCCTGGGTATGTTGGACGCAGGATTTCCGATCTAACGTCATTTCGCGATTAGTTGCTCTTCATTATTGCACAATCACCCGTAACATCGGCGCTTTTGATCCTTCTGCACAGCTTTGCGCCTTTTCCCATGGTCGGCGTGTTTTCGCACGTGGCGAGGCTCTGAATGAATACGCCGTTGATAGTGACATCAAAATAGTAAGCCATGCATCATCGTATATTTCGCCATCAACGGTCAGCCACTGCCTCAAATAGACAGTCTCAATGCCAACAATGTGGGCGGATATGAAGAGATCTATGTGTGTCACTTTTTCCGATTCATTATGACTTGAGTGTTTGGCACTTGTCAGTGTGCTTCTTAAACCCCATACCCAGAGTCTGACAACATGGGGTCAAGCGCCACAATAATAGAAGGGATCGTGAAACCTACCAGCTTGTTCTGCCCTGGTGTGTCTGTTACCGATATTAGAGTGTTACTTAGTAATATGTCGGAGCTCCCTCGGGAAACGTGATGTGTCCGGAGCGTCACATGTAACAATCGTGAAAAAGACCCTCTCCGTCGGAATCAGACTGACAGGCTTCCAACGCAGTGACATACCAAGATAGGTAGGTATGTGCCGTCTATTCGGTCAAAGCTCGCCGGCGCCCAACCTCGTCACCCACGTTTTCTCGAATACTTCTAAACGGTGGCCCGTGTCGACAATGTGTGCAGGTAATTTCCCAGTAATGAGAAAACCCCTAGTTGCAGGCCCAAGCTTTCTTCAGCGGTCTATTCCCCGGGTTTTCCGGGAGGACTAAGCTCGCCGACCTATGACAACCCAGCCGAGCTAGCACATGGATATCTTCTGACAGGAGAGGGTCAGAAGAGGGTCAAACAGACAATCTGTATTGTGTCGGTACGCAGGAGACGCGCCGATCATCATTGTACCGAGCTACCGAGGGCCTGCCTCGACCCTTCGCGCGTCGAATCTGCGTCTGGATCATTTGGAACCGACAGGCTGGACTTCAGTTTTTGCGTAGATCATCACCGTATTGTAAAATAGACCCAGACAAACGTGCTGGCGAAGAGGGCCCAGATCTGTCGTCGCATCCCTCGTGTGAACACTTATCCACGGCACTCGAGTCGGGCTCCGAGTCACAGAATATCATTACTGGATGAACTAAAGGACTCGGAAGGGAGGGGCCACGACTTCCATTTTCCCGTCGGTTCGACATTTCTCATCCTCTCTTCCGGCGAGTCAGGAGAGATTTCCCTTGGTGTCAAGGCCTGTCATTATCCATGCGACGGGCTCTACTGTATGGACGGGTATTTTGACGCGCATAGGCCCGTGCTCCGTCTGTGCGAGATTGCGGGAGTATCTGTTGACCTGTGCTCGCCTGTCATAAGCCACGGAGCCTATGTCGCCTGTCATGAGCCACGAGACGGTCGACTGTTTGTGGCTCGTGTGCCCCCGAGTTCTGCCCGAGACGCGGAGACGCGGGCAGGGTCGAGATTCAAAGGCACGAGGTCCAGGATTGAGGAGTCCCCGAGCAGGGGGGCGCATTAGGTAATTCTACTGTAGCGCACGGCGAATTTGGTGTTCGTGAAGCTTGTAATTTGGCTTGGGGTATTATTAGTACATACATATGGCATCATCCCCGTTCGCGACGACTACTAAGGCATACGATTCAGTTGGATGTGATCTCGAGTATCTGTGTATTGTATCGCGGATTATCCGCAGACCTCGATCCCTCAGAAGACTTGTCTTGGTCGATATCGTGGTCTAGCCGCGGGGGAACGTTGCCGGTCCCTACCCGCCGTTGATCAGTGAAGATCAATGCCCATTGCTTCTGATCCATGACTTGGTACAGGACGGGTCTGCAGGTATTTTACTACATCTGGAACTCGGTCTGGAGAAGCCTCAAGACCCTTGGTGAGGATTCTTATGTCAATGTTACAGCCTCGGCTATCGATTGCCATACTGATATGTCGGTATCATATCCGATATTAATGGATTTTGATGGTACAGATCCCGAGCTCTTCCGTCTCGTAACGTACTATGGGTAATCCTACATGTTTGCAGAGATCTGATTACTGCTTCTCATCTGGGACAGCTCTTCTAATGTCATACAGCAACAGAGCAGAATAGCAAACAAGAATTACAAACCAGGCATCACATGCAATGTTCTTCAATCCTTCATTAACAGGCGGTAACGAGTTACTATTTTGTTACCTCCTTGTTCAAGAACCTCAAAGGAACCCGAGGGATCTACAGGGTCCGACTGTCACATACTCTTGTCTCACTTTGGTAGGTGGGTAATGCGAGATTCTTTTATCTCGTCACATGGCAATACGCTACTGCTCCTTCAGTAGGTGAGAACGCCTATGGCTTGAGGGACATAGTAAGGTATACTGCCCTACAGGCCCCTCGTCGCGAGCCATCGTCCATGTATGTCTAATTCAAACGTCCACTGCATACTACTGTACTGCTCGCCCGTGACATGGGAATTGCGGTCACTGATTCAGCCCAGCAAATATCCCCAGAAAGGCTAGAGAAGGATGCGAAAACCAGTTGTTACCAGTACCACATCACCCCCACGCTCGACCATTTCCTCCGTTTGTTTTTCTTCTCCTGTTCGCAAAACTTAGGTAGGAAAGATCCGCTTTGAAACGCTTCAAGCTACCTCATCAAGCAGTTCGGGGAGGGCGGTGTGTGTGTATATATGCAGCCCTCTACGCCATCGGAGAATTACCAGATATCAACGCCATTTTGGCCGATAAAAGGTGTCGACCACCCAAAACCTGCTTGAAACGCCAAACGCGAAACATTACATGAGCTCACCGCCAGAGCTTGCATCTACCACTACTGCATGAGCAGGGCATTCCTACATAAGTCGCCCATCCAAGGTAGGTGCCGGCGAGGCCAGCATGGTTAGTCATCTTGGTCGGTCAAGCTGGTCGACTTGTTGTCAAACTGGCCGAGGTGTGCTCAATTAGTGCCCGATCTACACGTAGTTGATCCACCGTTGAAAGGTGAGGAGGTGTGAGTCTTCCGTCCACGTCGGCGCCGTTAAGGGCGGCGACAATACAATTTCGGTCTCAACAATGTGCCACGTCTCAGGCCTGAGGTTGTCTGCATCCGCGAAATTCTTTGCGGTGTTAAACTATTGATGTAAATGTTCCAAGAGGGCAATTACAACACAACACCCAACATCAGACCTCACATTTTCACCGGGACCGACTGAGTAAGCCATGGGAGCCTATGTAGGATGAGCTGTCACCTTAACATCGACATTGGATTGTTACGTGATATTTCGATGTCCTGTAGACGACCAGGGTCTACGGTCCGGTGTGCAGAGCTATCGACAACCATGAAATCGATGGCGGAAAAATAGTGTGCATCAGCTGGTGAGTAATCGGAATCTTGCGAACTATCCTCAACAATGCCCTTATGGATTTCTCCGCCACACATCGACTTCTACGTGTGCCTACATGACTCAACAAAAGCATAACTACCATCATTCTTTTCGATAAGCGTCGCAAGCGATATATGGAAGAAAGTTCCCAATATTTCGGACTTCGGGACTGTCTCCCTGATTGCTAGAATTCTAGAAGCTGTGACGAAGCTAGGGTTTTCCCCTCTTCACGTCGCGTCCTTCCTAAAGCAGCCCTATACACAAGGACACAACGGCTCTTTTCAGCAACTCGCCAAGAGCTGACGAGAAGGACGTCGCGATCGGTAAATGATTGCGACGATGATTATCCAGCTGCCACGGCGTCCATATCATCGCTTGCGACGCAGCTTACGCTTCTGGCTGTTTGTTGCGCTGCAGCCACGCCGTTGAGGTTGTGAGGTTTTGCGTCCGTGAGTAATAAGTAATAAGCCGCGCATTCTATTTACAGGTATTGGCAATACACACCTCAGGTTCTCCAAAATGCAAGGGTAAGGAGGATTCAAAAAGCAACCCGTTCCGCGCCGAGGGATTGAGCTGAGACCCTTTTGATACTCCGACTCCCTTTCGTGATGGTTGCGATGCGACACAGGAAAACAAAGAACTAAGGGAATGGTGGTGGCATCAAAAGCATTGACACCTGATTCCGAAGCTCAACTTCTCGTGCAGCAGTCACATTCACCGGTCTGTTTTACCCTGTGATGAGCGACACATCACCACGTTCCGACTGACTTGAACCACGTGAAAATGGGGTAAATATATGTGAGTCTTGCTATATTCTTGCACCTGGAATCGGCACCGAGATCGGTGCTTCTTGTAGATGCGTAGAGCAGCCATCTCCATGTGACAACCGCGGGCACAATAGGCGCCGATGCGGCCACAGCGATCACATCTTCTGATTTGATGAGATACGTATGTTCGGGTCAAGATATCAATAACGGACAACTTATCACTGCCCAACGTCGGCGCTTTCCCATCACATATCTTGCTAAGGGCCGAGAGGTTTGGCAATCGTTTCCTTTCTCTGCGCTTATATGTCGGTGGCTGGTGAATCTGACATGTCGCAATACACTGCGATCAAAAGTGCTCCAATCTCGCTAGCGTTCGGAGTTTTGACGGTGATAGTGATTGATGATTACCCCTGTCCGTAAAGCTGCGGTGGGCATTTGTCGACGAAGTCCGTCACATCCTCTTCCCCCTCATTGCCCAATATGATCTATCAGCCATCCATTCGTCAATCGCAAAGAACCCTGCATCCAGTCTCGTCGCGTCGTTTAAGGACATTGTTAAGTGGCCTCGAGGTACTCGGTGTGATTGAAGAATATGATATCCAATCGCTATTGCCAGACGTTGATTCCAGATCTGTTTCGCCAGTGATGAACCGACGATGTAACATGAGTGAACCCCGGCCCCGTGTTGATGTTTGTCCAGACCGTACAGATGCCTAAAGGACAAACTCACGAATGCGGAACGCACACTCTCACACCGGCATTGGAGAGCTCCTACGCGGGATGTCAGGAAATGCTTCGTTTAATGAGATGGATGGGATGATGTGAGATTTGCCCAGACGCCACACGTCCGCTCGCCCGTCGCCCGCTAGCCCCGGATCTTATTCATCTCACTTACGGGGTAGAAGTGAGACGGGTCAGAAGCGCCTCGTTTGCTCTGAAGCGTATCAGCGACATCCATCAGCGGCTCCTTTGTTTGATTCGCGGAATTATTTGTCGATGTTGAATTAACTGCCGGACTGACGTAAGATGTACAAGATAGGGGATGCTATCATCATCTTCGAACTGCTTTTGCTGCAATTGCTTTTGGACGGTGTTTGGAGCTGCTTTGAAATCAATCGTCAAATAGCCTATTGCATAATGATGCCGATGAGGAAACAGCAGTACATTTTCTCCAACAAGCAATCAAATCATAGAGTAGATGCAGGTTAACGGAAACGTAATTCGTATCTGAGGGGTTTGCTTTTGTTCAAAACGTTATGCAAAGTCGTTTTGCTCACCCGCTGTACGTGAGCTATCATATTAGCCCAGCAGACCATGTGAGCAGCACGAAGCTTTCAATTTTTTCTTTGTGTGATACATATGTACGTAAGGTACCAACCATAGTAGAATAAGTCATAAGTGTGTATATTGCATAAGGTGCGTGCGTGGTCGCCAGCAGCGGAGTTAGATATTAGTCCACTTCAATACACGCAAAGTATTATGAGAATGAAATTGCGAAAATTGAACAGAAAGGTTTGCATCTAAATTAATGCAATATCCTTTCATTGACGGAATTTGCTTTGATTCAATCTTACTAGAGGCTGTTCAAAGTTTGAGGAACTAAAAATGTAGATCAGTTTTGATCTGATATAACATGTGGATGGCAGAAGTTAGACTTGACTTTGTCATTGGACACATAGTAGCCTTTCAAGAATGCGGTTGATTTGTATAGCTCGGAAATAAAACTCGTTAGCACTCATGTCATTCATGATCTCTATTATTATTCCGATATAATACTCAAGCAAGCAAACTTTGTCGGTTGACGATGTTTGTTGTTAGGTGTCGAAGTTACCCTAGAACACAATGACGGTCTTCAAATATTTAACAATGACCTTGACCATGTCCCAACCATCGGTGTTCATCAAAAATATGACTGTTTATTTCAGATTACTGAGTCGGATCTCAGTTTCCCCATTAAAACATGGCCTATCATGAGGCTTTCTAAGGTTGTTTGTACACCGTTTCTACAGCATGCCATGCATTTCTCATACCTCTTCCTGTCAGACCAACTACATGTGAATCAAACACCCTTCCCAGCCGGTGTTGCACCATACCTATCACCCAAGTTAGCATGTTTCTAGATCACGAAAATCCCACACACGAGCACCACTTACCACGCAATAACAGAAACACCAAGAATACCCGCAACACTGCTAAAAACCAAAGCCACTATCCCCCTCGGCGTAAACCCAGCAGGAAGCCAGTCAAGCTGCTTATTCTGCCCAGTAAGGTCAAGATAGTCCTCCGTATTACCAGCAGCATTTCCACTAGTCCGCACACCATCCGCTTCGCATATCGCCAAGAAGTCAGCTGGAATCGTAGTGCTAGCCTGCAGCTCAAGTGGTGCCTCGACGAAAGTCACGGCGAGACCCGTGTCCATGTGCCATTGGATATGACAGTGGAAGAACCATACACCGGGATTGTCAGACTGAAAGCGCAAGACAATGTTCCCACCGCCTTGGACAACTACCGTATCTCTCCTCATGGGAACTGAGGGGAAATTGACGTCTGACGATCCGTTCCAGTGGCCGGCACTGTCTTCGCTTCTGTAGAGAACCTGGAAGACGTGGCCGTGAAGGTGGAAAGGGTGCTTGCCTGAATCGTCGTTGTTGAGAACGATGTCAATCGTCTCGCCGTGGTTTAAGACGAAGGGATTGGTGTAAGCTCCGTAAACGGCAGAGTTTGTGGCATCGTCACCTGCTGATAAGACCGTGTATAGGGTCGGGACTTTTGGCGCCGTGTACGTGATGTCGTTGAAGAAGGCACTGCAAAACTGTCAGACAGAGCATTCGTACTTGCAGTGTGTGAAGCATACTAGCTGGCGCCATTGGCGAGATTGTTCATGGTTAAGTCAAGGGTAACTGTGTAATCGGCATCGGGGAAGAGTTCAGCACCGTCCACTGGAACAAGGTCGAAGTCATCGTAAAAGTCAAACGAGTCCACGAATGACGCCGTTGGGAGTTCCGCATCGGAATTATAGACAAGCCATCCTGTAGTGTTCCAGTCCAGCGTGTCTGGAATCGTGTCGAACAGATCCTTCGACGCGTCAGTAAGGGGCGGAGTCCAAAAGAGTGTCGAAAGACTTACAGTGTCCATGCTAGTCACGATGGGGTAGTTTCGGCTAGTCCCATTCTTCATCGTCACCAGAATAGTGTACCGCTGAGCAGCCGCAACATAGATCATGCTAGTTTCTGCTTGTTCGGTCCAGACACCATCGACTTCAACGATTCTCATCGTGTGGTCCTCAATCCAGAAGTAATGAGCAGCAAAGGCGCCAATATTCGCCAGACGGATCATATAAGTCTTTCCAGGCTCCGCGGTCTGCTGAAAGCTGGTCGTCTCGTTTATGAGAGCTGCTTGTGGCACCGGCTCTGCGCCTGTAGGGTTCTTGTAGTCGATGAAAGAGACTAGGAGATCTCTGAACTGTTCATGATACCAATCTGATAAGGTGATGACCAACTCCTCGTCGTATTGGCCCGCATATGGGTTTTCCGGATCTTGGATGATCAAAGCCTGACGGATACCATCCGGATACTGGCCCTTGGTATGCGAGTGATACCAGTAAGTGCCTGCTTGATCCAACTATGCTAGTCATTAGCAAGTAGAAGAGCAGATGAAACATCAGGGGAGCTTACCGTAAAGTTGTATGTAACGGACATTCCGGGCGGGATTTCGCACTGATTCACCATGGGCGGTCCGTCCATATAACTAGTGCCATTCTGGAAAAGTCCATGCCAGTGCATCGAAGTCGTCTCATTGCCGAGATTATTCGTGACTTTGGCCACGACTCTGTCTCCCTTTGTTAGGTTAAGAAGGGGAAGCGGCCACTCGTTGTTGATTCCTATGACTGGTCTGACGGCCATGCCATCTGGATTCGCATACACCCAAGTAATGTTCCAATCAAGGTTGATGGTGTCGGCGACAGCATGGTGGACACTCGCCAGTAGCGACAAGCCCACAATGGGCAAACGAGACCACATCATGTTGGACTTGTGGAACACGGAAAAACGAGCGCTCAAGAAAATGGATTCTCAAAGCAGGAACTCATTGAGTTTAGATAGATGATTATACACAGCTTCCATGTCTTCATGTGTAGCGAAAACTCTTGGCGCCGAGCATCGGCCGAAGACGTCGAAAAGTACGCAGCATAATGAGCCGAAGCACTGGAGATCAAGACCTTCGTACCATGGCTTTGTCTCTGAACCTGCCCGAGTTTGTCTTCGTGTCGGTAGATAGCGGCAAGAGGGGTTTGTGTGATAGACAAACCCGCGGAATCTCCCGGACCAATCAGATCGTTCTGTCGTATCAGATCAATCTAATCAATCTAATCACTGGGCAGAATCTGCACATCATTCGACACTACTGGGCAATATCGCCTGACTAAGTGGGCTTGCTGAAGGCTTGTTCGGTTAGGGGTGCCATAAAAACCTGCCAAGAGGGGTTTTCTTGGCCATTTTGTCTGTTCTAGAACGCAGTCGTCCCGTCAGGATCACACTTATGGCGCTGGCACTACCTCTGCGCCGAAATAGTTGCCAGATGATCGTTTCTGACTCGTTGCGCTCTGGATTTGCAGTGGACACATGGAAGAAACATAGACGCGAGGATTGTCTATCACTGGATACCGAACACTTGTAACTAAGGTATATCATGAGCGACAGTCAAAGTACTGGCCGAAAGGAGGTGCCGAAGAAGAGGTAGGGGCGGAAGTTCTCTCAGTACCGCCTAAGTGAATCTCTGGAACGACTAGCGAGCCCTGTAGGACTAACAGTGTCGAATGCAGCCGATCAATATAGGCAAGACTTCCAACCGTCAACACGGGTATTCCTTGGCGCTAGCAGTGCGTAGCGGAAATGATTATGTACTTCTGAACGCCGATATAGGCCTATACAAGACATTTCTCTATTATCAACTGTGAGATCAACTGTGGGACCCTGGTGTCACAGCGTAGCAGTTGGTCTCAGGCTTCGCTGAGCGTCCGAGTATATAACTCTTTGCGTCTGTGCTCTGCGGCACCCTACTTGTGTAGTCACCGATACCCCCATCTCCATCTCACTGCTCTTCGGTTGACAACATATCGTTGTCATCCACCGTCAAGATGACCGTCAACGTGTTTGCTGTTCCCGGTATGTATACTGCCATATCTTGCTATGCCCCTAACAGACACACATGAATCTACTGTATCTAACCAACCCCCAGTATTCTTCATAACATTCCGCGAATCCCTCGAGACAGCAATAATCGTCTCAGTGCTCCTCTCCTTCGTAACCCAATCCCTCCCCGACAGCGACAGCGACAATGCCACCCGGAAGAAGCTCGTCAAGCAAGTAGGTCAACCCATCCTCGCACCCCTCCTTCTCCCCCATAATCCTAACAACCCACAGATCTGGCTAGGCGTAGCCCTCGGCCTGCTAATCTGCCTAGCAATCGGCGCCGGGTTAATCGCCGCCTTCTACACCTTGGAAACCGACTACTTCACCAAAGCAGAGTACATCTGGGAGGGCGTATTCGGGATCATCTCCTCGCTCATCATCTCCGTGACGGGCGCCGCGCTGCTGCGCGTGAACAAGATGCAGGCGAAGTGGAGCGCGAAACTGACCGCTGTGCTCGAAACGGGAGATCGCGAGCTTACGCACAGCGATTCGGGATTCGGCAAGAAAGTCAAAGTCTGGTCGGAGAAGTACTTCATGTTCCTCCTACCCTTCATCACCGTGCTGCGGGAAGGGCTCGAGGCCGTGGTGTTTATTGGGGGGGTGAGTTTGGGGTTACCTGCTACTTCGTTCCCTCTAGCCGTCGTCACTGGGCTTGCGGCGGGGTTTTTGGTCGGGTATTTGATTTACAAGTAAGTCCCACCTCTGGCCCACCTCTCAAACTACATGTACTGACTCGATTTTCAGGGGCGGTAATAGATTCTCCATGCAGATCTTCCTGATCATCTCGACCTGCTTCCTATACCTCGTCGCCGCCGGCCTGTTCTCCAGGGCGGTCTGGTACTTCGAAGCAAACGAGTGGAACCGCATCACTGGCGGCGATGCGGCCGAGACCGGGTCTGGCGCTGGGTCGTACGATATCACGAAGTCTGTGTGGCATGTAAACTGCTGCAATCCCGAGTTGAACGGTGGTGGTGGTTGGGGTATCTTCAATGCCCTGTTTGGCTGGCAGAACTCGGCGACGTACGGAAGCGTCATCTCGTATAATGTGTATTGGATTGTCGTCATTGCTTACTTTGTCATGATGGGCTATCATGATCGAAAGGGCAGCTGGGGCGTTTTTACGCCAGTTGTATCTCGCTTTTCTCGGCCGAAGACTGTTGAGACTGATTCAACTAGTCCCTTGGCGAAATAGAGGTGGTTAGTTGGCGCTGAGTTTTCCTCGACAGTATTTTCGGTAGGAAGCATAAGGATATTTGACCTGGGCGACAGATGGGAGCATCGAGTATTTGGAGTGCCTCTGTCCAAACTGTGATGGGGAAGCTTCAAGCAATTTGCACAAATGTTTCATGATATATCTGTGCTGAACGCGTTGGGAGATGAAATATGTGTAAGAAGAGTGTATGTAGTTTTAACAGAAAATACCCTTATTGTTCATAGCATAGAAGTGAGCATCATACACGGTGATATATAAACCTGGCGCATTGGGATCTTTAAAGTCTGGTATAGGCCCTCTGAAAGAAAGATGGAAAAAGAGAGGAAATACATCCTTGACGCTTAATGAGTGACGATCACTTGCATACTGTGAGAAGCTGGTGTTTATGCAGACATTATTTTATTATTGGCCTATCCGCCTATATAACATCCACCTCCTATATCATACAAGCCTCATGCCGTCAAGATGCTTCCCTTTTCGTGAGAAAAGCATCTCTTTATGTACATGTCATCTCTGTTTGCATTCCTCAAGTACCAAACGCCAGGCATCCGGGAATTTTGCGATGGATATGATCATCAAGTATGTTGTTGTTTGTGATGTTATACAATATTCTGTTGCAATAGTCGTACACAGAGCTTAGTTGCTCTCAGTGGTCGGAGTTGAGATGCAGTTGATTACTGATCGATCAAGTCGAGAGGAGAGAAGTGTTGCGATCAAGGATTATTAACCACGCCGACCTTCGCAGCGCGCACTATCCGTCCATTGAGCTTGAAGCCCTTCTGTTGGACGAAGAAGACGGTGTTGTGTTCCTTATCTGGCACGGCCGTCATGAATGTGGCCTCATGCTCATTGGGGTCGAACTTCTCGCCCATGGGGTCGAAGCGCTCGAGGCCGTGCTTCTTGAGCGTGCTCATCATGTTGGTCTCGGTCATCTTGACGCCTTCGTAAAAGTTCTGTAGGTCGCTGTTCACCTCTGCGCCTTCGGTAGGCTTTAAGCTCTCGGACCCCATGATTAGGGCGCGATCGAGGTTGTCTACGCTGTCGACGAGGTCCTTGGCGAAGGGTTGGATGGCGAAGTCCCGAGCGGCTTTCTTCTCGCGCTCTGTGCGTTTCTGGAGCTGCTCGACGTCGTTTCGAAACTCAGCCAGGGCGCGCATGTACTTGTCCTATCGTGGTATATGTTAGAGCTCGTTGTTGGTTAAGACCATACTTGGCGCAATACGAAAAGGTAGCCAACGAACCTTCCAGTCGATAGCCTCCCTCTCCTTAGTCGCGAGCTTCTGCTTTAACGTCTCCAGCTCTGAAACAGCGGCATCCTCACCCTCCTTGGGTGTCTCTGTAGCGGTGGCGGTCTCGCCCTCCTTCTTCGCGGCCTCATCGCTGTACCATCTTGATCTCGGAGCTAATCTGGAGCGGAGTGGACTTAATGGTGCTGAGGAGAGGTGTGATCTGATGGTAGGACGAGTAGCGATGGTCCTGGAGCTCGCGGACAGAGCTCTGGACGAGTTGATCAGAGTTTGTCGGATCATGATGAATGTGTATGTTGTTGGGTGAGAAGAAGGATGTTGTGCGGGCGTGAGATAAAAGTGATGGTGATGGTGGAAAAAGTCAAGGTCGCGTGTGTAGAGAATTAGATGCGACAACTTTCCGCTCAACGCAGCGATACGGAGTAGATCGGGTCGAACTTTTTTTTGGCCCCTGTCGACTCCAGCTCCCGCTTTCAATGTGTGGCGGTGCGATGCGACCTTGCCTCGCCTGGGTAAGCCACAATCTCAAATTCCGCCGGGCATGAAACCTCCTTCTACCCGTGGCGCAATTGGTCGGGGACAGAGAACTTCATCCCCAGTCATCACTCATCAATGCAATCAGCATAAGTACCAGGCAGTCTTCATTGCTGGCTGATGTGGATTTTCTTATTCTTTCCAGGTATTATGCTTCAACTCATATCATCGCATATCCACCTATGGATTGTCCCACGAAACTCACCACGCTGGCCGCACAGGAGAAATATTGTCTTGGTAATAGAAACTCTGTGTTGTATCCTTAGGAGTGATGAGCATATGTTGCACGAGGCTCATTTGCACGAGGTCCATTAGAAGCAAGCTGCGGATAGCAAGACTGAACAACAGCAACCTGCGGAAATGAGGTAACATGCACAGACTCATTTGACAAGCGGCACCTAATCACAGCCACTCAATCTCTCACAGCGCAATAAGACACGAGAGATGCCGCTGAATTGTATATTCCTCTAGCAGAAGCGAAGATATGTCCGAGACTAGATGATCTCTGAGATTTTGCGAAAGCAATCATGTGAAAAGCAAAGGCTGCCAAATGCCGTCATAGCACCGTCCTACGAAATCCAAGGGGTATTAAAGGAAATACCCAAACGCCAAGCCCTGTAACGCCCTTTTCCGGAAATGCAATGTTGTTTCTCCATATGCACGATAAACGCCTAGCCGAATGAACACGCAGTCGATTAGGGATGGTCCGATATTGATGTGGACGTTTTGTTTTTACAAGGCGTTCTCGTAAGGCTTCTCGCCGGCATAAGGATTGCAGGTGGCTTCCGAATAGGTCGTGGAAGGGCGGCGGTATGCGGGATGGAAAGCAGTAGGAGGACGCTCTAGTCCGGGTACAACAGGGCTTTGTCTGAAGTCCCCGCTATACCTAGACTTGTCATCATCCTTACTGCCATAGAACTCCTGGTGCTGGGCCTCGAGATCGTGATGGGGCATGGGGCCGCTAATCTTCTTGTTGAGAGAGTTGTTACGCGAGTTGGAGCTGGCGCTGCTGCCGCCACGACTGATGGCACCATCTGCCCTGACCTTACGAGCTTTCGTGTTACCTTCCTTGTTGCGGAAAAGGAACGAGGCGATGATGTTGAAGATGCCGAAGGCGAGAGTGACGATACCGACGCCGAGAATGACTTGCGGAACCTGCGGGGGCACCGAGTCGTTGGTGTAGGTGCTGTGCGCAAGTTCACCGAGGAGATGGCAGCCGATGAGTGCCATGATGGCGCCAAGTCCCGTGAATCCTCGGTCCTCTCCTAGCATAGGGTAGGCAGACTCGATGAATTTCAGACCCTTGTCCCAGAAACCGATCTCGGTGAAGATGAGCAGCCCGGCAAAGGCGAAGACGAGAGCGTGGACGGCGTCGGCGAAGAACTGATAGCCATTAGGGAGCTTGGCGAAGATGAGCATCAGCACGGTGGCGGCTTCGACGGCGAGCAGAACGGCGACATTGCAGAAGCGCATGACCTGGAGGACGATGTAGGCATGGCCCTGGAAGTCCGAGTTGCTCTTAATTCCCAGCATGGCGATAGGCCTCTTGATGACTAGATTGGGATCGTTGTTGTCGACCTGGTTGAGCGTCGGTGGGTTAGTTGGGGAAGGTACAGGGTCTGACATGGTGTGAGTTGTGATGTGGTAGACCAACGTTTAAGATAGCTTAGTAGCTAGGTAGTAAATAGAATATGAAGTTATGAAGTAGATTCACTGTGTTTGGTACTTGTGTCGAAAAGATCTGGCTAGCAGATGCAAACTCGTAAGGCACGAAAGGAAGGTGCAAAATGGTAATGGTAAAGTGGGAGTCAAGGGTCGATCGAGAGAGCGTGGAAGCGGTGCCGACGTTCGACGAGGGTCGATATTTATGAATACGAAGATAATGAAGTCGTTAAAGAATGAAGGAACAATCAAGATGTGATGTCAAAGGTGTCAAGGACAGACAAGATAATGAAGTCGAAAGATGTCAAAGATGGCGTGTTACGAGGTGGTCAAATTGCTATTGTTGCCCGTCGAGGACAAAGAAAGTGTATGTACGTGTGTGCCGTGAGTTGGTCGTCGGTTGGCGGGGGTGGGATGAAAGATGAAAGGGTGTCAAGGCGGGCCGGCAGCTCTAGAACTCTACGTTACCTGAAGGGAGAACTTGAAGAAATGGAAACAAATGAGAAATGGGACAGCCCTTTCAGAGGGGCAGTTACAGGCAGCCGGATGAATTTAATATGTAAGAGCAGTGAAGCAAGGAGCGCCGGATATTCAACATGAACCCATGGCCATGTTATTGAGTGTTTCGCGTAGAAGCTGAAGTGGACGGTGTTTCCCAGGACGCAAACTCGTCAGTGACCAATCGGTCTGGTCGGGCGCGAAAGGTCTCATTCCTTGATCAACAGCCAGATAGACCCTGTCAGAGCCTGTCGGGCGAGGGGTGCCATTGACGAGTGAAGACCACATGGGCCCGTCGAAGTGGTCAAGTTCATGATGGGCGTGGGGTGGTTCGCTGTGGAGTGAGTTGTCTTTCCGTCTTGTCGCGAATCGCCAGTCGGGACGATCCACGTACCGCAATGTCAGGACGGCGCTGCTACGGTATCACAAGGGCTGCAAGGCACCCATGCTTCGAAATGACTCAGGTACCTGACACTCAATACAACACTCACCCTTCACACCAGAATCGAGGGCATTGTCGTCGCACCCAATGGTGGGTTAGCACAAGGCCCCTTCTCAGGCCGTGCGGTACAATGCATTGTGAGAAGATGGTTCCTGACGGTTGATCGAGTGGCTGCGAGGCTCCCAACACTGTTTCAGTCCACATTTTAGCCAACGTCCATCCATGCTCCACCGTCGAATCCCTTTCGCCAACTTAAAGAGGTCTTACACTTCACAGATCTAGAACATTTGGCCGACGAGGGTCTGCTTTCGCGAGGTCGTCTTTAAAGGAAAGACATAAGGCAAACAGTCTCGTACAGGATGATTTCATGGATGTAATTGATGTGATGAACCATACTACTCTGCTGGCTCTCAAGACATGCCATCTCGGCAGGATAAGCATTCGAGTTCTACAGCGACTCGCACAAATGTACCAATGACAATCGATGGATATTTGCACGTGGTTTTGCTATTGCAAAGTAGGTATTCTGCTCATGGACGGACTGGCGTGGAAGATGCAGCGCTTGCTACCTGAAACGCCCAAACTACTCGGGTCGCGTGCACAAGGAGATGTACAAATCAAGCGCCAAGAATGTCTAAATCAGTCTTGAGCCTTATACCCATCTGCACCGCGCGCCTGTAACTCTTAAAGCCGGACCACAATGAATACCAGCTTCTAGGTATATCGTGCCAGGACCATAGATGAAGTGCATCTTCTGGTGATTCTGGGGCCTTGTTTGGACGAAAGTGGATCTCGATAATATCAAATGCGTCTAGAAGCTTAAGCCGTTGGACGAGGGGCAAAAGTGCGTCGTTTAATCTGGGAAATGGCTTGCGCCGTCTTTGGAGGGAAACTAGGTAGATGTTCTGATGGTACGGTGACGGAACGATGCGTAGGTAAGGTCCATTGAATGTCGAATGAAGTTCTCGAAAGAGTGATGTTTCTAAAATCGCCAAATGACAGGGAGAAATCCGTATCTGGCATCGAAACGGGCGTCTAATTTGATTGGGCACGGAACTATCGCGCTTGAGCTAGTCCACAGGCGTTAGCAGGCGCTGTGAGAGACCCCTCCGACCGCCTCTTCCACATCCTTCCTCTTTTCTCCTCGGCCACCCACTCCTTTCGACCTCAACCGCGACCGACACACGTTTGATCAAGCGCTCGCTTCCCCCATCCGGCCCCTCACTCAGCTGCCTATCGTTTCCGTCCTTTCCAAAAATGGCTCGTGGTAATCAGCGCGACAAGGCGCGTGAGAAGAACCTCAAGGCCCAGAAGGAATTGGTAAGACAATGACTTGTTCTCGATATCATCCCTCGCACGCCCAGGAACGTGAGAAATTTACAAGAGTTGCTTGTCGGCCACCCAGAAATTAGCTCCGGTGGGCGTAGTCGCAGTTTGCGGGCAAGCAAAATTTCCCAATTCATGTGTTTCCTGGAACGACTGCGCAACATGCTACCAATCGTCCAAAGAAGCATCAAACCTGCTGGCCGGAACCAATTCCCTTGCCCTTGGGTGATATGTAATAGACACTAACCATACGCTGTGACACGTACAGAAGAGCAAGAACAACAAGTCCGGTTCCGAGATGGCCAAGGACAAAGAGACACTCGCTGCCCTCATGCGTCAGAAGCAGGAAGCTGGTAAGCCCGACCAAGATACCATATTGCACCTTACGAAACAGCGAAGCCTAACGATATCATCAACAGCCAACGCGAGGAAGGCTGCCGAAGCTGCCAAGAAATAAACCACCCGCGCGTCGATATCCTCTGTCCGATGCCGGTCAGCCGAGATACCTCACGGTCTGTCAGAGGATCCCCTGGATCCACGACCGACTATTCCCCGTGGGCGAAATGGCACAGCGATCGGGGGGCAAAACAACCGAGTTTAGAATGCACGACGAACGAGGAACGAATGTAGGATGAACCACACCACAGCAGGGAAAAGACAAAAAAATACATTTCCATTTGGCAAAGACTCGGGGGCCGTGTAGCATAGGCGTGTATAGGCGTTCTCAGGGGCGAAGGTCTCGCACCCTTTCACAAACAATAGACTATGGTTGACTCCCAAGTTTACTCCTATCATCCCAGCTTGCATTCTGTACTTGGTGTTGCCTATCAACTTTAATAAGTGACTCTCGGGAAAAGCTGAGTATACCGGCAAGGAAAGGAAGGAAATACTAGTTGAGTAAGAGTAGGAGAGACCTGCCACATACCGACTCGCGAACACACTCAGGGAGCGCAGGGAGTGCAGACTCATGCAGACGAACTTGCGGAGCTGCAGCGTGTCGCACAACCTTCGCCAGTGGCTTAATCATGTCCAGGGCTACCGTCGGCCAAAATGCGACAGACGCCACGAGCAGCCATCGCGAACGACAGGCGCCGCTATGCAGTGGGATACTACCTATGAAGACCTTCAGTACCCAACAGTAGAGAATCCGAGGTCTTTAGCATGGCCTAACTTTACCTCAACAGAACTTAAATGAGCAAAAAAAAACAGAGCAAAAGAGGGGCGGGAGGATAGAACAGAAGAAAAAAGACAGAAAGAAGAATAAAAAAAGTAACCATAAAGAGGGCAAAAAAAAACCCCCAGGCCAGGACTCGAACCTGGATCTAGCACCGTCATGCCGTCCAGGAACCCCGACTTGGGTTCGAAGACGGGCACGACTGCGCCATCTTGACCATTGGACGACCCGGGCTTGTTAGCGACAGAACTCTTCTCGGCGTACATAAAGCACTGTTGTACTGCACCAGACACATCGAGTACAAAGAGCGAGAGGAATGACGTAGTGTTTATTCCTGGTCGTTATCCGGAACGTCCATGGGACGGCTATTCAGTTCATAGTTGGGTCGAGGTTAGATAATGTGTCTACTAGTAATGGCAAGGAGTGGTGAAGTGAGGTGCCGTGAAGTGAAGTGAATAGTGGGAGTAGAAAGAAATAGAAGAGAAATAATATAAACAGAACTGTTTTCAACGAACTACCTTACCTACCTAATAGAAGAACGCATGTCAGTGTTATAAAAAAACCAAAAAAACAACAAAGAGACGACAAGTCGACTCACATCCTCATTACAAAACGACCAATACCACAAAAACGTACCACGACAAGTCAGATACAAGAGGTGTACCAATAACAATGCAAGACCAATATATTCCACGCTTGCTAAAGATGCAACATATACACAGGCATAGTAGCCTCACACCACTCCAATGCGAATTTCCCATCCTTTCATACACTCTTGCCCCTTCCTCCCATCCCCTTTCCGCCAATCCCCCCTGAATCTCACCCCTCCCACAACATACCAACCCGCCTTAAGCCTTATACATCAAGTCCAGAAACCCAGTCGCAAGATCAACAACAACACTCTTATTCGGCAGCGACCCCGCCACACCATAAAGCGCGGCCGTATCACCCGTGGCCTTGCCCCGAGCCTTCCCCTCCACGGCCCTAACCCTCTCCTTCTCCCTCTCACCCTCGACGACAGCCTCCAGGTCCGCTACCAGCTTCTCCCAGACCTTGGTAATCGGCATCGTGACCGCGACATGCATCGCAGGGGGATTCTGCAGCGCATTCAGATGCCAGCCTTTGGCACTCATCGCATCGGCGATATCGTAAATATTCAGATCCCTTGCCGTGAACGCAACGACAGAGACAAGCGGCCGCCCGACAATATCCAGTTCCGCAGCGAGCGTAGGCGATGTCGTGATATGCTCAGCGATCTTCTTGGTGCAGCCCACGATCTTGACACAGGCATCCAGATACCCCTGCTCGCCAACACGCATCATACTCGTCCAGCACCCCGCGATCAGCGCACCAGGTCTCGAGCCCGCGATTCCGGGGGAGCCGTACACGCCGCCCGACCAATCCGGGCTGACGAAGTACTGGTACGTGCGCAGTTCCTGCGTTCGGTAGAGGACCGTCGAGTTGCCCTTGGGCGCGAACCCGTATTTATGCGTGTCGCAGGATATGCTCGTCACGCCCTTGAGTCTGAAGTCGAAGGGCTCCGTTTCGAAGCCTGCTTTATCTAGGAAGGGGACGAGGAAGGAACCTAGGCAGCAGTCTACGTGCAAGGGTAATCTGCGCTTGACGGCAAGTTTGGAGAGTGCGGAGATATCGTCGATTATACCGTGTGGAAAGTTGGGCGCTGAACCGACGAGCAGCACGGTGTTGCTGTTTATAAGGCGGGAGACGCGGTGGATGTCTACTTGGTGAGATGGTGCTGGGCAGGGTACGAGATGTACTTTGATGTTGAAGTATCTGCCTGCTTTGCGGAAGGCTGCATGGCCTGTTTCTGGGAGAATCCTGAAATGTTGTTAGTATACAGTCCTCAAATGTGATGGAGTGGGATAGGGCCGTGGATGAAGACGCACATCTCAGGCTCAGTAACACCACGCTCGGCATACGCCTTCTGGCGTGCACTATAACACGCCATGAGGATACTCTCTGTGCCACCACTTGTTGAGACACCAGCCGCATTAGGAGGAGCATGAAACATGCTTAGCACCATGGCCACGACCTCGGCCTCCATCTTCCGCACACCGGGGAAGACATCAGGATGGATCGGGTTCGCGACGGTGAACTTCCCAAAAGCCTCAGTTTGCAACCGCAGCAGCTCATCCTCGCCATGGTACACAGCACCGCTTACAAACCCGTCCTCCCATCGCGTGTGATCCATAGTAGCCAATGTCTGCAGCTCGGTGCGGAGCGCCTCGTCCGTCCAGCCTTCTTTCGGTAGAGATAGGTATCGGATGCGATCGGGCTTGATCATTTTGTCTTGGATCTTGGCGAGGGAGTCTTGGACTTGCTTGCGGACCTGTGTCCGGACGCCCGGGGCGCGGAGGAAGTAGCCATAGAGTATGCGCCGTAGATCGGTGTAGAGCTCGACGATTGTGCCGATTAATCCGCGCCCCTTGAGCTTCCAGATGGTGCGCCGGACGATGCGTAGGCAGAAGAAGAAGAAGACTATGTTGCGGAGTCTGATTAGGGGTGCTTGTGTCAGCTGCTATGCTAAAATTGAGTAATAGTGGTGGGTTTCTGGTGGTTTGGTTGGATATGGGGCGATGGACCGAGGTAGCTCGGATCCAATTGCTGAAGGCGGCTGCAAATCCAAATTGAACATATAGTAGGTACTCACAAGTCAAGATTCAGGAATTGAAGCGATTGCAACGTGTTCAGTGGCCGCGAGCGCTTGACGCTATTCAAGCTCTCGCGCAAGCTCACGGGCATGCGTGAAGTACCAGGCATGATGGCGAGCCGAGGCGTATCGCAGCAATTGGATCGATAATTTGCCCGTCTGAGATGCCTCTAGAAATGTCTCAGCAGGCCAAAAACACAGAGTTGAAAGACATCAGACTAAATTAAGGGTCAGGAGCTGAGGCTGCTGCTTTATATGCCTCCGCCTCTAATCGGAAGACGTCGAAAATCGAGTCAGAGGCGAGAAAGATGCAGCAACAGTAGCTTGGAAGAAGAATGTTGGAGCTGCGGTGCATGGGATAACAGTGGCGGCCGTCGGCTCCCCGCAAGCCTGGGCTGGTTCGACGACATCACATGTGGCAGTTGCAGGGGTCCTCGGCACGCTGGCCACCGGTTCGATTGGCGCCTTGCGAATGCGAGTCCAGAGTGTCTTATCTGATCCGAGTGCGTGCATGGATGACAATTGTCTACATTGTTACTGGTCAGCTCGACATACATATGCAGTTTTATAGTACATAGTAGTCTTACACTCTCGATTACACGCGCGACTATTTTGACTCTCCAAGCAATCTGGTCCCTTCATCAACTCCGAAGTCTGAAGTCTTTTTCCCATGGTTACGACGCGTGAGCTTCTTCGGCAACATTAAACAGTCCGGCTCCCTTTGACCTATTGCCCAGCGAGAGACCTGTAATGCTCATCAACTAGACAGAGACATGGCTTTTTCTCTCTCTTTTTTCTCTGTCTTTCAATACGTGAGCCCGTTGAGCCCCAACTCAACTACCGTGAGATATGTGTGTAGTGATTTGAAATACGGTACGCATGGGCGACCATTCGTCTATTCTCTCCTCCATCAGAAAGTCTTTCATATCATACCATCACATGAAAGCCTCTAATAGGTGTTATACATGCAAAAGCCCAAAAGGTAGCTGCACATCAAGGCCCTTATCTCAACAACCCTGTTGTAAGAAGCGGCTGTGTGTGGCATCGCGAGATACTCCATACACCTGTCAAATGCCAGACTTTTCCTGTCTATCTGGCTCTCCCTGAGCCCCGGGACACCCAAGGTCCTTAGAAACGCCAAATGCCTAAACTGTCGTTCCCTAGCATCTCTTGATATCTTTGGCTAAATCAGAAGTCATCATGTTCCTCCTACCTCTTAGTATTTCGCACCAAACGCCTTCCGCCACTGCTGTGAGTATTTCTCTGCTTCTTTGGCACAACTCTTTTCTCCGGAGCCCGAGCACTCTGAGAAAGTAACGGCGAGATCACCATCCTTGAACTGCGCGCCCTCTTTTGTCGTCGAGTAAGCGTTGATGGCTCGCTGCGGTATGATTGCTAGATTGGAGAGGACCGTGGGGTGCCATTGAACAATGTGCTCCTATGAAATCATGAGCATGAGTAGCCAATTACGCAGATCATGGTCACGACTTACCAGTGCATGTCTCTCAGCCTTAGCAAAGTTGTAACTCCGATACATCGGGTCAAACCACGTATCGAGGAAGAACTTGGCCCACTCGCCGTTCCTGACTATCAGACTGCTTGTCGCAATACCCTCCTTATCCTGGGTGACGACAGCATCGACATCGCTTGGTCTCTGGTGGTCGAATGTCTTGATGATGCTCATGGGTGGCACGACGGGGTGGTCCTTCATCACCATCTCCTCGAGCCTCGACGTGCTCATGACGTACTCTTCGATTCTGAGGTTGGGGTTCATGATGAGGGCGTGCTGGTCGAGATACCAGATGTACTTGCAGTCGGGGAATTTGGTGATGGCGTGTCGCATGGCTACTACCTTTGCCCAGGACGACGGTGCGCCTAAGAGTTCGTAGTCTTCTGCTTGGGCAATGAGTAGCTTGTATCCTGTGGACGAGTGTGTTAGGCCATAGCAGCAGAAAAGAACATGCGGGGTGTCTGACCATGTCTGTCGGCGTACTGTTTCCTGTTCTCTTTTATTTGCATTGAATATCCCGTGTTCGCATATTTCTCGTCAAACACGGTCACTATTACTACCGGAGGCTTGCCCGTTATTGTGCGAGACCCCGATTTCGGTTTCGAGCTGCCAGAAAATAGAAATATTATGCAGAGGACAAATACGAGGAAGAGAGCTATCGTCTTGACTTGGCTCCGTCGTATCATGGGCATGCGCGATCGTCTGGGCCGAAAGGGTGGCGGATGGGAGTCCTTCCGCGGGGGGTAGGCGTAATGCATTGTGTCTGTCGACTTAATCCCGTAATACAAATGACAATGATATGCTATGCTAGGGCGCAAGAATGTAGGAGAACTTCGATCGGGGTTGCGTCGCAGCTATCGAAGACCGCGTGACGCTCAGCTCCAAGCTTGTCACAAAGAAGGGCGACCACTTCGAAGGTCTAGTTTGTGTTGGTAGGTATTACTTGATAACGTCGAGCCTTGATGCCAATTACGGATTTTCGGAGGTATTTGGGGGGTTCGCAGTCGGAGAGGGTCGAATGGGGCAAGCTGGTAAGGACGTGGCGTGGATGGGGATATCGTGAGAATTATAGGAGAGGTGTTGAATGCGACTAGGGAGACAACGACGACGAGGAGCTCCTCTTTAAGCGACAATCAATATCTGGCGAAAGACAATACAATAGCGATACCAGCCCGGTAATGTTCGTCGAGTGGGCATCGCACATTAAGAATTACATCCACCCCGTCGTTGGCCCGTCTGAAGTGAGGCAATGGAAGCTTGGAAGTTTAATGATGATTTCGGACTTTGGGTGGGCAATCACCTGTACCTACTAGTTGCGACTGATAACGACCTATCGCAACGCAACAACGGCGGACTAGCTACTCTAGTTAGGTACTAACCTGGCAGGGGGCTAGACCAGACAAACCCCTGTGACGTGCAGCTGAGTGTGCTCGGCAATGTCACCACCGCCCTGCATGACCGGAGCTTTTCATTAGTGCTGTGGGCTCATCAACCACCAGGCTATTTCTGGCTTCTTGAGACAAGCCTGTCCAGTGTCTCGCCTGTCTTGTTGGCGGTCGGCAGTTGAACATTGTCAACGTCAGCGAAATAGACAGAGTTAGAGTATTGAACCGAGTCCATTGTCCACCGTGGCCAAAACCTGTCACTACCTACTATGCCTCTGATTCAATGCCAAGCATGTTACAGAAAGCAATCCCCTTCTGACGGTCAACGCTGTCGAGTGTGTTGGACGCGATTGAGCGCATTCCAAACCCCACCCCCAAGTTAGTGCAACTTCTGTCCCATCTAGGTATTGTGTTAAATGCCATCCATATACAACTACATGTATTCTTGCTACCAATATCTTAGGTACATATAACTGTATGCCTCAGGTCAAACCACGATCGAGCCTCACACTACAAAGCTCTGCTGGAACTACGGTCGTCTCAATCCGCCAAATCTGGCCATCTCCGCTGTCGTTTTTGCGGAGATATAAACGGACTGATTACCTATATATATAACCCCACGATTCAATCCCCTGCTGTCTGCAGTTCAGCATTAAACGAACACCAGATATGCATATTGTCAACGTCGACTATACACTACCAAAAAGGGCTATTGAGCATCACGCCTCAGATCTGGTGCTGTAACTGTGATCATGAGTACAAGTCCAAGCTGTGGGCACAGCACAGGATGGTGCCCTCGCAGCCGCAAGTGTTTTACCTGTGGATGTCCGCATTGGAATGTTCCAAGGTGCTCGCATAATTCGAGTGTTCCGAGGCTTGGAAGACAAAGTTGGTGCACCGGACCCTACCTATGCCTCTTGTCTGATTATATGTTTGACTGCTATAATTGGAAACCCATCTGACCAATACATCAAGTCACACGGCGTGAAGTTCTGACGTTGCAAAGCTTTGCCGGAATCACGGTCGTCTCAAGTCGCCAACGATGGCCGTCTCCAATATCGTTTCTGCGGAGGTATAACTGCGTCCATCATATATGACACCGCATTGTTGTCTGGCTTACTTTATTGGGCGGCTCGTAGCTGAACCTCGCTCTGCCAAAGTTCAACGCACACTATCTCCACGTTGTCAACATCAACAACAGGCATCTAGAGATCCTGCTGCCCACTACCACTCAGTCTTAGCCACGAAATGGTCTGGCTGACTTTGCCTCCTCCAATATGCCCAACGTGTGGGTTCCACGGACGTCATGGTAAATCGTGGTGTGATGTCTGTTGCACGCCCTGGGACAACATATCCTTTGAAGACCTATATCCTTATCCTGGCATAACTGAACCGGAACCAGAACGTCAGTGGAATTCTATTACTTGAAGGAAAACCATCCGTATCATATCGCATTCTAGACTATACGTTGGCAATACGCGTATCTAACAATTCATCAAGATTCCTGTCTGATGCTGGAATGGCATCCCACTGCGCCCGTCTCAATCCGCCAGATATGGGACCGTCCATTGACTTTTCTGGCGAGATATAATGGCGCTTTCTGGGAATAATCCCTCACGTCGACGCACTATTCATTTGTGTTATGTGAAGAAACGTCTTCACTACCTATACCGTCGTACTTCAGACAATGTTTTCCATAAGCACCCTTAAATAACAACACCGAGTCAGCCCACCATCATGCTCAACCAAACCCAAATGATATGCAGTAACTGCGCCATCGCATGTAACCCCGCAATGTTGTCTCGCTTAGGTTATATATGCCGGCTGAGGTAGCAGCTGAACTCAAAGTCCAATGAACACCATCTCCACATTGTCAACATCGACTGTGTGCTGCGAAAAAGGGGCTATTAAGCATCACGCCTGAGACTTGGGCTATTCAAGTTACTATGCCGGACTTTCGCTGTACAAGATGTGAGCTTCTCGTATCTGTTTGCGACAGCAGGTGTCCCACATGTGGAATGCCGGCGCCGAACCCTCCAGGACCACCACCGTGGAAATCGAATTCCCGGCGGTCTGAAACACAGAGTTGGTACAACAACTCCTATAACCGGGGTATAGTCCCACTTCTATCATACACTGCGGGTGCAAGACGATGAGGGAAAACTAACATACCTTATACATCAAGTCAAACCAAGACTGCAGCCCCTGACGCCAGCAGGACGTGTCACGACCGCGCCTACATATGTCCGTCAAGTATGGCTTCCGCCAACATGGTATCTGCGGAGTATTTGCAAACTCACCCAGTCGTACACGATCCGCGAGGTGGGCAGCTTCTGCTTTCTCACACTATCACTCGTCTCTCTACGAAACGACTAACGTGATGTACCAGTTTAAAATATCGTGCTGGAAGTGCGGACGTCTTAATCACCCATCGACTAGAGCCTGTCCTGTTTGCAGGAAGAATCACGGCCTGGTGAAGTGTGATCTTCCGAGTCATGATTTATGTTTGCGAACAAACTGCACTGCTATGTCTCTGCTCGTTAAACCGAGCCATCCACAGCAGTATCTGACGGTTTCTCTTTTGCACGTTCGAGGTCATCTGTGCACTCGATATTGCATATGATTCTCATCAAAGTGAGAGGGCATGTAATGAAATATATATGTAAGGTGCCCCAGGAGTTGCGCAGCCGGTGGCCTGTCGTGTTTGTTTCAAGTCCTGTGTCTTGGAGTTTGGTGTGGATATATGTTATATACCTGGGTATTCATATGTACTGTCTTAGGGTTGACAAAGAGATTCTCGTCAGAGTACTTCATCTGAAGAGAATATAATCCATTTCACCCCATTGATGTTGACGCGCATGCGTTTTTTGGATAGCCTCACAACTGAATTCGTAATCCCGCCGCGGCCAATGCCCTGTTTGGACTTCGGACTTCACCCAGGGTGATCTCGCAGAGTGGCGTCTTTTCAACATGCCTGTATGTGTACAGTCAATCAAAACGTATAGTGACCAATCTGACAATTTGTGTGGTGAGCTGAACGCAGTCGAAACGCTGTACCGAAATCTCGAGGCTGCCAAACGTCTCAACATCGTGACTCTAGACGTTCCTGACTCGTCCACGGTTGGTTGCTCAATCAAAATCGAATATCAGTGTTCTTATTCCAAACGTTCCTAGTTTCCGAGACGACTCATATGTCCACTGGACTATTTCCCACAAGCAAACGCGGCGCAGGAGGGGAGGCCATGAGTGAAGCTTTCCTTGCTACTATTGAGGAGTTTCTCAGCATCGAGAGACCCTAATCAGCATCGCAGATGCGTAGGCCGCAACATCCTTCCTCTATCATAGGAAACACACATTCGTGGATATGAATAAGGGTATGCCAGGCTTCGGCTACAACGTAATGTTGTTATTATACACGTTGTATAGACCACAATATATCCTCTGCTGACAATAGGCTTGTAATGTCACATTGTCTAGTTATATGTATATATCAACCACTGCCAACGCCAACCTTCACGCACTCAAGTCGCATTTCCTTTCGGATGGCGAACGCTGGCTATTACATCCATCCCACCAATCTCCGGAAAGATCAGTGATCATAGACGGCAGTATGGTTGATCTCCCGACTCGCCAAGTTGAGCACAGACAAGACGTCTGTACTCGAAAGCTACATCAAGGATATCAATCTTTGCACACAGACTAGTTGACGAGGCATGGGAGAGCAGCTCCAGGGCAACTTAAGAGTGTGCAAATGGGGATCTGTATGGAAATCATCACCTTGTCATCAAAGAGGAAGAGCAAATTGGTCTTTCATTGAGCGACATCAAATCGTACATTCTCATCATGATTACTGATCCTCATCATCACTGTCGTCATTATCTTGAACATTCAAAATCTTCTGGCTGGCTCGATTAAGAGTCCGCTCCGTATACTTCCTCGTTGCTTTCCACACAGCCTATACCTGCAATTAGCCAATATTCTGCCCCAGGCTAGGGCGGACTTACCCAAAGAAACGTCAGGACCCCGATGAGAACTAGCGTCAAGTTGATGTTCTCCATCCTCTCTCGACCAGTTCCTGCCCGACGAGCTCCGCCGCTAACGATACCACTCGTGCGCAAATTCCACCATTGCCAAGGGCTCATGGCGAGGAATGCCTTGACAAAGCCTAGTAGCCCAAGAGAAAAGACACCCTTGAGTAGATGCTCAAGCCAACCATCATCCTCTTCATAAAGGTCTTCGTAGTCTCTGAACCTGGACCCGGAACGAACAGAATCTGAGATGGTGCCCACAGGGTCAAGCCAAAGGCCAAGGATGGGGTCAGCAACGAAGCCTAGTAAGAAGATTGTGACGAAGAGGATTGCCAACGTCATCAGAAGAGAGATGAAGGGACTTTGGAGACGCTGCGCCCAGGATAGTCGCTCGATTTTGTACGTGTAGCTGCAGATATCGCATTTGTAAGCCTTTGCCGGGTTTTCGTCCATCCATATCTTCAAGCAGCCTTCGTGCATGTACTTGATAGACCCTTTGCATAGACATGGGCTGATCAGTCGATCGCCTTCTTCGTTGACGTAGTGTCTTTTGGGGCGACGGTGTCGTATTCCATCTAGCATGGTAGCTTCTTCATACGTGGGCCGCACCCATTCAAGACATATCCGGCATCTCCGGCTGTCTTTTGGTTCGCCGTAAGAGTTGAGTTGAGGGGGCTCCGGCTCTTCAGCCGGCGGGCTTTCATCGCGAGGGCTCGAAGCTGTTGAATCGCTTGCATCTGCTCCGCTCGATGGGCCAGGAACACCATCGCCCCAGCTCCATCCGGACGTGGCCGCCTGCATAGCTGGGTTTCCCGCGGAGTCTGTCGATGACAGGAAATTCAGGGTAAGTACAGAGAACGATTATTGAATATCGCCGCAATATGCGTCCAGGCGATATGATTTGGAGCTCAATAGCTGTGCGTTGTAGGCTCGGATCTGTTCGGGGTATGATTGTGTGGGAAGAGATGCCTAATGCCAAGTTCGGATCTAGATTTAGTGGTACTACAAACCAATTGTACAGGTCAAAGGACACGTGTGACCGGAATAAGCAGGCTGAGATGGTCACTCAAAGGCCGACAGACTAAGGGCAATAAGTACGAACAACCCCCAAAAGTCGAAGAGTCGAGAACAATGGCCTGAAGCTTCGAGCTGAACTGAGCCCTCATACGACCGGCTATGGTATATGCAGGGCCCTACATCAGATGGCAAGTTTGCGGCAATGATCTCATCCTCACTGTTGAGTGAATGTTCGTCGATCGTCGCTTGGGCAAGCCACTGGTCGCAAGCAGCTTAGACGATGTGTTCAGGTAGCTAGGGCCTCTATGAGGAGTCAATCATTGTGTGAGAGCGCCTTGGGAGATCCTGCCGTGAGGAAAGATATCATGAAATAGAAATTGTGTAGGAGACAGCTTGGTGGCTGAAGGCTGGCGAGCTCGGTGGAAAATTCCCCAAAGACGCTGGGACCAGTAGAGATTAGTCATTGCAGCAAGGTAGTTGGACGAGAAAATAAATACTGGCACTGCCCAGGTGTATTGGGTCTGTTTGCCACCTTACACCCACAGCATGGATAGGAGACTACCGCGTAATCTGCTTAGTATTATGGATATAATCAGAAATTGAAATAGAATGCGAGCATTATGAGGCTTTGACATGATTCAGCTTGGTTTTTATTACAGTAGATACTCTGACCTTTAGTTACATATGGTGATGAGCGTTATAGCCGTCGACGATGGTAGGGCTGGACAAGGTATCGTGCTATGGTTTCTGCCGCCGCCAGTGGGATTGGTGGGGAAGATGGTAAGAGCTACCCGGAACCAAGGTACCTAGATCGAGGTACCTCATCGCAGCTCCCACTGACGCGCACTGGCGATGCCTGGAGCTCCCAACGCAGCCGCAGACACAGCAACACCTCCATCGCCAGACCTCACCACCAAGGCTTCGCATAGCCACATACAACTCTTGAGCCCTCTTCATTCTCGAGCCTCCAGCCAAGTTAGCCAACTCCGCAACCAATACACATTGTACCATAAGCATGGCCGACCGTTACTCCTTCTCCCTCACGACATTCTCCCCCAGGTAAGTTCCCACCACATCTAGTTACTCATCCGTTTGTGTCCATGAGCTTTACGAAGCTTCAAACTCTTGTCTAAAGCTAACCCATAAACAGTGGAAAGCTGGTACAGATTGGTGCGCCTCTCTCCGCGATTACCCTCATTACCCTCCTTCCGAAAATACAAACCCCTCCATTTACAACCAACCCCCGCCATGCATATCAACTAACATATCAACGCCAGAGTATGCTTTGAACGCAGTCAACCAGGGTGTCACCGCCTTGGGTATCAAAGGCAAGAAGCTACCATGGTCCACGATGTTTGGATTTGTGCTAACTAGGTATATACAGCAACCAATGGAATCGTCCTAGCTACCGAGAAGAAGTCCTCCTCCCCCCTCACCGACCCGGCCTCCCTCTCCAAGATCAGCCTCATCACCCCGAACCTCGGCATGGTATACGCCGGCATGGGCCCAGACTACCGCGTCCTCGTCGACAAGGCCCGCAAGGTTTCCCACACAAACTACAAGCGCGTCTACAACGAGTACCCCCCGACCCGGATATTAGTCCAGGATGTGGCTAGAGTCATGCAGGAGGCCACGCAGTCGGGAGGTGTCCGCCCTTACGGTGTTTCCCTCTTGATCGCAGGCTGGGACGAGGGCATTTTGCCCGAGGAGGAGAATGTGGTGGAAGGCGAGACTACAGAGGACGGCAAGAAGCCCGTGGCTCAGACAGGCGGCATCCACAAGGGCGGCCCCATGCTGTACCAGGTCGACCCCTCAGGAGCCTATTTCCCCTGGAAGGCTACAGCCATCGGCAAGAGCGCTACGACAGCCAAAACTTTCTTGGAGAAGAGATACACTGATGGTCTGGAGTTGGAGGATGCCGTCCACATTGCGCTGCTTACGCTGAAGGAGACGATCGAGGGCGAGATGAACGGAGAGACGATTGAAATCGGTGAGTGTTTCTTGCCTTTGGGTGTGAACTGCAGTATACTAACTGGGCTAGGCATCGTCGGACCACCCGCCGACCACCTCCTTGGCATCGAGGGCGTCAAGGGCGCAACGGGTCCTCGCTTCCGGAAGCTGACGCCGCAGGAGATTGAGGATTACCTGACGAATTTGTGATCTGCTTTAGACGTTCTGATTTCGAGTTTGGCAAAAAGCTCCATGTGTATCATAGAGAAATGGCAGGCATGGTTAGAGGTCAACACTGGAGACAGAATTCCTAATAATCAAACGGAATGATCATCCGACGTTATGATGAAAGAACTACGCGGCCCAGCTCTTACACCTGTGATTGTCTCCCCTGGTTTGAGAGACACTGGGACTTTGGTCCATGTGGTGGTTTTGTCTACGTCCGGCAGACCTAATTGACCGTTGTTGTTTGAGCCGACCACGTAGACTTCACCAGTGGTTGCGAGGGCGATGATATGGGTTTCGCCTACTGCTACGTCTGCTATGTCGTGTTCTTCTATTACGACAGGACTCGGACTGTCCGATAGTGAGTCTAGGATTGGCGCACGACCTGGATGTCCGCCCCAGGCATAGAGATCGTTTTCGGAGGTTAGGGCGCATAGCACGTATCCAGATGCTGCAATTTTGGTGATTTTGCTTGAGGGGAGGTCGAGTAGGTCTTCTACAACACCAGGGGACGTTGATGATGACGATGCCAGTTCTCGTCCGAGACAGGAGGCATAGCGTTCGTCTCCCCAGGTGTACACTCGCCCATCTTGTGATAAGGCGGCGAAGCCTGTTTCGTAGGATACTAGCTGGATAATGCCTTTGAGATCGGTGAATGTGTGTTGTGCTTCTGATATCGTGAGTGCTGATATGGAGGCGTATTGAGTTATCGTTTGATCTCCGTCGTAGACTATAGGTTATTAGTACAAGACTTAGGTTTGCATTTGAGTCAATCTTACTGGCGATGGATTCATTCCCAGCAATAGCAGCAGTGGATGAAAAGAGCTTCTCTCGTAGCTCTGGGAGTTTGAGGCTCGCATCCTCATAGCCGGCGGGATTTATACCCGCTGAGGTTTTGACTGGAACTGTTAGGGTAGACGATACTATGAATGGCTTATGGGTACTTACCGACTGTGCATGAAAGTGATATATACAGGATTTCGATGAGTTTATCTGAGAGCACTCTTTGGAATGAGGAAAGGTCATCTGGTTCTCCTGAATCTTCGCCTGGCGCAAGAAATGTCAATTGATTCCAGGCGTTGAACCCTGTTGCTATTAGCTCCATTCCTTTGACTCAGAGGTCACTACAGTACGCGTGCTGTTGATGTGTCCGTATGGTCGTTTGCATTTCATTTGATCAATGAGATGTTCGCTGAAATGGAGATATGGTAATATAGTGCGAAATGCTAGCATACTGTGTATACCTTATGGCTTCCCTACCAATCAGGTCCATCTCACCAATTACCTCAGCTCTGAACGTTGGGCCTCATGCACGAAGCCGGCATCTCCTAAATATTACCAACAAATCTTGAATAAAGCCTCGCATTCTAATTTCTTTTTCGCACATCTTAACCTGCTCAGATAATAGCACTAATGTACATATTGGCAAAATTTGTCGCTCCCACAGCCTTTGAGGGGCAATCACCAACAATCGCGCCCCCATGGGATCACTCCAACATACATCAACCAAGAGCTGTATGATACTCAAGCTACACCTGCAAAGCCGCTAGTTGCCAGAACATCTGTAGCACATACTCGAAACTCTATGTTCAGTTATACAATACTGTAATATCCATTGCTGTCTTGCCACCTGAGCTATGGATGCTGTTATGGAGGATGCTCCTCCACCTGTGTTCGAATATGGTACCTCTTCGTCCGATACGGCCAGTTCTCCTGAGCCTGAGTCTATGTATGAACAAGAAGCACTTGATCTACATGATTCTGATCCGATCGGCACCGAGGTGGCTTCCGACGGATTTGTTGCTCCTCCTGCTGAACAGGAAGCCACAATACATGCGCGAGCATATCAACTGGAGATGTTTGAGGCAAGCTTGAAGGAAAACATCATTGTTGTTGTGTGTTGTCATTACTCATGCATAAAGTGAGCACTCAATTGACATAGTAGTACAGATGGATACAGGCAGTGGGAAGACTCAAGTGTAAGTGTGATCTAGGGCAGGATCGAATCTCAACCAACCGTGCCTTTCTTCGTGCCTGCTGACTGGAAAATAGAGCTGTGCTTCGGATCAAAGCAGAGCTTGAGAGGCCAACTGACAAGGTAAAGCAGTCGCATTCACTATCTTTCTGATCTTTCCAGCTGACTTCTATCAAGCTCATCTGGTTTCTTGCACCGACGGTGACCTTGTGTGAGCAGCAACACAAAGTCCTCACCTCACAGATTGGAGCAGTTCAGATAAAACTCCTAAGTGGCAGTGACAATGTTGATACATGGTCCGATCAACAAATATGGGACGATTACTTGTGGAATGTACGGGTCGTAGTTTCAACCCATCAGGTCTTGTTTGACGCTGTATCCCATGGCTTTGTTAAGATTAGCGGGCTCTCCCTCATTGTATTTGATGAAGGTAAGCACGGACCCCATTCAACATCAGCTGGTCCATTCACCTAACATAACATTCAATCCTCTCAGCCCACAACTGTGTTAGAAATCACCCTGGGAGCAAGCTCATGGAAAGGTACCGTATCTCAAAATCTGCAGGCTTACCTTGCCCTTCTATCCTTGGTCTCACTGCAAGTCCTCTCATGAGATCTCAGATCGACTCAATTGAGGAAATTGAAAGAACACTTGATGCCACTTGCAAGACGCCTTCCATCCACAGAGCCGAACTACTTGCCGCAGTCAATCTTCCCAAAGTAAGCTACATTACAATTCCAGGCATCCTCATCCCTCCTGCGACCGATGCTATGGAAAGACTTGGTCGTGCTCTCCACGGCCTAGACATCACAATGGACCCTTTCATATTGCAGCTTCGAAAGGAAGCAACGGAGAAGAGCCTGATTAAGCTTGCACAAGCTTTCGCGACCGGAGACACGCTCATCCAGAACCAGATGAAGTCACTGGCAAGAACGAGCACGATCATTCTGGCCCAACTTGGCAGCTGGGCGGCAGACTACTACATCTTTTGCTCTCTGCAAAAGGCCGTAGGGTCTAGAGACCACGATATCCCCATGACAGGAAGATGGACTCCCGATGAGTCCCAATACTTAAGGGATGTCTTACGCCTGGTGAGAGTTGACAAACCCATGCCATTCGAACATATTCCAGGTGGTTTGGTATCTACAAAGTTCGAGATTCTCGTTCAACGACTCCTAGAAACACCCGTCACTGCGATTTGCATCGTCTTCGTTCAGGAACGATGTACAGTTGCCGTCCTCAACCACATGCTTTCAGCACACCCATCCATCAGAAGTCGGTTTCGAGTCGGTAGAATGATCGGTACTAGCAGCAGCATGAAGCGGAAATATGACCTTGGCGACTTCGACACAACGAAAGACACTCTAGACCTGGAGAACTTCCGAGCGGGCAAATTGAATCTACTCCTGGCCACCAGCATCCTTGAAGAAGGCATCGATGTGCCAGCCTGCAACTTCGTGTTCTGTTTCGATGAGCCGACCAATCTGAAATCCTTCATCCAAAGACGAGGCAGAGCAAGGATGCCTGAATCGGAGCTGGTCGTAATGCTGCCAGGAACATGGGACAAACAGACGGTCTTGATAGATCTTGAAAGGGAGATGAAGAGGCGCTACGAGGACGAGATGAGGGCAGTTGCTGAGATGGCTGAGCTTGAAGACATAGAGGAGAACGCCAACGTGGCACCTCTGGTTGTTGCTAGTACTGGTGCCCGTCTCGACTTCGATCAGGCAAAGTCGCATCTCGAGCACTTCTGCACCGCCGTGGCAGCAAACAAGTATGTCGACCACCGCCCGTTCTACATCAAAAGGATCGAAATAACGTGGAAACCTGGCGTTCTCAACATCACCGCCATCGTGATCCTGCCCTCCTCGCTCCCTCAGAGCATTCGTCGAGTAAGTGGCATCGGAGTCTGGCATTCTGAGAAGAATGCGTTCAAAGATGCAGCGCTTCAAGCAATAAAAGCCATTCACGAGCTCGGATTACTCAATTCCAACCTGCTGCCGATCACCGACATACCATATAAAGAGGCGAGCGAGAAAGGCGACCAAAGGGCGGGGCTAGACACCGTTGATGGTGTTCGGAGTCCTTGGCCGAGGATTGCTCGCCTGTGGCGCGAGTCAAAGGAGGTGATACAGAGACGTGTGCAGCTGAAGGACGACAACACAGTGATCTGCGAGTTCGACGTGTCACTACCCCTAGCGTTTCCATATATCCCCGAGTTTCCAATCTTCTGGGATAAATACACCACGTGGACCGTCGCTACAGGCACCGAAGCGAATGCGGTTCCTGTGACAAAGCTGATGAAAGACCAAGGTCCTGCTTTGCTTGCTCTAGCATTCGGACATCGCTTCAAAGAAATGGAGGATTCTCAACAGGTCATGCACATACAGTCCACGTATGATATCGACTTTGCCAATGCATTCCTGAAGCGCGTTAGGGATAATGTCGGCCCGGTCGAGAAAGAAAAGCTCCATCCACGTTCTATTGTGCGATTTGATGGAGTTATTCCACATATCTTCGACGAGTGGTTCGATTCGATGCCCGACCTGCAGTTAGTCCAGCGAAAAGTGCACCCCCTATTCACGGAGCCATCCTTGGCTATGTTACCTTGGGTGGCAGTGAAGAAGTGGCCGAGACGGTTTACTTTCCTCGCACCCCAGCCTGATGAAGATTCGTCCTTGGCGGCAACCAAGAAAAAATACTTCAAGGTCTTCCCCGTGTCGCATTGTATGATAGAAACGGTCGAAAGAGCTAAGATCTTTTTCGGCGTGACTATCCCTTCCTACCTTCACATGATCGACCTGTACCTTGCAGCAGAAGAGCTCTGTGACAGCATTCTGCCAGAAGTCGCCTTCGCTGATCGTTCTCTCGTGGTGACTGCAATTAGTTCGTCAGCTACCAGTGAAACGGTCAATTACGAGAGGCTTGAGTTCCTCGGAGACACCATTCTGAAGACCCTCGCGACAATAGCAGTCATGGTTCAATGTAAGTTCACCACCACCCATCAAAACTGACAGTACTAATAATTGGCATCAGATCCCATCTACCCCGAAGGCTACCTCTCCCATGAGAAGGGAAGAATTGTTACCAACTCCACATTATATAGAGTCGCTCTTAAGTGCGGGCTTGACAAGTTCATCCGCACTGAGAAGTACAATGCCACGAATTGGCGACCGATATATATAAAGAACTACGATTCCACTACCGAGGTTGCTACAAAGAAGCGCACGGTGTCGTCGAAAACGCTTGCAGATGTGGTAGAAGCTCTGATAGGTGCTGCACACGAAGATGGTGGCATGTCAAAAGCATTGACATGTCTTCGAACTTTGATGCCCAATGTCCCTTGGAAGAGTCTGGAGGAAGGCCGCAAAGCTTTATTCGATCGAAAAACAATGTCGACAAGGGTTCCTGCCGACCTGGAACACCTAGAGGAGCTACTAGGCTATACATTCCAGAACAAGACTCTGATGATTGAGGCCATCACACACGCATCATCCAATCTCTGCGGCGGTAACCAAGAGTGTATGGAGCGACTAGAGTTCCTTGGTGATGCCATACTGGATATAATCATCGTCGATCTGATCTGGGGTTCTGAGCAGGAATTCTCCAACTCAGAGATGCATCTCCTCAAGCAAGCCGCTGCCAACGAATACATCCTCGGCTTCTTGGTCATGCAATGGTGTAACAAAGAAGTGGTCACTCAAATTGACCCAAAAGATAAGTCGACACGCGTCAACCAGATTGATCGTCCTATCTGGAAGTTCATGCGGTCGCACTCAATGGCAGTAACTACTGCTAAACTCGCGGCGGAAGAGCGATACCATGCTGAACGAGAGTTGATCGACGATCTACTGAAGAATGATAAGGAGTATCCTTGGGCTGAGCTGATGCATCTCGATCTCCCCAAGTTCTTCTGCGACATGTTCGAAGCGCTCGTCGGGGCTGTCTGGGTCGACTCGGGATCGATCGAGGAGGTCAAGGGACTATCGGAACGATTAGGTCTACTACCGCTGCTTAGACGCCTGATCGAAGACAAGGTCGAGCTCAGACACCCCAAGAACAAACTCGGCGAGTTCACGAGTAAGGACAAGAAAGTACTGAGATACCAAGGCGACGTCAGATATAAGAATGGCGTCAAGGACTGGTTTTGCAAGGTCTTCGTAGATGGGGAAATGATCGTCGATGTTGATCAGGGCATGAATCAGCGCGAGATCGAGGCGAGAGCTACGGAGCATGCATGGAGGATCCTCAAGAACAAGCCCGTCGTGAAACGAAAGAGAGAGGACAGTATGCAAGTCGACGGCGAGGAGGACGAGCAAGATGCTCGTAGAGAGGCTGCCAAGGTCAATGTCGAGGCCATGCGCACACAGCAGGTCGAGCAGGATCTAGTTGATCAGGTTATCAAGGGTCTGGATATCGAGAACTGAGCTTATGGGATATGACCGAAGCGATCATTTCATGATATAGACCGCAATGCCTTTAGATAGCAGGGCATGATGGGATATAACTGAAGGCGGTTATTTCACGGTCTTCTAGACTGCGATGGCTTTAGATACCAAGAAAGTAGCAAATTGATTACTCTCATTGCTGTTGAAAGTACTAGACAGGAACCGAGCTGATCTTATTTGACAATCTCTCCGCGTAAAGAAGCGAAGTAGGTCTGTTGCTTACCCTAATAGAAGGGCAGAAAGCACCATATCGCGCTACACATACTATCATGATGCCTACACCGATACACGTCGCCGTCATTCAAATCAATGGCAGCGGTGTGTCATAGACTTCTCTCTGACATCACTGCCCTTTGCTTCACCCTATCTCTTGCCATCAAATCTTCGGCATCCTACTGTCGTGCCTTCTTTCTGACAATCTCGCTTATAAGCGACTAGATTCTTTAGACTTCGAACTTCCTCATGGAGCAATGCGCGCAAACTTTATCAGGGCACTAAGCCCCCTACACACGCACGAAATGAAAATTTATCATTATTTGTACTGTGGACGAGCTGCTACCTCCGGTTTTGGGCACGCAGCTTACGAAAATGCGATGGAGATAGCTTCACGCCTGTCACGGAGAAAACAGCAAGATATTTTTCTTTGTTTATTAACTAGTATAGGCACGTAGTCTGCCATATTTCCTCATGCGCGTCTCACTTATCTCTCAACCTCAGGTATGCATGATGATCAATCTCCCCAGAATATTGACGAAGATTTGCATACCACCACGCAGACGGAGTTACTCAGACTTTCTCAGATATATCCAACAAGCGAAAGTCGACCGACGACAATAATCTCATCTAGGGGTATACCAAAACTCCACGCTGCGACCTCCTAAATATTGGAGATGTCGGTTGAGACATCTTGAAATGCGAAATCAAAGAAACTCAAGAAGGCGAATGCGACGTCGCTCATTTCGATCATCCACGATGGAAATCGTGAGATCAAATGCCCTCATTCTGGGTTCCCATCCCACGTGTTCTCAATGTAGGTCGGCCCATTGCTGATGATTGTTGTACAGTTAGATGCATCGCGTGAAGCAGTCTCAAGTATCTGCATTAAAGACCACCAGTTCCAACGCCGGCTGAGGTCATGAAGGGATCGTGGCGTCTGATGTTCAATCGCTTCCTCCTGAAGTGGGCAGAAAGTCGCGGAAGTAGTTGTCGAAGTCGTTCCAGATTGGGTTCTCGTCTGAGAGGCCGCCTTCCGGAACTCGAACTCCATGATTGCCCCAGTCGCTGCATGCTACGTGGAGAGGAGAACCTTCAGCGAGATATTCGAGCGGGTCTCCTTCAAGAATGTGTTTCCGCCAGCTCGCGAGAAGCGTCCAGATTATACGACCAGTATTGATCGCCTCCTGATACGCTGCTCTCTTCTCACTCAGCTTGACATGGTGGCCTTCATAGGCAGCAAGTTGAGGCGGCTCGGGGAAATTGATTGGGCCTACTTCCTGGATGTACTCGTTGTTGGGATGGGCCTTGCACAACTCGATCATCCCAGCCTCATAGATCAGAATTCGATAAATGAGGCTCGCGGTGTTGTTGATCGACTTCTTCAGCTCAAAGAGGAAGTTTTTCAGCCGTGTCTCAGTTGTGTCGTTCGTTCTCTTGTCGACAGTTGCTGGACCACTGCAAGAGCAACCTTTCCTCATGCATCGAGTGCACACGACAGAGCCTTCAGGGAAGTCACACTGCGTTTTGGCCTTTCTGCAACAATCGCAAGACCGAGTCCTGACCTTTCTCGGCTTCTTTTCTGGCGACTGATTCTCTGGAGTAGCGCTGGCGGTCTTGCGCTTTTTTGATTTGGGGGCCGGCTGCGTTGGGTGAGGCACAGGAGGTGGTGCGGTATGTACCTGGGGATGAACTTCCTGGGGCAATGCCTCTTCGAGGGGTGGCTGGGACTGCCGTGCCGATGCGCTCTGCTCTGCAAGATTGTCTGAAATTGGTCCTAAGCGAATATTCCAATCATCCTCACCCACAATCGGCAACTGAGGGTGCTGCTCTTCTGGCGTGTCATGCTGCGGAACAGGATAGAAGTTTGCTTCGAGGATAGCCGCCCAATCCTCTTCGGTAATGCCCTGCTCACCAGACTTCTGAGGCTGTTCATCTATGTGCCCCTGAGATGCTGAACGAGTCCCAGATGGAGACGGATACAAGTGGTTCTGTTCAACGTTGATGCTGTGTGGGCTGGCACCTTGTTGAATGCGGGCGTTGTTTGGAGTGCCAGCATGACCATAAGGCAACATCGGGGCATGTGTGGCAGCGTGGCGAGAGGCATGGTGAAAGGCATCGTGAATAGGGGCGGCGTGGTGGGGCTGTCCGTTAAACTGACCGAAAGGGGTTGCTTGGTGAGCTGCCGCCTGAGGAACCAATCCAGAACGATGGTGGTCATAAGGGTACGGCGAATAGTCATTAGAGTGCATCAGATCCGTTTGCACGTTCTGATGATAAGTGTGGAATTGCTGAGTACCAGGTCGAGTTTCAAAAGCGGGTGGGGCACGAAACCAAGGAGCAGGCTGGTGGTTAAAATCCGCCGGCGGAGGAGGCACAGACAGCAGCGCAGGGTTGATACTGGGACGAAAGCCGCTTGCCTGTGGCGCTCGACGTTGTTGGTAGTCCACGCCGGGCTGGCCAACCATAGGATAATCTTGAGCGAACTCCATTTCGACTTGGTCGTGGAGGGTTATGTGAAAGTCGGGTTGGTTATCGAAAACTGCTGGTTGCGCAACTGACCAAAGGGTGAGGATCTCCTTGCGTGAGCAGAGGAGTATCAAAGAAAGCAGCAAACACTTGTGATCAACTTGTTGATTACTAGTTGAGCGTCTGATGATGCTCACTCAACGATGGCAGATGATGATGTGGTGTTGCTTGGAAGACTGAATACAACTGGTCTGATTGTATTGTTGGTTCCTTGCTATGAAGATGGAGAAAGTCGGGCTGTGAGTATGGAGGGAGGAAAGCAGGGGGGGGCTCCGGGCTTTTATGTTCTCCTGTCCAGATGGTGGGAAGTCAGTGCTCACGATCGTGTCCAGGCTAAAAAACAGAGTCACTTTGGTGCAAATACTAGCCCCTTTTCACACGGACTAGGGGCGCCTGGAAGCCTGTGAAGCCCGCGAGGATGAGTCGGGGGAGTCATAAGCGTAACGGCGGTTGAAAACTTTAGTTCTGTGTAACTGAACTGTTGTCTAGGACTGTTGAACGGTGGCCTGTGATATGAAGGCAGAGTCGCTCTCAGTTCCTTCCCGCTCCAAGAATAGGGGTGTCATGGGGAAGCAGCATGCTTTGGATATTCAAGATGAGGTAGGGACATACTGTCTTCGACTCAACCTCTACTCCTCGACCACAAGTCTTAATACTGACGTATTTAAAGGCTACTCGGTTGCAAGCACATATGAGGTTCTATCCATACAGAAAATATCAGGGGACTGGACCTGTCAGGGGTAAATTGTTGGGTTGAGGAGGGCAGTCCACAGTGGACTGTCACACTATACCGCTCCTCTGCCTAACACTACTTGCTGTGCTCCCCATCAAACGGTTTTTTTTGCTGGGAATGGCTTATGAAGATCAGGCTACAAACCGTTGCCTGGATCTGATGTGACACTCTCAGGAGTAAGGCGGTTTTGGGTTCTCGGTGACTCTGAAGTAAGCTTCGCCGGGTCTGTGGACTTTATAGTACCGCGCCTTCATTTCGTTTCATTGGTCTCGCCTATATGGCGTGTGCTAACAATGAATACAGTCGAAGAATCTTTATGATGTACATTAACCGGCCTTACGCATACGATTGGTGTGGTAAAATCACCGGCGTCGAAAACCGTGCATACAGGCGCCTAGCGCTGCCATTTATTTCGACTACTGGGATTTGAGTTTCAGACGCATTGCAGACCTACCAGTCACGCGTTGCCAAATCGGGCCTGTTACGGAGTACTATTGTTGCCGTTGACCTCACCTCCAAGACACCAATCGTGATGTGTCTAGATCTGATTTTGATGCTCCCGCTTGGTGTGGGTTGAATAGGGGTAGCCATGGGAGGAATTGACAACTGCTCTGTGAGTGGTGGACCGTGCCCACTTAGTCTTTTCGGCTGCTGTGAGATTATAACGGTCACTGAGCTGGGGGCCGAATTGCAGAATTCGCCCGCCAGCCCTTCGAACACCGACTTTCTCCTCAGACACTGTCGAAATAAGCTGTGAACCGTACACGATGGTTCGCAACTCGGCCGCTGACAGAGAGATAGGTGGACCGTGCACTGCCGATGGAATAGGGGTCAGATGTGTCCATGTCGCAGCAGCGCCCACGCTGTGCACGAGAACCTCTCGCAAGAGGCGTGCAGGTCGCGCCGCGATAGATAGCCACAGTAAATACCTTCTATCGACAGGTTGTTGGCGATGACCCACCGCACCGTCAAGATATCAGACATACACTACGCTGGTGCTAGATTGGAATGCCCAGGCGGCCGGCCCGGCAATCAGGCACGCGGAAGCGACCATGCAACGACGGCGTTCACAACACTTTCACCGGTAATTGGTTGAAGCAGTGATGATAGAGCATCATTCCGTTTGCACCCGAGTCTTCTCACTTCAAGCCCGGGTGCTATCGTTGTAGGCTCCAGAGTGTGATTGTTCATGTCGTGGTTGCTGGAGCCTGAGCAGGACCTACCTACACCCACGATAGACCCCACAACTACGGGAGGTTTACATCGATAAAATCATCACCAGAGCGAAGGTAACGACACAACGTTACCTGCATTACCGGAAAACAGATTCGCTGCAAATGTGTCAGATGGCTCACTAGCGAAGCCGTCTAATGGACTCGACATACCAGCCTCTACGCACCTACCACCCCACAGTCCCAAGAGAATGTCTAGTGTCGCTGTATCCTATCATCTCAGTCACGACTACTTTTGGCGCACAAGAAACATATAATCTGACTAAGCTTGATACGATATTGTGGAATCGCTCAGAGTGAGACGCATAACTCAGTCTCTTAGCTCTTATATGTGGTGTTTCGAAAGAGACGCCACTACCAAGTTCTATTCCGTAACACGGACGTTAAGCACACGGAACGGCAGCGTACTGACGCTCGAGAAGGCCCCAACAATGAAACCCAAGACGTAACCGGATAATGCCATGTACTTCCCTTCGACGGCGCTCAAGCTTCAAACCTTCAGGTACGTACTGCTGCCTATCCCCAACACTGTACCCCAAGGACCGGATACCCTCACCATGGGAGATTAGAAATCCAAAATGTTTTTTGCGGGCACGAGTGAGATAGTTCCGAACCTTAACGAGTTTGACGCAGGGTATGGTTGTTTAAGAGTAGCGGGTTTCTCATCTCGTGAATTTAGGCTTCGTAACGTAAAAGAAGATACTACTAGGCTCAAAGTTAGGGTACGGAGAAACATCCACGCGCAGTTTCAAAATAAATCACCTTACGCGTACCGTTATGCAACATAATCGTAATCCTTCACAGCCAGATACCCACCCATACAGCATCGACACTCTGGATCGGATATGACTAGCCTAGCGTCAGCCAATATGGACCCCTTTCATGTTATGCCAGCAGAGCTCCAGCTAGCCTTTTTGCTCCAAGCCGACTCTAGAGCCGATGCGGTAGCGCTCAGTCACGCATCGCCGACGATGTGGCGACAACGTCAATATTCGTTCTTTCTTTTGGAAAAGGCATTCCTCCTTCGAGATCTGAGCCCTCTACTTCTGCAAACTGCCATAGCAGTCGTTCTTTTCCCCAAACAGGCGAGTACACCCAGTGACGGCCAGCGCGACCACATACACAAGTATCTCAAAGAATGGGCCGCTGGTGAGCTACCAGACCCTTTTGTACAAAAAGACAGAAAAGTGGTCACCCAGCTGGCAAACCAACATCAGAGCATTCTGAAAGTTGCGCAAGAATACATCGCCGAGGCTATACCTATTACGCCTCCTTACCAAATTCCCGGTCTCAGCTTTGAAGCTCAAGAGGCCCCCTTTGACGTGAAGAAACTGGGCCAACGCGAGAAAACGCGGCTGTTTCAAAATCATATAAGTTACGAGTTTATGTGCAAGTACAACGCGTCTGAACGTCGCAATCCTCGGATTCCTATGAAAAAATTTACCTACCCGTTCGATCACTCTGAAGACCAGAAATGGTCTTGGAAGTCTTGGAAGTCTTGGAATTGGAATCTCCTATACGACCCTGACGTCAACTACAAAGAAGAAGCAACCCTTGCTGGGAGATCGGAGTCCTACTACCACCCAACAACACTTCTACGTGCTCTACTGGAATAGGATCACTATAGATAGCTATACATGTCCCTCGCCTCCTCTCCGTCTGTAACTGGGAGCTGACCATACTGGCTGGACTGCCCCGTATCACGTCCTGATCAACGACTTGAGGCAATGAGAGAAAGAGCGTGCACGCTCGTGAGCACGATCGTTCTGGTGCCCATGAAATTGCGATCTTAGCAGCATTGGGCATGGCGAGATTAACTAAATCACTGTGGGTGTCCGAAACGGTAGAACACCGAACTTTTAAAGAAAATCGAAAAAAAAAGTCAACATTACTAGATCATCTCAAAGAGAGATACTCGGCTGTGTGGGGAATTGTTAGCAGGGGTCCAATGGGGCACGCCAGCAGTATGGGCAATGAGGCGGCATACAAAGAGGCCTGGCAATTCAGAAATTAGGTGCTACGATTGGTGTGTGAACCTAATGCAATAGATGTTTTCAAAAGAGTAGAATGTCACGAGACAATATGACAGCCTATGGTGCTATACTCTTGTCGGCCGGGATTGTGATATGCTTAACTGACGAAACGATGAATCAATGCTCATAAAGTTGCCATGTTTGTCAATCTGAAGCCAAACTTACACGCACAGAAAACAAATTGGTCTCAATGTGATAGAATTGTGGTGTTCTAGGTATTAATATATCGTGTCCCAACGTCCGCTGCAAATGCAACACATCTGTGAGGCCCATAACTTCCACGCTTAATGCTTAACACTTTCTTTCTTCTTCTTCTCCGCAGCAACAAGGCTATCGAACCGCGCCATAGCAGGAAAACCCTCGAGGAACACTTGGACAACCCAGAGGAACCAAAGAGTACTCCCAACCTCGATTCCATACGTCGCCAGTCTGCCGCGGGCCATCCACCACGCCTCAGTGACGTGAATAATCAGGACCGGGATTGCGATCGCCTTGACCAGCCATGCAAAGCCCTGCGCACCGTAGGGAAAGTAATTGTCCAACGTCGCCCACGCAGTTGTCCCGGGGCGCAGCAATCCGAAGCTCAACGCCAGGGCACTCGCGAAATAGAAGCTAACGCCAATGAACGACACAATACCAACGCCCCGCGGCGCCTCGAACTCGTTGATCCGTATATCGCTAAGTCCAAGCTTCTGCTGTGCTACCTGCGCCATATCGACGAGCCGCACACGCGCGTCTGCTAGCGTCTTCATGGGCGGGGAGATGCGCACTTTGTGCACCCCGGATGCAGACTTGATGCTGAGCGTATCGAGAGATAGGTCGATGAGCTCTGCATCCGCGGCCGCTGAGGAGGATAGGCCATTGAAGGCTCGCAGATATTGCTTGAGTTCTGCACCGTGTTCCTTGTTCATGTGGGACATGATGCGCGTTTTAGCGTCCGGGACGGCCATTTTGTTGAGAGGTGAGGATGGAGGATTAGTGATCTTGAGATCTATGTATCACGGTGAAAAATTTGGAGGAAAGGCTCAAATCAAGGCACAAGATGCGAACGCCAGTGATTCTCGATGAGTGTGTGTCGCGTGAGGTGCTGTCTTACTGTGCCGAGGTTCGGAAGGGCCAGTGCTCGCTCCATGGAACTTGATCCATTGACGACAGGGTCAAATTTGCGATTAAGCCCCACTATGCATCAAAAGCGATTATCACATAGGGCATGACTCCATTTGAGTCAGCTCGAGTCGACCCTTTATCTTCTGACAGAATATTTCTGGATGTGATTCAGCGCAGAATCGCATCGCATATAGTCATGATACTTTGCGGAGCACCGCACAACCGCCGTAGAATAGAGAGATAGACTCGCCCGCTTTTCCGTGTCACGACCACGCCGCCATCTAAGAATTGCTGCCCAGCTCGTCAGTCGAGCAGTCTCGGGTGGTGGACTAGGTGGATCGCCATTCTTGGCCCTGCGTTAGTGAGAGTACCTAGTAGTCGAAGATCTTGGTATGTTGTCTGTTGAACAGGGGATAGGCCTGTCGTGTCAGATCGAACGTGCTTTAAACCGTTCATGCCATTGGTCGACCATGACGAGTTATTCCTCTGCCAAATCGACGGAGTAGAGGGCTTCAAACGATTCATAAGATACCTAGTACTATGTAGGTAGCTTTTGGTTTCTTGAGCCACTAATGAATCGTCAATAAGCAGCAATGCAGCAAGCCACTCGCACGTGTGCATTTGCTCTCCGATGAGTCTCTCGATCATCGCCAGAGCACCTCACGATGCACAGGCAACTATGCGACAAATGACAGTCACTGTATTTGTTTCGGCACGAAAGACGGGCCTTCAAGCTGTAGAAGGTCTCCTTATCATTATCAATGCAGAGATTGGTAAGGCGAATGACGATAAAGTAAGGCAATGGTCACTTGACCACTTGCAGCGTTTACGTGCATCGGCGCAGGAATACATAGAACAGGGGTCTTAACCCCACACTTCACTACCTATCTCTTAGCGGGAATGGGCTTCGATCTGATGCACCAATGACTTGAGCTCATTCATTCGCATCATGCTATTGCAGATCGGCTAGGTCGATAAGAGGTAGACGAGAAGAATCAGCGGCAGTGGGGGCATCTTGGGAGCTAGTAGGGAGGACAGGGCGACACAACATTGAATGAGGAATAGTCGTATACGCTTCCACTGCTCCCGAATGCATGGTCTCGGGTCTTCAGTGACTAGCACAGGTGCAGTGACCTCGCAACCAGCGACTCAGAGCATTCAATCCCATTGTGCCCATTGTGCAATAGGAAGGCAAGCATCCTCGGTGTGCAACCATTCAATGTTGGCAAATAATGTGCCCGACAACACACCGCCTACTTCACGAGCTAGCAAGCAAGCAATCAATAGGGCACCATATAAGCACCACCGTTCTGCATCATTTGCGCAACAAGGCCAAACTTGCTTTCTCGTAAGCCACCATCTTGACGTGGATGTTAATTCGCGTTACTCGTGACAGTGGCTGCTTCCCTCTTCTGCCTTGCACCTTCCTTCTCCATCGTTGAGTATTCGCCATTGTCACGGCTCTTAATCCTAAGATTCGCGAATCACCGTTTCTGGGCCCCCACAACACCAGAACCAAGATTGCGACCTCGATTCACCACCTATGATGAACATCACAGACCAACAGACCTATGGAATACAAGTATCGCACACGGTCCTCTCCCCTCACCTAGACGTCGCCAGATAGGTCGCTCGCTCCTCAATCACCTACACCCGCATCATTACCCAGTCAACATGGCTATACTATCTGACATGAAGGACTCCTCGCTTGAAGAGCAGCCCAAGGATCATGGCTCCCTCAAGGACGAGGTTCTGTATCACGAGAATGTCTCTCTTCACAGCGGCGAGGACATCCTCGGCATGCAGGATCTTGACCCTGTACTGAACGCCAAGATGCATCTCGTCAACAACGTGAGTTGGAAATTCCTCGCAACCGTTCCCATGTGCGCATGAAGCTGACAAGCAGCAATGCGCCTCAGGCTATCGATGAGATTGGATGGACAAACTACCATTGGAAACTCTTCGTTTTGAACGGGTTCGGGTAAGAAGACGTGATTGGTCATGTCAAGATCGTACCTGGATCGTTTAGTCTAGTGCTAAAGCTAACTGCCGCTTAGTTACGCTGTCGACTCCATGATCACCCTCATCCAGAGCAACGTCGCGGCACCAGCTTTCAAGGAATTTGGCTCACATGGATACGCGAATGGTCTCAGCATTGCTTCCTACTCTGGATTGCTTGCCGGCGCTCTGTTCTGGGGATTCGGTGCTGACATCATCGGTCGCCGATGGGCTTTCAATCTCTCGCTGTTTATCTGCTCTGCTGCCGCCATCGTGGCCGGCTCTTCTCCCAATTGGCCTGTTCTCGGACTCTTCGTCGCTCTTGTTGGGTTTGGCGGCGGTGGAAATCTCATCTTGGATACTGCTGTCTTTCTCGAGTTTCTTCCCGGTAATCGACAATGGATGTTGACTCTCATGGCTTGTTGGTGGGGCTTCGGCCAGGCCATCACCGGATTCATCTGCTGGGGATTCCTCGTCCCCGCGCAATGGAACTGTGACGATGCCGAGCACTGCTTGAAATCTAACAACATGGGCTGGAGATACGTCTACTTTACTTCTGGCGCTCTTGTCTTCGTCTTGTCGATTCTGCGTATTACCATCGTTCGTCTCAAGGAAACACCAAAGTACTGTCTCGGCGCCGGAGACGACGAGGCGGTGGTCAACACATTACAATACATGGCAAAGAAGTACAATCGCAAATGCTCATTGACTCTTGATCAGCTTCAGGCATGTGGCAAGATTCAAAGCGCCCACAGCGAATCACGTTTCTCTTTCAGCGAATTCAAGGTCCATCTGTCAGGCTTGTTCGCAACAAAGAAGATAGGCGTATCGACTGTTCTAAACTGGCTCTCGTGGACGCTCATTGGCCTTGCGTATGTCCCTATACCCTAATGCTAGGAGATCAAGCTGACCATTTTGTAACAGTTACCCACTCTTCTATGTCTTCCTATCGTATGTCTTTCTGACCTGCCCCCAGAAGTTTCTGTCGCTAACGATGAGAGTAGCACGTATCTCAAGACTCGCGGCGTCCAAAGCTCAACAGATGCTTTCATCGTCTGGCGTAACTATACACTCACCAACATCTCCGGCATTCCTGGCCCCATCCTCGCCGGCTTCTTGTGCAACATCAAGGTTCTCGGCCGCAAATACACCATGGTCATTGGTGCGCTGCTGTCGATGGTTTTCTTCTTTGCCTACACTGCGGTCACGACCGAAGATCAGAATGTCGGGTTCAGTTGCGTGATTGCCTTTTGCATCAATATTTATTATGGCTGCTTGTACGCATATACGCCCGAAGTCCTACCGAGCCCGCACCGTACAACTGGGAACGGTGTCGCAGTCGCCCTTAATCGCATCATGGGTATTGTCTCCGCTGTTGTCGCTACCGAAGCGGATACCTCGACCTCGGTGCCGATTTATATCACTGCGGCGCTGTACGCCGTAATGGCTATCGTTGCGGCCAGCTTCCCATTCGAGCCGTACGGGCGACGGAGTTCGTAGGGTTCACGATGGATGCTAGTCACCACCTACTGCAGCTGCATGATAGGAGGGGGGATATCAGCAAACAAGAAAAGATGAGGGGGCAAACGAGGGTTGGTTTGCATTTGCTTCGCAGAGTTTGATACCATGGAGTTTCATAGACGTCGCACGACACTAAGATACCCAATCAACTGAAATGAATTTGATTTATTCTTAAAATGAATTCAATACACTGAGCCATGGTCTCGGGTCATTCGACGGTGTAATGAGAGATGAGCAGTGTGGACCTGGTGCAACCTTGCAGACCGGGTTCTCGGAACCTTGATTGTTTAACTCTTGAGGTTCTAGACGAGGTCTGTATCACGAAGAGTAATTATTGTGGTGTACAAGGGACTTTTTGTGTAGGCTTGGACCCCTACTTGTTCTAACGGCTGGTAATAGGTCATATTTCCTTCCTGACTTTAAGCTAGGACCAAGGGACATATACAGACATTTGTCAATGTTAGCTACCTATGTACTTATCAACACCACCCTGCAAAGCTCACCGGAACCTCGTTTGTTTCCCAGTCTATACGTCTGTGTGAGCGAGATTGAGCTCCCCATCCCGAAGCCGGTCGAAGTCTTACAAGGGTCCTCAGGGTATGACTCTTTGTGACAAGAAAGGAAACAAAATGTCAAAAATTGCGAACCATTTCTTTTCTTCGCTACAGCCACGCGCCAATTTCTTATCTCGGAGTTGTCTTCTTTTGTCCGAGTCTATACCTTCGGTAAGGTCATTTGCCTCAACGTGCAAGCAATCAATTGTCGTGAATGAGAGTTCAGCTCTGCCTCTGAACCGAAGGTTGTACCGCATCTTCGACAGATCGTATTACTTTCGAGCACATGGTGTCTGTGTTAATGATCTCTGCATCAATTAGCACCTAGTGTCTAGAAGCAGGTAGGACCATGCTTACTTCAATCTTGCGGTATTCGGCCAATGGAGTAGACACGGCTGATGTTGGAAGTATTCCATCGGATGACGTTTTAGGAACGGACAAGCCAACCTCAGTTTTCGTGCCCGGTCCTGGCGAGATATATAGGATGCGCCCGTAGATTCTGTCGGCGCATTATCCTTTCCTTGCTTCTCTTGGTCGTCATCATGCTTCCTCTTCTTATTGCTAGATTTGTTGTCGGCCTGGTTCTGCAGAGTGTATTCCTTCCCAGTATGATCCTCCAAGTTATCGTAACCATGAGAAGTGTTTTGCGGGACTGCCCACTCCCAGATCCAACGTCGATACCATCGTACAACCGCGTATAGGATAAATTCTCCATCCCTGACGCCACTTATCCGGTGGGGAACGCGTGGAGAAGTCGCGCTGTCTTCACCATCACTGTGGATAGACGTGCCAATTCCGCTATCTGCTGACTCCTTTGCGAATTTGCCGCTGTGAATCTCCGTCGTTCCAAGTGCGTCGCGGATATCTTGTTGGTCGGGAACTGTACCAGACTGGCTGTTAAGATGGTCTGTGACGTTGAAGCTGTGCGTGAAAAAGTGCTCAAGCCTTTGGGAACGGAGAGACGAAGGAGGCATGCTGGATCGGATGGGATCAAATTGATGGATACGGGAGGGTTGCGAGTCTCGAGAGCCTGATCCAACACCGGCCCTGAGAGAGCCAAGTGCCGACTGCTCAGCAGATTCAGCCATTTCAAGACTCTCCGGAGTCATTGGATGTTGAGAATAGAGACCTGGTTGAAAGAAATGATCAAGAGTCAACATACGAGAGATACTATGGGATTGGGGCGCATCCACATACGGAGAGCAGGTATATAAATGTAGGATAATCGAATAGAGACTGATGATTAGAACTTCGACCATGTAAGATCCGTCAACCAGATTCATCTTTCAGCGAGTACTAAACTGCTACATAATGCGGAATCTAGGAGCTCTGATTTAAAATAATTGCGACTGTTCGCAATTACACATGCAAGAATATCCGTATAGCCAATAAAACACATAGCACAGCGCGAATCCTTGACGCCTCCTGCACAAGCACTGTTTCGGCTAGCGTCCCCAAATCCGGCTCTGCTGTCACTGCAAAGTCTGGAGAGATCACCAATCCTGAGCAAACAAAGTATCTATATTAACTCTTAAACTATACAGTTGCCGTTGGGGTGCGTATGAGGGAATTGAGCATGTTATCATATGCACTTACGAGACACGTATTATCTGGTAGCCCGGGCTAGAGGAACAGCAGCAAGTATCCCATCACAATAGTAGTAATGATATGCTTCTTTCTAGAAGATCTCTAACCGCTACCAGACAACGGGAATGTTCTCCAGGGAGCTCAAACCATGAACACTTGGAGTCGCTACGCCGCCCGTTATTTTACTAAATGAACATCCTTAAGTTTCCGACATGAAAGCTTCGCAGCGCGTTGCTCTTATATTGATCTTTTCCACACTATACTCAATGCATGAACCAAAGTCCGAGTTGAAGCCTGGAACTATCCGAACGAGAAATCAGAAAGAGCAACACTTGGCGGTTCATAATTTCCTCGGTCCGTTTGTGGGATAATGAGAAGCTTGTTCGTGAGCGTTCGGAATCGGTAAATTGAGTCCTTAGTTATGGCCTGAACAACGTTCATGACGCAACAATGTTGCATAGTAAGTATGCCAAGATGCAGACTGAGATTGTCGGATATTAGGACAATTCACATCAGCGACGTGCCAGAGACTATTGCCAACTCGGCGGACCAAATCGACTCCTCAAAGCTGACCCGAAACCAACCGCAACATTATAGTATCTCCAATAACCATTACCTGAGAATTCAAGGCTGATTTTGGATTCGTGTCATGAAAAAAGGGGTGTCGATCTTGCCCGGGGAGACGCACTGTCTACCATCAGTGGCGCTCACTCGATGTAATAACACGCCGATGCAGCGCACCATCAGGGCGCAGCGAGCGCAGAGCCACATTCTCATAGTTAGCATTGTCGACTTGACCAAAAATCGGGCTCACAGTAGTTAGAATGTTCGAATGGCCAGTCATTGATGATTAAGCAATTGTTGCTATCAACCCACCGGCGCCTACTTACTACTACAGCACTTGCATAATAGCCTTCCAGAATGTCAAACATACACTTTTTTTCGTTCTTCCAAATCCTCGTTCTATAATTGTTAACCTTTAGTCCTAGCCCTAAGTCAAACTCCAACCGAGCCTACTTGATTCGGAAGAAAGTGGCTGGTGTTGAAAATATACAGGAGTGCATTATGTACTGAAAACGTGGGTGTGATGGGTGAAATCTGCCTCGGCTGTAAACAGGCATTCAGATCAGACTGGTCCAGCCTATGATAATTGGAAGCGCGTAGTGATTGGATAATTTGCTACCTATGAGGAGCGCCCACGTTGGAGGGATAGGCGTTCTATCGGTGGCGGAGCATCTCGTCTGATGCATCATCCCCGCACTCAGCCTCAATGTCCTCACATCGAGAGGGCTTCTGCTGCCGACTTCCGCGCCAATTCTGCTCCTATCGAATGTGAAACATTCCATATCCTCGATTCTCTATCTCTTTTACCCACACTCAGCGTTGGCTGTGAGGTGAGATCTATGTGAGAGGAAAGAGGCGTCATTATGGCGGAAATCTTAGGTATTGTCGCGAGCAGCATCGCCGTTGCTGAGGTAGCGGTTAAAGCTGGTGGTACGTCGCTGAGCCCATATCACTTATAGCAGAGTGAGACAGCGCTAACCCTGTCAGTAGTCAGTCAAACGTCTTCATTCGTTTCCTTCTCTGGGCATACCAAGCCAGACTTCTTTTGGTGGTAAACGCGGATCTTCGCAATACATACTGACCTGGTAGTCTCTAGTCAGCAATGTTCAAATTGAAGGATCTATGGGAATCTGTCAAAAACGTCCCAGAGACTATCGCCGATCTGATGGATCAAATCGACTGCCTCGATCCAACATTATGGGACGCAGAATATCAGTTCAGCCAGAACCAACTTCCACCGGAGTTATGGAATGATGTCACGGCCGTGAGAAGCTTGGCTGCTTGCCGGAAAGCCAGGGAAAAGCTTTCTAATATCGCGAACGAACTGTCTCGCTTGATACAGTCGAAAAGGAGGGTTGATAGGGCAAAAGGTCGCGTGAAAGTCATCCTAAGCAAGAATGAACTACTATCGATCGAGAAGCGATTGAGCACCGCTGTATCAATGCTACAGAGTGCCCAAATGGGCTATTTGATGTGAGTTATTCCGCTGCGATATGTTTCAGCTTTCTGCTTACCAATTATAGGACGCTTGCCCGAGCCCAGCCTGACATCATAGCTGAGAAGCTGATTTCCAGCTTGAAAACAGATCATAACACCAAAAACATATTTCAAGCTTCAATTCCCACTTCGACTTCTGCTGAGCATAGCCCGATTGAAGTTGGGAATGATCACGAAGACGAGAGGCATAGAGACCCTTCAGAGCCTCGAACGACATTGACCAAGCTTTATCACAGCTCCACGACAACGCTCAATTCCCTCGAGGGCATGCACATCGGACCATCCGAAGGAACCTCAATTTGGGGGTATTTCAAGGCGAGGAAGATGCCAGCAGGTTGCACAGTGGAGTTTAAGCCACCTTCCTGGCTTACAGGCGCCACGCGAGTGTGGTTGTTGTATTATACACACCAGTCGTATGCGGGCTGGACATATCAAATACGCGCCTATAACATGAGGCCGTGGACGTCTCAAATTTTCCTGGCTGCTCGCAGAAATGATATACCTCAACTTCAAGCCTTGTTCCAGTCGGGCGTGGCCAGCCCGTTCGACCGTGATCAGAATGGAGACACTGTATTGCATGTAAGTATGGTCCACAATTCCTAGACTTGAATGCGTTACAGTATCTAACGCACTTGTACAGTATGCTGCCCGTACCTTGGCCGTAGAGACATACTGTTTCCTAGAAAGTATGAATCTGGAACTTGATGGGGTGAACATATGGGGCGAGTATGCCATACAAACTTGGAACCCTCTACAGTGAATTGTCAGATGTCTAACACTGGTGACTAATCTAGAACACCACTTGACTTTCTTGGAATATTTCCGGACCACGACCAGAGCATAGCCACACAGCATCAGCGTATCAGTACTATATTATCCTGTACTACGGGAATTCGAGCTCTTATCCTTGACGATAAAGAGCTTCGGCTTATCTGTAGATGTCCCTTGGTAAGTGACTGGTTGCTCTTCCAGTCACTGCAACCTGATTTATGTCCAGCGCATAGTAAAACATCTCTCCAGAGTCGTCTCGAGACAGTATACTGGACCATACTCCGCAGATTCCCAGTTGAACTCGAACAAATCAAGTTCATTCTTGGTGAAGAATGGACTGAGAGAACTAGCAGCGCATATGATAGCTTTAGCGCTTCTCCCTATGATCTAATCAATATCCTTGCCGTGGTCGCCTCACAGCTCGCTGGAATCAACAGTGGGGATGCCGTCGACCTTGTCGATTTTTGGCGAAGCTTCATTCGAGAAGCTGTCCAGAGAACAGCGGAGCTCCATCCTCTATACTGGTGCGAACTTGAATTGGGCGGTTGGGACGATCATTATTTTGTGGGCAGCTTCTATGAGTTTCAAGGCTTATTTTCCCCGTTACTGGTATGCATGATAATACATCATCCTCGCCGGTTCAGAACCAGATGGCAAGCAGATCGATATAGAATACAAGCTCTGCAGCAGTGGCTTGCCATACTGGATGGAGCTGGCGTTGATCTCGTCCAGTACGGGCATCGAGAAAACGAGTTACTGCGAGATACTGAATTTACCATGGCGCGAGAGGTTAAGCGTATCTATCTTTTTAAAAAAGGATGGGGAGTGGATGATTCTTGGGTAGGCGAGTCGTACTTATACGGCTATAAGATTGGCGTTGTGCCTAGCGAAGGGGAATGTTTCTGGAGTGAGCCGACGGACGAATTTGCTGGCCAGTTTTGGGATATGGTTGAAGACCCGACTCAAGACATGCCAGGGGCTTGGTGCGACTAATTTGATCTGGTTCATTGAAGACATGAACAAATCACAAAATTGTAGGAGGTTATTGCAGTGAACATCTTGAGAGAGAATCGTACATCAGAGCTCTTCGACAGGATATGGCTCATTGCATTCATCAGGCTAGAACCGCGGATTCAATCAAGTGGCGAACACATAGGAGGAGATTACGACATGCGGATAAAGAGTCTTGATAGTGTCGTACCGCACACATGGTACTCATTTTCGGTTGGGACTTCTGCTATGCAAGCAACGAAAGCACACTTTGGTATCGTGCAATTGAGCGCTCAGCCTAGTCTTCGAGTAATATTACATTTGAGGCGCTGACAATCTTAGTTGATAAATGATCGGCATCCTGAATGACCACCTACCTATAATGTCCAAAAACGCTGCCTTACCATTCAGTGATGAGCGGAACTTAGCTAGCGGATCAATTGCTCGATATTGCATACAAATGTTGAAGTGTTGGTATAGAAGCCTCGAGGACTGGAAGTTCTGGCATCCACAAATGGAGTCCTCCAGAGTCCATATCACACTCGCTCCACAAGACGGCGACCTTCAAAAGGCCCCCACCCTACGAAGCCCGAACAAGCTTACAGATCAATATCGATTTCGTAGCACTACCCGCATAATTAAGAGAAGAAAGAGTAAATGCTTAATAAATGCGTTTTATTAAATCTTGAAGATACCGATATCTCTATAATAGACTTTTTGATACAAACAAAAAGTGAGTAGATGCGAGTATTTACTATTAATAAACGGCGATGACTATAGCGCGAGTTGTGGCAGCGAAACGGAGGATAACGGTCGGAAACGGTGACAAACGGTCGCGCCCTCTATACCATACGGACAAATAGATTTTCACTCCTAACTTCTAAGGGGCGTGTCTAACAGCACTAATGAGACCAACTTTACTACCTCCTTTTTAGAATTAGTTTTCCTAACGCGGCAATACCTATAAGTGGACCCTACCTATAAAGGTTTTAACTTATTTTATACATTATTTAATAAACGTATTAAACGCGGACTAAGTAAATAAGTTAAAACAGACCTATAATAATAAGTTAGTTTTTATTTAATAAGTTTTATTATAAAAATATAATGCTATTATTAATGTTATATTTAATAATATTATTGTTTAATAAGTTATTAAAATTAATATAAAGTTTAAAATAACGTTAATTTACATTATTTTTAACTATAAACTATATTAAGCGTAATATTATTAATAATATAAATAAAAAGTTATTTTATGTTTATGAATAATAAGTTATTATATTATAAACCTAGTTTTAAAATTTAATTTTTTATTAATTATTTTTTTAATTACATTATAACTTATATTAAATTAAAGCTAATTATATAAACTTTGTAAAAATATGATAAAATAAAATAAAATTACGTATAATAAATAAAAACTATATTTAATATAACCGTATTAATATAGTTACGTTTAATATATACATGAGTTTAAAAAATCGGATTATTTATTTAATAATTAAAATTAAATATATTATTATTAAATTAAAAGGCTATTTATTAACTATTAATATATTTACTTAATTATATATATTATAATTAAATTTAAAATAATATTAAAAACGGAAACAAAAATAAAGTATAAATCGAATTAATAATATAAACCGGAAAGCTTTTAATATTTAATTAATATTAAAACAAACTTAATTATATAAACTATTTAAAAATAAATTAAATAGAAATATCGCTTATAATAGTAAAAAAGTTTATATTAATTATATAAAATTAAATTAAATATAACCATATATATATAAATACGTTTAATATATATATTAATTAAAAGAATTGAACTTTTTATTTAAAAAATAAAATTAAAAGTATTATTTTTAAATCTATAAACTATTTATTAATCATTAATTAACTTAAGTATATTTATTATCGTTAAATTAAAAATAAAATTAAAAATAGAATCAAAAATAATTAAAAGTTATCTTATAATAATAATTACTATTTATACGCTATTAAATAAGCTTTAATTAAATTAAAAAAACGTTTTAAAAAAATCATTCCATTTATTTTTAAATATAATTAAAAAACTATTATATTAATATAAACTATTGTTTATTTAAAAAACGAAAATACATCCGTATTATTACTAGTATTATTATTAATATCACTTTTTTTAATCTATTAAAAGCCGTTTTACGGTTTTTAATACATTATAAAAAGCTATATATCATTTTATTATTACCTTTTTAAGCGTTATTAATTAAGAATTTATAATAAAAGGGACTATAAAATATAAACGGCTAAAAAAAGTATATTACTTATTTTCAATATTGTTTTAATATTATTTCGTTTAACATCGACGTTATAATTATTTAATGTCATTTTCATGAACGTACGGTGACAGTCCAGTATATGAGATTGGTGCCTCAACAATTGTGACTCAATGGGATGCACATCTCCGGTTGGTGTAGCTATACTCGAATGCTAGTAATATCCCAGTCAAGTGCGACACTGCCGCGAGGGTTACTAGGACGTGGAAGAGTTGGTGAGAAGAACCCCATATGTCGAATTTACCGGGATATCGACTCTCGGGAAATCTGAACTGTTAGATTACAGTAGTTAGTGTCATCATCTCTCACATGGGAAGTTTCATGACGTACTCCATAAACTACAGCCCCGAGAAAAAGGAAGAGAAACTGAAACAAGTAGCCGGGCAATCCGGATTGCTTCAGCATCTTTGGGATGCCAAAGATGACGCAGCCATGAATCACTGGCGCAAAGCCAGATATCGCCGTCGTTGCGAATACAAGAGTTCGAAACACCCGATGCTTTCGGGTTTGGAACCTAGGGTTCGCCATGATGAAGATGTTGATCGACCCGAGGGTTGCAATCTGTGAGGCAGTGTAAGATTGTTTCCGTGGTGGCATAACGAGTGCGTATGTTGACTTTACCATGGTCCAATATATAGCTCGAGGGACAGGTTCACACCAGAATATCATATAAATCCCCGACGTAAAGGCGCCCAGATTATAGACTGTTATGCCTACTAGATCCATCCGTAGCCAAAGCTTTTCAACTTCGTTTGAGTGGTTCATCAAGGTGTGATAGGTCACAGAAAGTCCATAGCAGATGACAGTGCACAAGAGGAAGAAAGCGAAAATGAAGATATCGACGCCAGTCATGCCAGGGTACCGAGTGATAAGATACTGCAGAATATACCACTCTCCGAGCAGGAACAAGACTGCCGGTACTAGGTGAGTAATTATGTTGCCAGTCTCGTTATGAATGTATGTCCAACTTTGGAGTGAGATCCGAGCCGAGCCTGAGATCGGGCGATAGCCATGACGAATGTATTCGTTGTCTTGATGCCATTCTGGCAGCTCCTCGTAAGAGATGAGGCGTCCTTTTCGTCCTTTGGCGGGCTCATATGCGACAACGTTCTGAGTTGGTGCCCTGATGAGATCAAGGGACGTCTTGTGCGGGGAAGACATTCGAAGACGGGGAGTAGGTACCATTGCACTTAGTGTCGAGCGATAATGTGGGTGGCTGATATTGGAGGGGGGAACTGGACGATGAAGATTCGGAAGGGGCCTCCATGGTGCTTAGATCCCTCGCATCGGAGCCTTTTGTGTGTTTGCTTCTAATTTTCATCCCTTCTCCCTTTGCTGGACAGATGCAAGTTAGCCAGCCTCACCGTCAAGGGATGGCGAGAGAGGTACGAAAGGAGATGAGAAAAAAATTGCAGAGCCTACAGGAACCCCCGACAGAATACGACCTATGGAGCCCTTTGCCATCTCCTCATGAACAAATGATGGCCTTCGATCGAACCAACCAGACCGCAGTGAAAAGCCCATGTTTCGAAGTGAAAAAGTGAGGCGCTTAAAGTGCCTTGTGTCGCAAGGGATATCCACTATATATAGGTCGTTAAATTCCAGACGGAATTAACGGCGTCGTTTTTTCCCGACACCTTGACCGGTTTACAAATTACAGGGATTGGCGACGGCAGCTTGCAGTGGTACTGCGACATCCCTCAGCAGGTCAGTGTGCAGTCGACATGCGGCTCAACAGCCAGAAGGAAAAGGAGACCTTCGAGTGTTTTGCCGCTACACACTCCTTCGGATTGCTTCATTAGCGCGCTGCTCTGCTCATCATTGACCTGCAACATTCCCACGCACAGTTCCAGACCACCAGTTTGACCCAGACAGAGGGCCTGACTACCCACCTACGGAGCAAGCGCCGGAACGGGACGACACATTAGTCGCTACCTTGTATACTGGAGATTCTCCATTTTAGATCTGCACTCCAACTGGGATGCTATCCCACGATGACTACTTGGTCGGGTGGGTCTGCACGTTTGATAGCATTCATGACAATCCACCACCAGTCCAAAGCGCGGACAACAGTATTAGCTGTCCATTTGGAAGTCTTCATGGCCACAATGTCGTGCTGGCGTACCCAAAACATGGCGTCTACGGGAGCACGTCGGTAGCCGGTGCGGTAGCGCACTTACATGAGAACTTCAAATCAATTGGGTTCATTCTGATAGTTGGGACTGCGGGAGCAGTACCAGACACGAAGGAGGATGTCCGTCTTGGACGATATCATTGTGAGCAAATCGACAGGCGGCCGACCAGGCGTCATGCATTACGATGAGAAGTGGAAAAAGAGAGCGGAAGATCAACTCACTCGTGCCGATGGGGTTGATCAGCCAACATCGTTAGTTCTCACAGCGATGAGCAAGGCCGAGACAGCCGACATGTTCAATGAAAGCAAGATACCGCAAATAATTTCCGAGATCGTGCGAAAAGAGCCCACCGTCTTCGCCTACCCGGGTCCTGAGCAAGACATCCTCTTTGAGCCAGGTTACGATCACACAGCCGCCGTAATTATTAGAAGGCAGCGGATGCAATGAGTGCAACCCGGATAAGATCCGGCCCCGAAAGCCACGGGACACGCGGGATCCCGTAATTCACTACCGGGTGATCGCCTCCGGCCATAGCTTGATTCGCTACGGAACCATCCGAGACAACTTGATGCAGGACCAACACTTTCTCTGCTTGGATGCCGAATCTGCCGGTCTAAAGGATGCCGCTCAGTACTTAGTCATCCGAGGAATCTGCCACTACGCCGATTCGCACGCATCCAAACTCTGGCACGCCTACGCCGCAGTAGCTGCTGCTGCATATGCAAAACATATTCTTTCCTTAGTGCCCACCGTGTCCAAAAAGAAATCGTCGACAGCAAACACGCATGCCGAGGCTGCACCAGTACTCGACGCTTTGCTACTGACAAGGCTGGAAGTTGATCGAAAATCACTCATTGCGCTCAAGGGGCGGAGGGTTGACGGGACCTGCGAATGGCTCATACAACACACTTCGCTATCGGGAGTGGCTGTCTGGCGCCAATCCTCCAGTCCACTGGATCTCAGGTGGACCTGGAAAAGGAAAAACGATACTGGCAATATATATCACCGAGGCACTACAGCCAGAAATAGAAGCTGCTGGAGATTTGCTACTTTACTACTTTTGTAGCAATCGCAATAAGAACAGAACACGGCATCGACGATGATGAGGGGCATTTTACACCGATGGTCAGCCTCCAGCCACAACTGGCACGACACATCAAGAAATCCTTCGATGGAGTTGAAATAGTCAAATACACCGTTTCTAACTTTGCCCTGTTGTGGAACGCTTTCCTCACCCTGCTTCGGCAGACTACATCTTCCCAGGTAGTTGGCGTGCTGGACGGCCTTGATGAATGCGAGAAAGATTCGCTCGGTCAGCTTCTCCGCGCCGTAGGGAATTATGTGTCCCAACAGGCGGAGAGTGTAGGAACACGACTCAAGTTTATTCTTCTCTCCCGGCCGAAGCCGGCTATCCTGGAACAGAACCTTGATCAGTATTAGTGCATATTTTGCTGCCACTTATTAGCTAGGTACCACCAACTGCCTATGCCCCCGAATTGAGTCGAGCATTTTGCTTATGAGTACGCCTGCCACCCTCCCACGTGCCAGCTGAGACGCGAGTCACTAATCTAACACATATCTACCGCATTGGAAAACGCCAAATTCTCCAACAAAACTTCCATACCAGACGCACCTTCAGGTGAATAATATGACTAGGACCTGTGAACTATGGCTGTATCCAGGCGCTCAGAGGCTAAAGCTAGTAATCATGGCAAGGGTTCGGCAACTCTACGTGTATTATAGATTGCTAAGACCCGAGAGATGAGGGAAACCATTGGTCAAGCAAGTAGATTGGCACTCCTTGCAACTGTCGATTGAAAGTTGTTTATATATATCTATATACCTACCTGGACATTGCAACATGTACTTCTGAATACCATGAGCACGATAAAGTCGAACAGTCTCTTACAATACCGAGTCTTTAATTACCACGACGTAAGAGATGAATGGATTCAGCAAGCATTACGTACGTGCCCTATCCCACTGTAGGCAATATGTTCTCTGTTGTTGTTTGTCATCCTTCTCATTTAGGTACAATCTGTCATTTAAGCAGAAGTAGAACGAGTTCACAACCGCCGTCCAGACACTACAGACGTTGGAGTCCGCCACCCTTCACCATACTTTGAGCTCCGCGAGCGCTGTAATCAAGGACTCAGAGATAGGCTCATGATCCTCATAGGAGAAAAAGTTGCATTTCCCTGATTGACACACGTAATGCATTTTTCTAGACCCGATTTTGAGCCTCCCTCCATTGGTTCCTGATAGCTGTCTTCTGCTCGGCAAGTCGCAATGACATACTGGACCTGGAGGACTCATTCCTCGGTCATCGTCCCAGGTGATGAACTTGCCGCAAGGGAGACATTTGAAGTATGGACGACCTGCATTGCCGTTACGATTGGATTGTCTTGTGATGAGACGATGGCAATCCTTGTGACACAAACGGCATGTTGTCGGACCGACTTCTGTTGGTGCTTCGGTCTTGACTCGCACGACACACCTCTTCTTAACGACGACTTAGTTATACCTTGACCAAGATACCGCTATAGAGGGGGCGCCGGCTTACCGTCATTTTTGTCTCTAATAAGGTAATCTGTTACTTCGGAGCAGGAGAGCTGACAAGAGGCAGAATTTGAGATTTAGTCCGTGTTGGATTTCTGAATTCCGTCTGCGAAGAATAGGATGCTTCGCTTTTATATAATTTTAAGCTTATGATAAAGGATCCCTTGTTGGCCACATGCTTCATCACAACTACTGACGAGGCTATTATTGTCGAAGTTCGTGTTGTTGAGAACCTTATCTTCGACGGCGCATACGCGTACGCAGATTCAAGGCGCCACCACATACTTCAGCACTTTTCGGACCGGCGTCATGCAATATCTAGTAAGATCGGTGTATGTTCGGAACAGAACGCCGAGGCGCAAGTAAGATCCCGAGGCTTGGCCCTCAAGGTCGCTCGTGCTTACGCTTAACTTTTTGACGACTACCTAAATTCATCTGAAATGATTTGCGGAGTTTGGGTTATGTTATCACGGGACTTGTGAGTGGTGAGATAGGTGGCATAAGGTTTGCTGTGGCATACCTCACATAGAGCATCGGATAATTATGACCTCACTGTTATGTACAGTCGTGATAGCGTTTTCGAAGCATCTGATCCGATGCCCCTTGAGGAGATGTATCGCATGTGCTCGCATTGCATTTGTTCCTTGGTGCTGCAATCAAGCAAATCTGAAGTCGACACGGGTCTCATTTGTAAGCCCTACTGCTCCTCTCACTCACCGAATCTCCAACCTCTCGACGACAGCAAATAGGTTCAGATCATCCAAATCGTGAACCTTTCTTGCATATAATTCAGATACAGCCTCCCCGTAATCTATCCTTAAAGTCCCTCGACAGCAATGAATGATGGCCACCAACAAAAGCGCAATCAGCATACCCCTTTTCGTATGATTCGCATTTGCAAGCCTGAAGTACCCATACTCAGTCAATACAAACACGACCCTGCCAAATAGATCGAAAAACATAAAGTCTTCCATCGCTGCATTGTTATTTATGTCGTAGTCTTCTTTCCGCCTTTGTAAGAACTTCCAGCGTTTGACTAGTCTTCGGAGGGGTTTGGATGATTTCTTTGACCGACTAGGAGTGCGATGATCGCAAGCGAGCTTGAATGCAAGGAAACTGCTTTGGCATCGCCCACCAGGGCTGTCTTGCGCTTGTCATCGGCTATTCCCAACATTGCTCGTGACCAGAAGACTGTCTTATGAATGCACATAGGGTCGCCTCTTCAAGTGAGTTTGGGTGCTCTGTTGTGACGTCCTTCTTGGCTGGTCTTCTGCGCGTTCACCTTTGAAGCCGGGAAGCGTTGTGCCGGTAGCCATCTTGCAATATGGAACATGGTACTTTTCCACTGCGAGCGTTTTTTTGGATCGCTGCCCAACTCAATCAGCAACTTCAACACATCGAGATGTCCATACTGCACTAATACATGAAACAGCGGAATAAAACCCGACGTTAGTTTGCGCATCCAGATCACAGCCTGACTCCACGAGCATCCGCTTAATCTCACAGTTGGATTTCCTAGCAGCGGCGTATAAAGGCATTCCCCCAGTCCCACTCCTCGCATTCAAGCTCGATACCCCAATCAACAAGCTTGTGAACCATATCTCTCTGTTCAACTGCGCTGTGAAATGAAGAGTCGTCCACCCCTCGCTATCCCGCGCCTCAAAGTCGACCACAGCATCATGCAGAATCCCCAAAGTCTCGCTCAACCCATTACAAGCGGCGAGGTGCACAGAGGTGATCCCGTTCTCCTCCCTCTTCGAATCAACATCAGCGCCCTCATCAATCAATATCCTAATCAAGTCGGCGTCGTTCTTCGTAGTGGCTCATATCAGCGATTCGCCTCTCCGCGGCTGTGAGCCCTTGGAGCTGAAGCCCTTGCATAGGAGCAATTGCATCGTAGCTTTGGATATGAAGTCTGATGGCAGCATCGCTCGAGAAAGTCGGTTGGCTTGCTGGGCTGCATGTATCTGCATCCCGGAGTTGTACATGCATGGCCCTGCAGGTGTTGTTTAGGTCGCAAGACAATTTCGTCCTGGGATAGACTCAACAGGACATAGGTCGCCTTACTGTGAGCAGTGAAATTTAAGTTACCGGTTCTTTCGAGATATTGGCGTTACATCTGATGGTTGGTGAGGCGGCGCAGCGGGAGATGAGAACTTTGGAAGGTGCTGATGACCCCCCTGAACGAAGGTTGCCTCTGATAACCAGCGTAACAAGTATCCATGAGGTTTATCAAGATCACGAACGAATGCTGATGTGACTCAATCATCATCCTCCGCCTCGAGGAAATAATTCTTGTTATTCAAAAAGAGGAATGATATTTCAAGTGTCATCACTTGTAGAGATATCATACCCCTAACATCGACCACTTAACAGGCCACATTCATCACCCGACACTCAACCCGACCTGGAAATGACATATAGCAACTAGAAATGAATACAAGACGAGCTAAACACGTAGATTCTGAAAAGTGATTGACTCATTTGGAAACAAGCAAGTATAAATGGTAACAAGTCAATCTTAGCACTTGACTTCATCCGCCCCTTTGCCCGAGCAGCCATGCTGAAGTTTTATGCTGGTACCAAGAGCCCTTCTGGCCAAGGATAACACCTCGTTGACGAGATCTACGTTGCCATTCAACTGATCGCATTTAATAACTACCTTTTCTCCACTCGCTTCATCATATGGATATGGAAACTCAACCCAACTCACGGTTCCTAAACTCGACGCTAAGGCACTATGTCCAAAGACCACGAGATACTCTTCACGGCAAAGAAGCCTTCTAATTTGATGGCGGTAACTCCCATGTAAGCCATTATGCCAGCCATCCAGGAAAAGAGACAATACGCAACAAGACTGACCACAAGCAATACTCCCTACTCCTGATTCCTTATTCCAAACCCAAGCATAATACCCGTAGCGACGACGGGCTCCCTATGCTCGTCCATCTCACTAGTAATCTCTGACGCCAACACGCGGCAAATCTCCTCCAGCTCACTGGACGTGTGCGACCACTGCGGACTCGGTCGACCCTCTGTACCCGACGACGATGTCGAACGTCCACCTTGCTCGACCGTGCCGTCAATAGCACCCATAATAACACGACGCATCGACGCGGGCACTCCACCAAAGACCCTCTGAACCCCCTATTGCCCAGCAGTCCCCATAGCCCTCGTGCCCAGCTTCCCCGTAGACAAGAAGCCTTTATTCCCCATCTCACTCCTCCATCCAATCCCAAGCACGCCAAAAATCAGCCGTCCATCCTTATTAACCTCCACCTTCCCACTCTCCTCAATGAAGAAACAAACCTGCTCCACCTCCCCCGGCTTCAACACAGGTTTCGCCGATCCGGAGACCTCCCAATTCAAGTCCTTATACCGCAATCCCGGTTCCAACTCGAGCCCAACACGCTGAAGCTGCATAACGTCCTCACTGCAGTTCTCCAGCTGCGCCTCCATAATCCACCTCCTGCCCTTCTGCGGCGAGAGCGCAGGGGGTAAAGACCCGATCTTCGTCCGCACGATGAGCGAGCCCTTGCACATGAACTGGTACAGCTTCCTGAACGTCCTAACGCGTCCACTTGTCTCGGTGGCCTCGTAGTAGCTCACGGTAACGCTCAGGACGTGGTTTCCCTCCTCGCGGAGCTCGAAGTTGACGATTTTCTGCAGCGTCTCGCCGGGCTCCATGTCCGCGCCGCTTGTCTTGTCTTTCTCGCCCTCTTTTGGCTCGTCGGGTGGCGAGAGCGTGAGCTTTTGGACCGCTGTGGTTCCCGGTGTCTTCATCTCGGCTTCGATCCGCACGTCCTTGATGAACTTCTGCTTCGCGACTTCGCCCTCGACCGGCGGGGGGATGTCGTGGTTGGCGCAGAGGGTGCAGCTGAATGTCTCGCCTACGTATGCGGACCCGAAAGATGGCGGGAGGTTGAGGATCGGTGTCAGCGGGAAGGGTGTGGGATTCGTCCCGTGCTCGGTGCTATACGCTAGCGAAGCGCGGGTCGGCGTTGCATCTTCGGGGGCGAGGAGATTGGGGAGCGGGTGTTGGACTACGAGCGAAGGCCGGGATAATCTGTTGACGTTAGGAATTGAATAGCTAGACTACGGGGATGTGTATGGGGGATGCACATACCGTAGCACCTTAAGGGAGATGGAATGCGGTTCCTTCGGATCTATGGAAGGGAAGCGTTGGTGACTCATGGCGTGAGTAGACAGGACTTCAAATAATCCTGTTTCCAGAGATGATATATATGTGCTGATTTAGAAATGGTACGTTGCATGGTCGTGATGTTCACACGATGTTTGGCGGACTGTAAGGTCAACAACTGCATTGTTCAACATTGGGTAGACGGGAGCTATTCCCGCACAGGTCTGTACTAAACTGGGCAAGACTGTGGTATAAATAAAGGGCAGTCCTATGGTCTAATCCAGCCGATTAGATACCGCATACTAAAGCACACATTCTTAGCCACATTCTACATAATAATTATTACATGCAAGTATTTCTTATTTTAAATTTACAAGATATCTGTAATTTCTAGACACCGGTGGTCCGAACGACATATCTTGAAGCTGCTGTTAGTTATGCTCTTCATCTCCAAGAGACCTTACCGACTGGGGTAGCTTGGATCGCGAGAGGAAGAAGCTAAAAATAGACGTCATTTTCCAATGCCATTCAGTGCACCACTCTGTACCGTGTACTGTACCTTCGTGCTGAACTCAACGGCCGTGTTGGATTTCCACAAAGCTATGGTATTCTGCACTTTTAATTCGGCATATGGTAATCTAGGTAGGTAGCACCTTACAGAGCTTGGTCACATTTCCAACGAGCAATGCTGCCACATGGCCTCGATCCAGCCGTCTGCGACTGACAAGCTTCAAGCACGATTTTCCCAGGGAATGTGACGCCAACAAGTCTGAATCGCAGAAAACCACAAGTTTCACATTCCAAGGCTTTAGTACTATGTAAACATATGCGACAATTCTGCCGGATCCATTACTGGGTTGCAAGACCTATGTTATGATTGAGTGGCATCTGTATCATCAACAGGAGACAGCTATCTTGACAATCAATCTCAGAAAACAGTAAACATTTTAGACATACAGCGTCAAGACTCTTTTGAGACGTATCGTGTTTCTTTTTCCGATCACTGGTCTCCATCTGGTATCTGTCGAATAAGTTTGACCATAGCCTTCAGTCGTCATTTTGTCACCGATTTGATTAAAGCCTAATTGATAACGCAGTCAGACTTTTCCCGTCCTGTTACAAGTTTAGTTGTCTTTTGCTTTCGTAACCCTTTGAGCACCGAGGTTTAAACAAGACTCCTGATTCTTCATAGGACTGACTATATGCTCGGTCCGAGCTATATATCAGCTCAAAGTCCAGGGGGAGGTGGGACCTGTCATTACAGTCAGCTGCCCGAAAAAATACCTTCTTTTGCAATATGTAGACTTACAGCGCCGTAAGAAGCCCCTGGAGGGCCGGAAGGCGGAGGCGGAGGCGGAGGAGCAGCACCACCAGGGGGAGGCGGTGGTGGAGCTTCGGCTGGAGGCGGCGGTGGGGGAGGGGAGGCCGAAGCGCCAGGTGCGGGAGGTGCCGGAGCTCCACCTTGCTGTGCTGCCTGCTGAGCAGCATAGTACTGATAGTATTGCACGTATCTGTCGCTTGTTAGCTCGCCTCCCTGTCAACACCTCAAATCTAGCCCTAGACTCACGCTTGATAGCCGCCGTACGCGGCATAGGGGTCTTGGCCACCGTAGTACTGGGCATACTGAGCAGCGTAGTCATTAGAGGCACCAGGGGGACTGCCAGCACCGCCAGCAGCAGGTGACGCCGTAGAACCGCCGGGAGCAGGTGAGTTGTTGTAGCCGCCATATCCACCGTACGAGCCAGATTGGCTGTTGGATCGGTCATAGCGATCACCGCCGCCGCCACCACCACCACTATATCGGTCACCGCCACCGTAGGAGCGATCTCCATATCCACCACCACCGCCGCCGTGATGGCCTCCGTAGTGTTGTCGAGGGGGACGCGCCTTGAACTCTTCGTATTCCTCTCTGACCTTGCCCACGAGATCCTCACAAAGCTCTTTCGCCTTTTCGACCATCTTAGGGTCGGGGCCACTATATCTATGTTAGTGCGATCAAGTGTGGCGGGTTATTGTGAAAAAGGCGAACTCACGCAACATGGAGATACATGTCATCTTCGCTTTCCTGATTAGTCGATGCCTCAAAGTAGCCCGAACCACGTCCCTTAATCTGCACACGGCATCCAGTTTCCTGCTGAATATGCTTGACATATGCACCGCCATGACCGACAATCTGGGCACGAAGGTTGAAACCTTGGACGGGGTCTAGATTGATAGGGATCTTTTGTTCGGGCCATTTCCGCTGATTTCACGTCAGCCTTAATGAGAAGATATGTGTGTAGTTGGAGTCTCTCGGATTTCACACTTACACGACCATACTCATCGCGCTCGACAGTTTCCTGTTCGCGCCGACGGAAGCGCCTCTCATCAACGAGATTGGGTAGCTCCTGCTTCATCATCTCTTCAATCTTCTTGATGGCAGCGTCTAGACCGGCCTTTGAAGTGCTCGTAACGTGTAGGTATAGAGGAGGGGCCTGGGTTCTTGTCAGTTGCGATATCATATGTGGGCTACAGGCAAATTACACATACCGCTGTGGTGGCCATACTCTTATCGGGGTAGTAATTGCCTCGGGTCGTGACATCTTGCAAAGTCAACTATGGTTCTATAATAACAAAACGAAAGTTAATCAGTGGGAGGTGTGTCGTACCAGCACCGGTTTCTTCTTTGATCTAGATCACGCAGCGGAGGTCAGCAGATGCCACAGAGGGGTGTCGTGCGCGAGCTATGATGCTTGAGTGTAAGCAACACTGTCCGAACACGACAAGAGAGCAGAAGAGGCCATAATCATGTATGGTGTCTGAAGTAAATCAGTAGTGATTGACACAAGGATATTATTTACCATCTTTTGCGTAGAGCCCTTGGTCAGCAAGTAACGGTTGCGCAGATCGTTGACTTCGATGTCCTTGATGTAGTCGCCATCGGAAACGTAGACTTCGCCGTTGACCTTTCCTTCGTTGGAGCCTGCAGCACCAGTTGACGCGGACTGGATAGGTGGCACGTCGACGTGCTGGATGCCCTTCCTGGCCTGGAGTTGTGCATTGATCTTTGCGGCAGCAGCAGCTGTTGGTCAATATCAGTATACGGATTGGGGGTCGGACACTTGGGCGCCAGCGACAAACCTGCAGCGGCAGCAGCATCGACAGGGCTCTTCTTGGAGTCAGGCCCAGCGGTGTCGGGAGACATCAGAGGGCTTCGGTCGCGCGCAGTATCAGATCTTCGGGGGGCAGGTGAGCGAGATCGACGGTCGAATCTAGAGCGACGAGGAGGCTCAGGCTCTGTCTGGTCGAAGCGCGACCGCTTGGCTGTTCGGCGTTCGGTGTCGTCCATGGCTGGGGACTGACGGACGAGGCGAGGGAGAAGTGGCGATGTGTTTGTCGGGATATCGCAAGGCTACCTAAGGTAGTCACGATCGCGATAGAAGAGGAAGACGGAATTAGGAAGAAGGCAGCCTCCAGAGAGGAGGATGTTAGTGCATAAAGGCAGAAGATGCAAATGCAGCGAGAGTCGAGGTTGGAGTCGAGCTCGAAGCATTGGCAGTTGCGAAGAAGCTCGACAGCGAAATACTGGACAGCGGCTGGTCAGTCTAGCTGCCCAGTTAAAAAATGCAGACTTGGCACCGTAGATACCGCTTTAGGCAAGGCTGGTTGCTGAATGGGCATTGATCACGGCCCACATCACCCTCGCTGCAGAACCCGAGTGGCTCCAATCGGAGGGCGTTTGGGCGCAACGAGCCAAGCAACAGTTCGTGGGGTCTGTTGCTGGTTGCTGCATTGGATATCTCATGCATAGAGATCAGAGATTCATTATGCGAGTTAATTGCATGTATTGAGCAGGTGGTGTACAAGGCCGCAATTGAATGTGCAATGCCACATGCCACATGCTTGCATGGACTGGCGCAGCAGCAGTGGAAATCTTGGCATTGCTAGCTACATGTACACAGACCGCCATATGAATGGCTTCCTCCGATGCTCGGCATAGACCCTGCAACAAAAAAAATGAGATGGCTGATTCACATGTGTTGCTGGAGTAGAGAATTGACAGCTTAAATCTGTATCATATTGCTGATTCCGGAGCAGCACCTCGCCACGTAAGAATAACTGGCTGGCAAAGCTATCGCAGAAATACATGACAGCTCCAGATGATGGGAGGATATCAATTCAAACTTCGATTCGAACGGGCGGCTGGTGGTTATTCGATAGAATACTTCTGCTAATGCAGGATTCATCAAATGGATTCAGATAGTTGAGCCTTGACTGAATGTGATCTGAATGTTCTAAATCTACCTAGTATTCACGCGAGTTCGGTTGGTCATCCGTCACATGAACGATCCGACCGGAGCTCCGGGCCATAATAATTGGTGTCACAGCCGAAACGCTCAGAAGACTTCCACTAGCTGCAACTTAGCTCCTTCCCACTCATTAACATCAACCATCTTTTCTTCTTTGCAGCTAACATTATCGTCAATTGATCTCACGTTCCATAGCCAAGGCTTGAGTTGCCGACTCTGATCGATCTCACGGTCAACAAAATGGCGGCTCGCTTCTTGGTCCCGGCCAATTGCTTCCGCGCTGCCGCCACGAGCACGACCGCCAGCGCTACTCGATGGAGCTCGAGCAGCTCGACTTCCGCCATCGCCTACAAGGCGCTTCGCCGCCGACAGGCTCCTCTCCCCGTTAGCCAGACACCATCGTCATGGTCTGCGCAAGCCGCTGTCTCCAACATCCTCTACGAGACACCAACTCCCTCCAAGGACCCCCCAAAACGACATGTTCTCAACTGCCTGGTCCAGAACGAGCCTGGTGTGCTCTCCCGAGTCTCCGGCATTCTCGCAGCCCGCAGCTTTAACATCGACTCGTTGGTCGTGTGCCATACCGAAGTCGAGGATCTCTCCCGCATGACCATCGTCTTGACAGGTCAGGACGGTGTTGTCGAACAAGCCCGCAGGCAACTGGAGGATCTCGTCCCCGTCTGGGCCGTGCTCGATTACACAGACGCCCCTCTCGTCCAGCGCGAACTGCTTCTCGCCAAGGTCAACATCTTGGGCCCTGAGTACTTCGAGGAGCTTCTGCACCACCATCGCGAGATGGCCGCCGAGATCGATAGCGAGAATCCCGATAGCCTTTCGGGCGCTACGACAGAGGACTTCCACCCCAGCAAGATGGCTCCTTCCCAAGCTCTACGCCACAAGCACGAGCACTTGAAGAGCATTACGTATTTGGCGCATCAGTTCGGAGGCAAGGTGCTGGATATTAGTACTAACAGCTGCATTGTCGAGGTGTAAGTTGATCCCTCCACTTTCATTTCCGCATAGCCCTCCGCTTTCATAGCTGGATAGTTCTCCCCTTTCATTGCCGGATAGTCGTGAGAATGGAGTTCAGCATACACAGGATGTTCGATGTCCGAAGATTGACTGGTACTAATTATATCACCCCTATAGTTCTGCAAAACCGGCCAGAATCGATTCGTTCATGAAGTTGATGACGCCGTTCGGTATTCTAGAATCGGCACGTACGGGTCTGATGGCACTACCTCGTTCACCTCTGTACGGGGCGGAAGAGGAGTTGATTGCTAAAGATGCTGATGAGGTTGTTGACGCTAGCCAGTTACCTCCCGGATAAGTAATTGGTGCACAATAGAGATTGACGTTCGACTACTTATGGTATGGAGGGACGGAAACTGTTACGAAGTATGTACTTAAACAACCCCGAGGTTTCAACAAAAAACTGTCGTCTGAACAGACGTACATGGCATGGATCACAAATAAAAACTCAATTTAAAGATCAATTCTCATAGTGAAGTTTCTAACTCATCTGGGAAGCTTCTGGAAGTGCTACATACGCTCATGTAAACTTGAACAGAATGATAATGGGATGAGATTCCAATGCCCTTCCAAATAAACATAAAAATAACCACTGTATATATATACATCTAAACCCCTGCATCATGCTCCCTAAAGCTTGTCCTATACCTTATATACCCAGGAATATAAATGAGGGGGCCGCTCGTAACAAAATTGACGACAGGTTATCACGCAGAATAAGATCTCATAATTCCGGTATAGGCGGCTTACTGTACTTGTAGATGTCTCTGCCGCTTGCGTAACAGTCGTTACCGTCATAGTCGTCTAGGTAGAGCTCTCACGGAGCACCATGAGGATTGGATACATTCAGCCCTGTGGTATTTTGCTAATAATCACATTCTACAGTCTCTCAACAAGCAAATCGAACGCTCACTAGTTGAATATTGCACCTCCTAGACAAGCTTCCCCTTATTGACAACGAAACCCTCGAGCGCAGCTGTTCACACATCAGTATCATCCCTCCACCACATACTTGAGGCAGAACTTACCAACGGCGGCCCAAAGCCGGTTCTCGCCCTCCTGGAAGACCAGCGATCGGGGGCCGTACATGACCTCGTCGGCGACTTCTTCTGGGTGGCGGGGAAGACAATGCATAAACTTCCAGTCCGTCGCCGCACCACCACGCTTCGCGAGGTCATTCGTGACCTGGAATCCGGCGAAAGCCTTCAGTCGCTTGGCCGTCTCCTCTTCCTGGCCCATCGATATCCACGTATCCGTAACGATTACGTTAGCATCCTTGACTGCTTCCTCGGGGACAGTGGTCTCTGTCAGGGTACCAGGCGTCTCGGTAGTCTTAGCTTGCGACTGAATGTACGCCAGCATCGTCTTGGGAATGCTGTATCCCTCGGGCGTGGCCACAGAGATGTGGACACCTAGCTTGATACATGCAATCGCTAGATCGAAAAGCACGTTATTCGCATCTCCGACCCATGCAATCTTCAACTTCTCGGGCACGATTCCAGTAGGGCCGGAAGGGCCATTGTTAAACGACTCGTGGATGGTCAGGAAATCAGCGATGGTTTGTAAGGGGTGGAAGTCATTAGACAAGGCATTGATGACAGGAGCAGCAGAGTGTTCTGCCAACCCGGCCACATCGCTGTGTGGGCCCACGCGCGCAACCATGCAGGATGTCATGGAGGACATGATCTTTGAGGTGTCGTACAGTGACTCATTGACACCGAGCTGGATGTCGTCTTTCCCCAAGAACATCGGGTGGCCGCCCATGAGAGAGACGGCGGCTTCGGTGGAGACTCGGGTCCGGGTGCTGCGCTTGCTGAACATCATGGCGATTGTTTGACCGGAGAGCTTGTTCTTCATTGCTGCTGGTACGAAGCCTGACTTCACTGCTGTTTTGAATGCCGACGCGTTTTTGACGAGTTGGGTGAACTCTGCTGGTGAGAGGTCACCGATTGTCATTAAGTGCCGGACTTTGGGGGCTTCGGTCGAGTAGGTCCTCATCGAGGAGGTTTTTAGAGCCGACTTTGCGGCTTTACATACCGAGGGTCGCATTTTGATTTGATTTAGGGGCGGGGGTGTTAGGTGAGGTGAGTTGAGAGTGAATCGTGATTATACAAATGTGAAAATAGGGATGAGTTGGCGGCAGGAGACTAAATATGTTGAAGTGCGTGATGATCGCCGCTATGTCAAGTTCAGGACAGCGGTGTGAGATGGACAGATGCAATTGAGTCTTCAGAGTTGGTACAGATGCAGTTGGTACTACACCTTATACCCCAGAATGGTGTCTAGATCAATTCATCCTACATTGACTCACTTGCGATCTTTTGAAGTGACTCGAATGCGGATACTGTAGATCTGAAGCATCACAACCAGACCATGCTAATTGGATTATGTACTGCGAGTATCGGCGGCGAGAATAGTGGGCAGGCGATCACAGCTGGCCGGCAAAGCTGCCGAGGCTGCATTTGGTTCAGGAACCGCGCGTCGCTCCCCCAGAAGGCACTAGTCCCCATGCGGTATGAAGCGGCATTCAGGCAGCACCAATTCCAAATGTGGCGGGTGATCAGCAATCAGCCCGATGACGACGAAAGTGAGTTGACGCTGGCGACTGGCCGTAGTGATGTTGGCTGGTTCCCTGTTCTAAGTTTGTACTTGATTCAGAACAGCTGACTCGACAGCTCTAGTACTTTACATTCTTTGCCAATCGATGAAGTATCACGTCCGCCCATTGAATGGGACTATTATCATTTATCATTATTTGGCTACCTGGGTTCCGCGCCTAAGGCAGTGATTATTGTGAACCGGCCGCGGCCAACCCGTCCCATTAATACATCGTAGGTACTTATCGAGAAACATCGGCATGTGTACGACAAGATAGCAAGTCATCAACGTCGTCTAATCTTCCATATCTGGCATTCATAATGGCCGACGACGAGAGGGCGCCGCTGCTATCCTCAGCCAGCAAGAGACGTGGCTCTCACGAGTCTGCCGAGTCACAGCCTCTGCTATCGAATCACTCAGAGACCCCACGGTACGACGGTGACAACGCCGATGATGTCGCCTCCATCCACTCCCACCACAGCCGAGCTTCCTCTGCGCACACTACGAAGAAGCACTCGAGAAGATGGCCTTCATTCATTGCTATCGGATTTCTAGCCGCAGTGGCTATCGCCATCATTGTCCTCGCCTTTATCGTTCCCGACACCGTTCAGGAATACGCCCAGCAAGCAGCAGTGCTCGAGCCTACGAGTTTATCCATCGATTCCATCACACCCGACGGCATCCGCGCCCGCATACAAGCCAATTTCAGGCTGGACGGATCAAAAGTTGAGAACAAGCACGTTCGGAATATCGGCAGAGCTGCGACCTGGGTGGCAAGCCAAGTCGGAAGCGAAGAGGCCCAGGTCGACGTCTATGTGCCTGATTACAAGAACATTTTACTTGGCTCTGCCATTGTCCCACCGCTGGTCGTCAGTCTGCGAGATGGCAAAACAACAAAATTTGATTTTGTGGCCGACATCCAGCCAGGCAATGTGGATGGTATGCGCATGATCGCCAATGACTGGCTTGCTGGTAATCTTGAGAGGCTTCGCCTCAAGGGCCAGACCGATTTGACACTCAAATCTGGCATTTTCCCTCTCGGAACACATGCGGTTTCCGAGTCGCTCGTTTTTGAAGGTAGATCTCTCTACCAATCCTTCGCTGCGCTTTACTATGGGGAGAAGATGTTCTTTTAGTCCGTCAGGGGATTTTGTAGACGGACACATAGTTGTTTGATGGACGTAGACTAATTGTTTCCGCAGCGAATAAGATCCCAGTCATACCGAAGTATAATATTACGCGCTTTAACGTGCAAGACGGCCCTGTTCCAGGGTCTATGGTTGCTGACGTATCGTTGTCGGCGTTCAACGAGTATCCTGTCGACCTTAATATCCCAGAGCTTGCTTTCGAGCTCATGGTTCCCGGATGCGCATCCGCGGACCCCCTCATCGTTGTAGCCGAAGCTTCGACTGGCGAAATCCATGTTGAACCGAAGTCCGACGTTACAGCCAACGTCTACGCGGTTGTACATGAGCTCCCAGAGTCCTTAACCCGCGACTGCCCGCATTCCTCTTCATCACCATTGGACATGCTCATCAAGCAGTATATGAACGGCGAAGAGGCAACGGGATTCGTTCGTGGAAGCAGTCACCCAGATGGTGAAACGCCAAAATGGATTGCAGATATCTTATCCAGCGTCACCGTTCCGGTCCCTTTCCCAGGACGGTCGTTGGACGGATTACTTCGAGACTTCTCTTTGACTGATGTTGGCTTTTCTCTGCCCGACCCTTGGGCTGATGAGGATGACCCAGCCAGCAACCCGAGAGTCTCTGGTAACATTCTCGTTGTCGCCGGACTCCCATCAGAAATGAACTTCAGTCTAAACGTGACAAAGGTCCGAGCCACTTCGGATGTGTTCTACAAGGGGAAGAAGATGGGAGAATTCAATCTGAAGAAATGGCAAAATGCCAATTCCACCAGAATCGAGGGCGAGGGAGACGATGGGCCCACGCTCCACATCGAATCCCGTATCATCGAGGCACCTCTCGACATCACTGACAGTGATGTGTTTAGTGCCGTCGTGCAAGCCCTGCTGTTTGGAACCCAACCCGTGAATCTGAAGATTAATGCTTTGGTCGATGTCAGAGTTGAAACTTCGCTGGGGGAGCTCGTCCTCAAGGAAGTTCCTGCGGAGGGGAAGATCCCAGTAAAACGTCCGTCCTCGCTGCTTTGATCCTGTCAGTCATCTCTTTGTGGCTCGTCTACGAGGTTTCAGCCTTGTAGTGCTATCGTTGGCTCGCACAACGTGGTTTGAACGTGACAGACGCTAACAGTTTGATAGCCGTTCCTCATGACACGTTTGGGTTTTTGACACCCAAAATTGGGTCGTTGAGAGTACTGGATACCTCTTCAGATTCAATCACGCTACAAGCATTGGTAAATGTCACCAACCCAACGCCGTACACTGCCGTTGTCCCCTACGTCAACATTCACGTCGTCGCGAATGGCTCGGTTCTAGGCGATGCGACAATAGAGAATGCGAACATCGTCAAAGGCGAGAATGCCAATCTCCTCGTCTCTGCACGCTGGACTCCCCACAGAAATGGGTCTCATGGTCAAAAAATTGGCAGAGATCTCATCTCCCAGTATATATCAGGATGGAATACGTCTATTACTATACAGCCACATCTCCAAAGCATTCCAAACCAACCACTTCTGTGCGAGGCCCTATCGCGCTTCAATATCACACTGCCTATTCCTCATCTCAAACTTCCCGGTGACTCTTCAAGCGGGGGCTCGCATTTCATCAGAGATGCAACATTTCACTTTCTATCCTCTACCGCCACATTTACGCTTGTCTCCCCGTTACAGTATAATACAATCTACCTCGACTTCGTAAATGCGACCGCACTTTACAACCATACGGAACCCGTCGGCGAGATACTGTACGAACTACCATTCGCGGCCCCACCAGGCATTTCACAAACGCCAAGATTGCCAGTGGACTGGTCAATCGGTAGTATCGGATACGAGGCTGTGAGGAGAGCGATCGGCGGACACCTGAAGTTGGATGCGTTTGCGGACGTGGATGTGAGACTAGGCAATTGGGAAGAAAGGCTCTGGTATAAGGGGAAGGGCATCGGGGCTAGTGTTCATCTCACGTAATGCGATTTAAATCGTAATGGGTACATGGCATTAGGAAGTCCTTCGACGGCAGAGGGCATGGAGTCCTGGAGTTTGTGGTTTGCTTGGGTAATTCAGTAGGATAGAGATAGCGCATGTTGATACATATTAGTATTTGTTGAATGATTACCCTTACCTACTTGGTTTACGTAAGCACACACCTTTGGCAATTTGGTCAGCCCACTTTTGGGCGGGTGTAGTATATTCGTGGCGGTAGCAGCTACCTAACCAATAACCAATCACAAGCATCAGTGGTTTAGTGGTAAAATCCATCGTTGCCATCGATGGGCCCCGCGTTCGATTCGCGGCTGATGCATTTTTTCAGATTTCACAATTTTGGCTCTTTTGCATCTGGGTCAGCTTGGAAATACTGATTTCTTTTATTGCTCTTTTTTTTCTTTTATAACTGTATTTATAGAGATGAAGCTTCGTGCTTAGTATAAAGCGTTGCTATTTAATTTAGTCTGTTTTTAAAACGAGAAAAAGGGAAGAAATGAACAAGCAGTAGAGAATTTCTTTGATTTTTCATCTATGCTAATTTCGCGTAGGAAACACTCACCTAGTCAGTTATTACAGCACATATAGGGGCGGATATCGCCAAAATTCATAATCCTTTGGTTAGTTATTTTATTCGCCGGCTTAAAGGGGCCTCATGCTTTCTCGACCGCAGGGCCATCTGATTGGCGAAATGCCAACCAGACTCCCTCGGCCGAACCGTTCCAGATAGCTCATAGCAATAAATATATAGCACTTTCACACACACGGCATGCACTTTCTTCAACGCTTTCTCAGTCAGGGTCTGTCTCAGAGCTGGTAAATCTTTATGGTGACGCCTAACCATGTTACCCAATTGATGCGTTATCGACAAAGTGAAATGCTTTAGAAATATCGTTGCATTTTATGGGTCACGTATCGGCCGAAACATAGATATGAGGAAGCAGCAACACTTCCAGTAGATCCAGAGGCTAATCGAGAAGGGCGCAATGACGGCGAGCAGAATCTAAACCGCCCAGGCAAAATATTCCAAATACGATGACAACCACACAGTCGATGGTCTTATATGTCCATAGAGGCCATGCTCTTAGGAAGTCATTGAGGGGCGGTGCCGCTGTCCAATAGATGGCATGGAACGCGTGAACTACTAGGTAGAGGAGAAACCCGAGGAGGCTGGTTAGGCCCATGACGACGATCATAGTGAAGTTGAGAGCGAAGATGAGGAGAAGTTCTGCGAAGAACATTTGCACTCAGGTCTTAGAGCTCGCAGACTACCTCTTGGCCGAAGAGGCTGGAGCCAAGGCAGGTACCTAGGCAGGTTACACAGAACAATATGAGGACACGCGGTCCAGTCAGAGCTTTGTGGAGGTTTGTCTTGTTGCATAACATAGCTAAAGTGAATGTTTACATTTATGACTGAAACACTATGTTCTCCAGGATAAGAAATCGGTTATCTTCACCGTTAGATATAGATTTAGTTTGTTTCTTACAGGAAATCCGCTCCAGATGCTCGCTCGCGCTTCCGAACCGCCGCCCATACACAGTTGAGAACGACTCAGTTCATACCGGCGTTAGTAGTTAGACCGCTCGGGAAACCTCGAGATCTAAGTGCCTTACCGATCTCGGCGGACAACCGTACAACCCCTAGACGTTTGTTGCGATATAGCGTATTACCATGTGCTGATACATTCTTACTATTAAGCCTTCTCACACCAGCCGCAGAACTTCCTATCAAGGCCAGCAACTCTTTAATAATTAAACCACTCCGTCTCCTGCGGTTCCACAAACGGCCCCTGCCACGGTAGGAACTTAGGCCTAGTACTCCCCAATCGTTGCGGCGCCCACTCACGCTCGTCTAGCACCGTCGCACTACACCCTTCGCCACCCCTCACGTACAAGATGGCGGCATCAGGCGTCTCGCTCACAAGCTGAGACTCGCCAGGTTGATCAATGATGAAGCAGCCCCATCGATACAAGACATCGAAACTCTTCAGGCTCTTCCCGACAAGTAATTTCCAGCTCCCGGTCCGATAGCCGTACAGCGTCTCCTCACTGAGAAGGATATCGTATAGAAGCCCCATGCTCAACCCCGCGCGGGGCAGGTCAACCTGCAAGTACGATACCCCGCTCCCGCCGTCTCCCTCGAAGCTCCTGACCACATCGAGACTTCGCACGGCCGAAGACGTCCCGAACGTCGGACTAAGCTGACGCCATGAGGCTTCCGGTCGCAGGAATACCTCCCGAGATACCGGGTCGCCGGCCCACGGAAGACGACGGAACGGCAGCGTGGGGTCGCCGTCGAGAGTCAGAATCCAATACCGGGCGTGCTCGGCTCGCGTGAAGCAGTCGCCCGAGTCGAAGAGGCCTTTGAATTTGGCTTGCAAGAGAGGGTTGATCTTCGTCATCAAACTGCTTTCGAGTCGAGACTTGGGAGCGCTGTGTAAGACGGCATTCCGGATCACGGCCCGGAATCGTCTGTTCACTCGCTGTGCGAGGAGTACGGACTGCCCCGCCGAGGAATTGCAGCATCAGGATCAGAGTCTCGGTTGGGAGGTCTTTTAGCTCTGCCATATCCGGTAGGTTCTTGTCGGGCCCTTATTTTCCATGTTATGCGACCCCAATGACTGCTCTGTAGCCTATGAATACAAAATAGCATGAACTTGTTCGAGTACTGGTGATGATGAGGAGTGTTGAATCATGCTGATGGGGGAAAAGTGGAGATGCTTTCATCCGTCGTCTAGATGGATCATTGCACCTCTAATTATCCAAATAACATCAGAAGAAACAGGAATGTTTGAGTCTTTTTGGATTTTGAACCTTTTTAGTTTTTTTTGGTGATGCGCCTGCACATGGTATAGCCATTCAAAAACAACGAGATCTAAGAAAGAGGGCATGGTCGGCGGCCGATGGTTAGATGAGTTCGTTACGTGGACATGTTTGCAAAGCCAGAATTTTGGACAAATATCGTGAGATTTCAGATGTTATTCTATGATGAGCTGCGTCTTTTTTTCTTTTTTTTCTTTTTTTTGGGCCGTTTGCCTCGGCTTGTAGCACAACGAATCGAGTATAAAGGCACCAGTTTTATACGGCTATATAAGGTAATTAACTAACACAAGGACCATTTGGGACCTCTTTGGTTTCTCGGCACTCTATAGGCTGAGCCTGACAACGAGCATGGCTCCATTTCCGACAGCTAACTCAAATTACAAGCAAACTGGTAGGGCTTAGGTATGTCTCTCAGTAGGGATCACAATGAGCGACGGTGAGTTTAGGTATACTAATCAAAGGAGCGAGTGTCAGACGCTGAATTAACTTTCGGGATACGTAATGGATGAGGTCACCACTGGGCTATATAAGGGCTGTATTCGACCCCTTCGGTAAAGGGAAAAGAGATCTGTACGCTTCAATGTCAATACACATCACCATCGTCACCTTGTAATTATCCCCCTTTACAGTGAGCAAGTTATATTGAATCACACAATCTTAATTTAGGCTGACAAAGCCTAGATATCACGAAGTCACCAAACCCTTCCAGGCTTCACATAATGATTAACAAGGCGCATGACAGCTATAGCGTCAATATTAAGTATCAGCGTTGTATAGCCGGGAAGATACATTCTAAGTGTAAAGAATTGTTACACGGACAGGACCAACATACCTGCAGTAGTATATTTACTAAGTATGAGTGGGCACAGGACCTAAAGCAGCGATAGCTATGGCAACGCGTGCTAGGATTGGCATATATAAGTACACCAAATACACTTTTAGAATATACGGTATTAAAGGCTATTTTTGTATATAAAAAAAAGCAATAATTTTAGTTATAGCGAAAAGAACTATAGCTTTTAAAACTTATTAAAAATTATTATTAAATTTGATTTATTTTAAGCTTTTAAATATAAGTTTTTATTATAAATAATTTTTAATTATTTTAAAGTTATTTTATTTATTAATTTTATATATTTTAACCGAAAAAGCTTTATAAATTTTTAAGCTACGTTTAAACAAACTATTATTAATAGTATTAGTATTTTTTATTCGAAAACATTTTTTTTATTTTTAATAATATTTATTACTGGCGGTAATACGTTAATTAAAACGTTAAAGATTTTTTAGCTTCGTATAGAGTTAGTTTTATTATGATTTATTAAAACTTTCATTATTTAAGTAGAATTTAGTTCGGAATTAAGCGATTTTAAAAAATTTAGCGAATTAAAAAAAAAAGTTTTTAAAAAAAAACGAAAAAAAACGAATTAAGTAAAAAAAAAAAAAAACTACTTACTTGTATTTTAATTTATCTTTTTATTTTTTGCTCGTTTATTAGTAAATATTTTTATACGAGTATAAACTTTAAAGATTTTTGTCGATTTGGAATCTTAAAATAAAAAAACAATATTTTATATTTTTATATTTAAAACTTTTTTTATAATATTAATTTTACTTTTTTTAAAAAAAGTGCTAAATATTATTAACTAGTTTTATTTATTAAAAAAGTAATAGTAACGACGTTTTGTTAAATTTTTCGTTAAATTTATTATTTTAATATACGTTACGTTTTAATATTTTATTATATCGAACTTTATTTTTACGCCCGAAAACTAAACTTTTATATTTTATAATATATTAAATTATAATATAATTATAATAAATAGTTATATAAAATTAAAAGCTAATTTTAATATATAAAAAAATTTATTTAAATAAATAATAAAACTTTATAAATAAATAAAAAATACTTATTATATATTAAAAGTTTTATTTTAAATTATAAATAAACGTATTTATAAAAATAAGCAATTTTAAGCTAACTATATAATTACGTATAATATATACTAAACCGTATAATAGTTATATAATATAAATATATAAATATGATAGGAACAAATTTATACGTTTTATAACTAAGTTATAAAAACTAGTAACAAGTTTATTTTTTAAGTTTAAAATATTATTAATTAATTTTTTAAAAATAAAAAAACTTATATTTAAACGATTAAAAAGTTTAAACAAATTATTATTTAATATCGTTAAATTTTGTTATATATATATAAAAACTTATAACGGTAATATTATTTTTAAAAAAAAATAACTATATAAGCTATTAATAAAAAAATATAAATTAATAATTTTTTAATTTGCGAATTTTTTATTTTTTATTAAATAAATAAAAAAGCACGATAATAAATCGATAATTTTTATATATATATTTAAACTATTTTAACTAAGTTCTAAAATTAATTTATTAACTACCGACGTATTAACGTTAATACGGTGTTAGAAAATTTTAAGAAGTAAACTATTAGTTAGTTTATAACTAATTTTTTTTTTTTTTTTTTTAGCTATTTATAAAACGTTACGCGTTTTCCGATTAAATATTTTAGTTCGGAAATAAAAATACGTAATAAGCTATTTTTTTAAAACCTGCGGCGATTATAGGTTTAATATACCGTTAACAGCGCGAAAGCTAATTTTATAGCCGTTAAAGCCGGTTTTTTTATATTAAAAAGAATAGACTTTTTAAAAATAATCTAAACGATTTTAAAAACGACGGCAGTTTTTAAAAGCCGTTTCGAGGTTTATTACGCAAACTTTTTCGAAGTTTTTTTTGATTATTATTATATTTTAATAATAATAATCTTAATTTTAATCGATTTATTAAAGTATTAAAAAAACTTATTAAATTTATAGTTATTATATTTAATTTAATTTATTTAAATAAGCTTTTTATTTATAATAGGAAAAATAAATTTAAATTTTAATTTTAATAGCTAAAAATAAAGTTATATTTATAAATATATAATAAAATTTTTTTTGGAAAACTATTATAAAATTAATTAAGTCGGTTTGCTATTAATAAACCGGGTTTAAATTTAGTATTAATAATAAATAACCTAAATATTTAAAATAGGCTTTTTAAATAGATAATTAAGCTATATATTAATAATAAAAAAAAGTTTTATAATTTTTTAAAAAAATATCGTAATTTTAAAGAAATATAAGCTTTAATTTATAACGGCGATATATTTTAATATTTTATTAAGCTATTTAATTTAAATAAAATAGTATAATAGTTTAGAACTATTTTTTAAAACTATATAGTTAAGACTTTGTTTAACGAAATCGTTAAACTTATATATTTTCGATAAAAAAGTTTGCCCGATAACGACGAAGACTTTTTTGCTATTATATAAAAGGCTAGATAAATTTATAAAAATATATTGTTTAATTTAAGTATTTTGTCGGTAAAAAAAAAGCTTACTTTGATATCGGAACGTTTAAAGTCGGGTTAATAATTATTAAATAAAAAAAATCGCTTTAATTTAAGCCGAAACTAATTTTTAAAAAAAAAAAGTTAATAAAAAAACAAAGCAATAAAAGCCGAGTTATTTTTTAAGGCCAAAAAATAACTAAATATTAAAAATATATTTAAAAATATTAATTAAATTTTTATTGATTAATAAAAACGTAATAAAAAAAACTGTTAATAATATAAACGTAATAATTATTATATTTTAGAGTATTATGTTAAAAAAGATATTAATAATAATAACTTGTTTTAACCGGCTAAGAAAATCTTTTTTATTAAACGTAAAAATATCGAAAATTTTGTTTTTATTAATAATATTAAAAGAGTAAAAATAGACGCTATTATTATAAGCGCTTTTTTTTATTTATAATATTTAAAAGTAAAAAAATCGGATTCGGATTTTTAAAAAAAGTTTTATATTATATTATATAGAATACGACCTATAAAAAGTATATACTTTTAAGTATATAGTATTAAGCGGCTTAATTTAAAACTTAAAAATAGTAATAAAAAAACTAATATTTAGTTATAAATTAATTATTTTTATAACTTTTTTATATAACGACTAAAAACATTTAGTTTAAATATTATTAAATATTAAAAGTTTTATCCCGGTTATATTATTTTTAAAAGCAAAGTTATAGAAAATTTTTATTATTAAACGAAATATTGCTCGATTTATAATAGCTTTCGATATATTTATCGTATATAAAAAAAAAAGGTATTATTTAAAAGAATTAATATTTTGCTATTAAAAAGATTATTTTATACGGTTTAGTTTTAAATTAATAAATATAAATAAAAAATACGACTTTATTTTGCTTTTATAGTAATTAAAATAGTATTAACTAGTTTACTTTTTTACCGATATTAGAAAAATACGGTTTATTTTTAATTATTATTAAAAAAACTGTATTAATTTAGTAATAGTCGGATAAAAAGTAGTTATTGTAATTTTATTATAAACAGATTTATAGCAAAAAGCTTTTTAATATATATTAAAACGTTTTAAGGAATTTTTATTTATTATATTTAAAAAAATAGCTAGCTGTTTTTCCGATTATAAACTTTAAAATTATGTAATTAATTTCGCAAAAAATAAAATTACTTTTTAAAGTTTATTTTATATAATAATAGCAAAAAAACTTAATATTTTAAAACTTTAATTAAAGGATATGTTTAAATTTGGTTATATTTATAAGTTTATATTTCTATATAATATATTTATAATGTTTATAAAAAAAAAGATTTATAGGACTTTTTTCGATTAGTAGTCGATTATTAAAAGTTAAATAATGTTATTGTTTTTATACGGTATTTTATATTATTTATTAACGAGCTATAAAATCGTTTCCGTATAGTAAAATAGTTTATTAAAATTAATTTAAAAACAGAGTTTTATTTAATTAAAATTAAGGAAAATTACGAATAAAAAACTATTTTTAAATATAAATATAGTTTATATAAATATATCGTTATATTTATAAATTTTATTAATATATTAATTATTTTTTAATTTATAATAAATTATATTTTTTAAGATTTAATTAATTTAAGACTGCTAATATATTTAAATAATTTATTTATTTATGCTAAAACCGTAGAAAAATATAACTATATCGTAAAAAAAATGTTTTAACGATTTATTAAGTACTATTTAATTATGGTTTCTTAAAAATATTATTAGTAAGTATAGTAAGTTAAGTTTTTAGGCTACGATATTAATGCCGACGGAATTTCGATATTAAAAAATAAAATAAAAGTCATTAAAAAATAAAAACTTTTTAAAACTTTAAAAAAATCTTAGTCTTTTATCGGCTTCGCCAATTTTTACCGAAGATTTATTAAAAATTTTTTATTAATAATTAAACTTTTTATAAATAAAAATAAAAAAAATAAACGGGATTAAAAATAAAACAACGTTATATAAAAAACGTTTTATAAATTTAAATACCGGTTTATTATTATTTTAATTTTTATTTATTTCGATTTAGAAAAAATAGCAATCGTTAAAATTAATATTTTAGACTTTGTTTTAAATAAAATATTTTTATAAAAAAAAAATAACAAACTTTATTTTATTGCTTTTTATTTTAAAAAGCTAATATTAATAGAAATAAATTATAAAAAATATAATAAAAAACTATTTATAATAATAAACAGCTTTAATCGTTAGTAATAATACTTAAAAAGTATAAAATATAAAATAAAAATATATTTTAATTATTAAAACTTATTTTATTTTATTACTGTTAAAATATTTAACCGTTATTAAGCAAAATAGTTATAATAATTCTTTACGTATTTGTTTATTATTAATTATTGCTTAAGTAAACAAAATAAAAAAGCCGATATATTATTTAAACTGCTATAATACCGCTTTAAAAAAAAAAGAAGTAAAAACTAGCCGATTATTTCGGTTTTATAAAAAAAAACATTTTTTAAACTTAATAAGCCTAATTTTTATTAGTTTAACTATAATAATTTTAATATTAAAACAATTATATAGTTTGTTTATTTTATAATAGCTATTAAAATTTATTAAAAAAGTTAAAAAAGCAGTTAATAAAAACTTAAAATATATTTTATAAAAAAAAAAACTATTTAAAAATATAAAAATTATAAACGATTTTTTATATAAAAAAAAACGTTTATAAATTTTTATAAAAAATTTATAAAAAAAAATTATTAAATTAAAATATAATATATTAATAGCCGGATATATAAAAATAAACAAAATATTGGAACTAATTATTTAAAACTTTTAATAGTTAAATATAAAAAAAACAGTCCGTAATTTTATAAGCAAATGTTTTAAATATTAACGGAATAAGCTATTATAATACGGTTTTTATAATTTGTTTTAATTTATAAAGCTATATTATAAACTTTAATAATTAATAATTATAGATTTTATTATTAACTTTTTTTTATCGAATAAATACGATTTTATTTAGGTAATAGTAAATCCGTTTATTAAAATAGTTTATTTTATTTTTTTTAAAATAAGCGAAAAAAAAGATTAAAAATTTAATTAAAATTTTTATTAAAAACTATTAAAAGCTTTATAATATGTTTTTTAATATTATTTCTAACCGTAATTTTAGATTTACTGCTTATTTATAAAAAAACTTTTTTAAATTAATAAATATTAAACTTTAAATAAATATAGTTTTTTATTTTTAAACTAACGCTTAAATAAAATAATTTAATTAGTTTTTTGAGATTTATTTACGAATTTTTGTTAATTATGAAATAACTAATTAAAAAAACTTGTTTTTTATAACTAAGTTCGTTTATAATAACGTAGTTTTGGCTTCGATTTATATAATATTTTTTTACGTTAATTACAAATATTATTTTACGGCGTATAACCTTTTTTTAAACGTTTTAAAAAATTTAAAAAGCCGATTTTATTTATATTAAATAAACTAAATATATAAAAAAGCTAAGTAATATTTAAATAAAAGCTATTAACGAATAAAAAAATAGGCTAATAAAAAAAAAAAAAAGCTTAGTTTATAAAAAAAATTAATTAGTAATATTAAACGTTAAAAACATTAAGATAAAACGTTTTATTAAAAAATTGGACTAAAAAATATTAAAGCTTTTTAAAATCTAAAAAGTAATCTTTTTTATTACTATTAAATTTATATTTTTAAAAAGCTAGAAAATTTATAATTTTTTTTATATTTTATTTATTAAACTTTTTTACGTTAATAATTAAAACTTTTTTAACTTTAATTAGGTTTTATAAAAAGTAGTTTCGATTAAGTTTAATAACTATAAGGTTAAAAAGATTTTAGATTTTATTAAAATCGAAAAGTATATTAAGTATTTAATTAAATAATAAAAATAGTTTATAAAAAAGCATAAATTTAAAAGTTTTATAATTATATAGATATTAAAGGCGTTAAAGGTAAAGTTAAGTAGTTTTATTAATAAAACTTAGAGAAACCGGCAGATTTCTAAATTTAATAATATTTAAAGTTAAGTATTAAAAAAAAAAGAAAATAGTGTTATACGGACAGGATTAACATATTTGTAGCAATATATTTACTAAATATAAGTAGGTATAAGACCTAAAACAACGATAGCTATAATAACGCGTACTAAGACTAGCATATATAAGTATATTAAATATATTTTTAGAATATACGGTATTAAGGGCTATTTCTATATATAAAAAGAGGCAATAATTCTAGCTATAGCGAAAAGAACTATGGCCTTTAAGACTTATTGAGAATTATTATTAAATTTGACTTATTCTAAGCCCTTAAACACAAGCCCTTATCACAAGAATGTAAAAAACAACCAATCTAGGCGGTAATATCACCACACAACGTGTATGTGGCCTTCACGCCTGTAGTAGGCGCGTTGGCGATCGATGATATTATATTACTTAGCAGCAATCCAATTTCTAAAAGACATATTAGGAGTAAGAGTGGACTTATAACAATGTTAATGATTTGATAACGGTGTGAAGTAGGTATACTTTTAAACTTACGCGATCGTGATCGTCTCTGCTCCTTTCGTCCTAAATTAGACTTGACGTTTCTACCTTACTTCTAATAAGTTTATTAAACATGTATACGGTATGATGTGTATTTAAAGAGTCCCAAATTTGGCAATCATGTAACTTTTCTTTTCTGGCACGCCGGTTTTCTTTCGCTAATATCGTCTAGCAAGCGAGACGAATTATCATGAAGCCACCATTAGCATTGTTAAGCCAGTCATGTTTTATAAGTCACAAGTGCGCATTGTTATAGCGAAAATGCTTCTTCGGTCTGTTTCTCTCTTATTTAAGCTTACAATCCATAGGTAGGTGAACTAAAAGTCCGGCATAGTGTCGACAAAAATGTTGTCGTCTAGCACTCTCGCCTGCACAAGCTCGTCCTCACCGTCCTTCTTACCCGTAGCCCAAACAGTCTTCCTGTGGTACACAACACGCTGCGTGGTTGTCCGAAAGCCAAAATTGTCAAGCCTCAGCACAGGTAGATTCATGCTACCATCAGCAGCGGGACTCCGTATGTCATTTGGATCTGACCATTTGGAGAGCTCTGAAGTCCCATTTTCCGTGCGTAGCTTGTACGCAAACGAGACTATCGAGGCATCACGTATCCACGGATGGGGATCTAGGATAACTTCCGAACGCTACATTAGACCATCCAGATCAGCCAATGAACCGACAAAAGGTGAATACAAATCCATTGTTGCCATCGATTGGACCCGCGTTCGATTCGCTGCTGATGCATTTTTTGACCTTTTCCCAATTTCTGTTGTCACATAACTATCTAATGTTTTTTTGTCTTTTCTCCTGCTCATCTATTTATTCCCTCGTGTGTTTTTGCGCCTTGCTCAGATATTGAAATTCCATCGCGATTGCATTTCGCTGTCCGTCTCACCATGTCCGGCGAATGCATGGGTGCTTATCGGTATGTATATCATCGGTTGAGGCAGCCTACCGTGCTTGGCTCAATGTGTGTTGCGAGTCCTGCGCCGGTCCGATTCCACGTCGGGATTTTCTGGTCATGAGGTGCGACGCCTTGTGATGTAGTGTTGGTCATGGTGGCTCACCACATCTTAGAGCCGTCCTACATCTATAATACTCCGACGTCAAATCCGGGGTGCAACTCGCCGTAAAACAGGAGGTGACAAATAGAAAAAAGGAGAGAGGTAAGAGTATCATGAAGCTGGAACTGACATACCTGTCCGTTCTGTTGCGCATTAGCAGACAGGTTCTTTATATAAGAAGAAGACGACGTTACGCTTTGCGATGGCGCTCGGCTAATTACCTTAGCTCGCGGACTTGACAGTTCTGTGGGTATTTGAAGGACTGGCGATTTCGATTACAAGCTCTTTGCCCCTGTCGTCGCACACCCTTGTGTATATTGTTGTGCATTAAAGTACACTGCCTAGGACTCGATGATGGTCCGAAAGTGGTTAATCTTCGATGTGGAATTAACGCACATCCACCTGCATTGGAGACCCAAGGGTCTTCCCCACGTGACTGTCCTAGGATCTGGGTCTGTATATGCAACGTTGCGGCTAGTGTGCATTGGCGTTGGAACTTGTTGACTTACATCAGACGGAACTATACCGGAGACTCATGCCTGCACAGATTGGGGAGGGTGATATGCCCTTCAAGTTTTGTCCACCAGACAGATCTCTCCCCCCTTTGAGAGTGTATGGCCGGTGGCAACTAATATCTGGTATATTGGTGCGTTAGTGAAATAGCTAAGTGAACGACTTCCATAACAGTCGAGACGTGTTTATGAGGTCCTGTGAGTGTGGCTCTGCCATGGGGCTATTTCCGGAGAGCTGGTGACGTTGTCAGCTTTTCGTGGCTTGGCGGTGGTCAGGTGAGCTTGGGTGATGAGCATCGGCCGGACTCAATTCAGCCGATTACGGCGAAGCGGGACGACCTTGTAGTTTGAGCATCGCGTTGATGGAATTGCCGAGATAAACTTCTGGGTTTGTTTTCGAGTTTGTAGAGCTTGGCGTAGTGTTTGGAAGGTGTGTCGGGCTCATTCTGGTGTTGACGGTATAATGCCAGCACGTGCGGCTTACGAGACATAGTATATGAACGAATATCATTCATAGAATCAGCCACAAGGTCGATCGATACTTTGGCGTCTTCCAATGCCCAAAATCATGCAAACGCATCTGTCTGAGAGGCTTAAGCTTACGGACCAAGCTTTCGCCCGTGGTGGCTGAAGGCCAACACGAGAAATTCTCAGCGGCGCAAACAAGATCCACAAACCGGAATGGAGAGTCTCAGAAGTACAAAAGGCAATGGGTTTTGGAGAAACAGATTATGGTGTGGTGAGATGAGGCTTTGCGGATCAGCCCTATATGGCGCGATCGTGTAGTGAAACAACGCCTGTTCTTGATTGCCTGACGAAGTGTCAGACGAAGAACTCGCCGTGGCGATGCTCTGTTAGGAAACGGCAATGTGTCTATGACACGAGATCATCTCCAAGCTCGTGAGGCGCCCAATGGAATGTTTCCATTATTCAATAACTAGCGTCAGCACTCTGAGAGGTGCTGCGCACTTTGTCGTGGTCGTCTTTTGCCGGAGGATGAGGTGTTGTAGGACTGGGGAGGGTTTGGAGAGTAAAAATAACTACTGTAGAGTATAGGACGAATTTTGCCTTCATGTCACGAGAATACGGAGCAACGATGATGGTCCAGGAGGGATATATAATGATAGCTTCCGTGTCATTGACCATGGGTTTCTCTTCATTTCATCCGCATCAAAACTTGCACGTCAACTCCCTAGTTTACGACGTCTAAACTACTACACAAACTCACCCAATCACATGACCATCACTTAAAGTACCACATCCAACAACACATCAATCAAAATGAAGTCCACCACCGCTGCTCTCGCCCTCCTCTTCGCCACCGTCTCTACGGCGGCCCCAACCCTCGACAGCCGCACACCCGCCGCTGTATCTGGATACGCCGTACCCAGTGTTCTGAAAATTCATAGCATCAACAACAACCAGAACACGTTCAGCACTACAACCTCCACCGTGCGCAGCGGAAACTTCGAGACTTCCACTCTCTACGACATCCCCATCCCCGAAGCTGCCGCTGGTAAGACCTGTGCTCTTGTCTTCAAGGCCTCTGATAGCGATATTCTCGAAGGAAGCAAGGCCCTCGATATCTTCAAGAACGGTTTCACAGACCTCTCTTCCCTGACTGAGGGCAATCTCCGTGACCAACAGCTCGCGCGCATTGTCTTCAACCCTAGCACTGGCCTGTTCGACTTTGACCGCACTGCTTTCACTCCTGCCATTGACTCTTTCCCCTGCCCTGCTGGAAACGTCCTCCATTGGGAGGCTGCGGCTGTCGGAGAGACTGATACTGTTGTTGTCCACCAGGACTTCTCTTACAATGGGGTTGATGTTCCTAATGGTCTTTCCGTTGCTTTCTGGTAAGCCAATTGACGTAGGAGCTGGTGTTGAGTTGATATTCCGGTTTGTATTTTCGGGAGTTTTGCTGGGAGGCTTGAATAAGAGGGTTGGGTTAGAGGACACTCCTTTATCGGTCTTGATCAAATAATTATTCACGTTCGTTAGAGCTTATCGATCGTTCGTGGCCGTAATCGAATTTTATTCCTGGACTCCCCCTTTGCCTGTGACGTGGTGACCACCTGGTAGCCCTAATCACCACGTCGCTTGCCAAGCCCTACTACTTGGCAGCCCTACCTGGCAACGTAACTATTAGCCACCACCCAAATTGGCTAGCGTACTATTGTAGTTTTCCCTTTTTTATTTTATTGATTTTATAGCTTAAGTAGTAATACTACGGCTTTTTTACCCGTATATTCCGTTTGCTAAGCCTATTGTTACAATTAATAAAGTTATTATTTTAAGTTTAGAAAAACGGTAACTTTTTATACTATACCGATAACGATAACGATTTTAATTTAATGTACGTAATAGCTAATTTATATAACGATTTTAATAACGCGGTTAATAAAGTAGCTATTTAACGCGTTATTAAAGCAAAACGTTAAATATATTTTGATTTGCCCGATTTTAAAAAAGTATATAATTTTATTAAACGTTCCGATTATAACAATAAATTCTGTCGTTAGTTATTAAATAGTTTTTAAAAATTTTTTAACGTTAAAACTATTACTAATATTATTTAAACTTTTAATAATAAGCTTATTTTTAATTTTAGCGGTATTTTAACTAGATTTATTAAAGGAAAAATCTTTTTTATTGCTTTATTCCGTAAATATATTTATAACGGTAAAAAAAAACTCGATAAGTTTTGATTTCTTTCGGCTTTTATTAAAACTTTATATAAAAATATTACTAAGCGTATTAATATTTATACCGTAAAATTAAATAAAAACGTCGAAAGCTTTAATGCTTTTTTTTATTTTTTTATTTTAAACGATAAAGCCGTTTAGCTTTGTTAAAATAGTACTATAAACTTAAAGCAATTTAAAAAAGCTTTTAAAAAGTATTTTAATAAATTGTTTTTTAAATTTAAACTTTATATTTTAATAACTATTATATATAACGATTTATTAATTAACGCTTAAGCTTGTTTAAAAAAAAGCGACCGTAATTTTTATATTATATATAATTAAATTAACGCGTTAAAACTATAGTTAAAATATATTAAAACGGTAAATCGTAAATTTAAAAGCAAAAGCGTTTAAACGATTAATAACGATAATAGCGCCTTTACCGCTGTCGAAATCGCTATTTATAATAAAGCTTATTTCGAATAGATTAAAAAAAAAAAAACGAAACTATTAAAATATTTAAAAAAAAGCTTATTAGCTTTATAAATACGACTTTTTATAACTTTTGCTTTTTTATTTTTTAACCTAGTTTTAGTAAAACGGTTTGTTTATTTAATATTTAATACTATAGCTTTTTTTTTTTTTTGCTTTATTTACGAAGGTATTTCTGCTAAATGTTCTAAATATATTAACGGTAGTATAAAACTGTTTGTAAAAATCCCCGATTTTTTTGCTTTTATTAATAAAACTTTTAAATTTAAAAAGCTTTTTATTTTTTTTAAACAGTAGTATTCTTTTATAATGTTTAGATTATAAGACAACGTTAACCGCTTTTTTTCTAAAAGTGCTAAAATTATTTATATTTTAAGCCAGATTAAAAATAAAGCTATAAAAAACCTATTTTTTTTTTAGACGAAAAAAATAAAAAAGCTTTTTTTATTTTTATTAATACTATTATAAAATATTTAAACGATAACTATAAAGATTATAACGCTTACGAAAAAATTTATATTATTTTTTACAATTTTAAAATATTATTAAATAATATATTTATTACTTTTTGTATTAAATTTATTAAACTTGCCGGTAAAACAAAAATTAAATAAAAAGACTATAAACATAAACTATATAATAAGTTTTTTTTACGTTTTAAATACTATTTATATTAATTAATACTATAATATTAATACAAAATTTAATAACTTTTACGGTTATATTAACCGATATAACTATTAATAGTATAAAAATTAGGTTTAAACTTAAATTAAACGAGATATTAATTATTTATTAATTTTATATATTAGTATTTTATTTTATACTATAACGTTTAACAATTAGTTTTATATAGCTTTATTTTTTACCGCTTTAATTAATGTTGGTTTAGCCGAATATTTTAGTATTCCCGTTATAAATATTGCGAAAAATAGCAAGCTTATATATAAAAAAGCTAATTTAAATTAAGCAAAACGTTTAATTACTACTAATAAATATTTTATTTATTATAAATATAAATATATTAATCGTAACTATCTTTTTTTTTACTAAATTTAAAGCTGTAAACGTTAGTCGTATTAATATTATTATAGCTATAGCTATTAAAACTAAATATATTTTTTTAATATATTCGAAAATGCGGAAAAAAAACCTGGCTTAAAACAAAACTTTATTACTAAGCTATATTTAGTATTTATATTATTAAGCGTTTATAAATTTATATTAAATAATTATATATAAATTTTGTTTCATTTCTTAAACGATTTATTAGAAAACAATTTATTATTAATAGTTTATGTTATAGTTTATAATAAATATTTTTTAATAACAAACATATTTATAAATACCGAAATAAATATATATTTATTAATCGATTCGGCTTTGGCGGCTAAAGCTATAAAATATTTGATAACGCCGAAATTAACAGGATTTTAACCTATAAAAATAGCGGGCTACGATAAAAAAGCTAATTAAAAAATTAATATAGCTATTTTTATATATTTATATATTTAAAAATATGCTTTAAACCGTGTTTTTTTTTTAGTTTTAAATATAAAACACGATTTTATTATTAATAAAATTTTTTTCGATTATTATAATATATTTATTAATTACAAACGTAAAAAACTCGTTTTTTTTCTAAAGTAAAAGCTAGAAAAATTACGAACTTAAAACTTTGCGATAAATAATACAAAATATTTATTATATAATTTAAAATACGACGTAAATATTAAAAAACGTTTATATTTAATAAACGTTAACAATAAAAAATAACGTAACGGGCATTATTGCTTATTTTATTTTTTAAAAATAATAAATACAGTACATAAACAGATTATGAAATTTAAATCTATTTCGACCGATATTTTTAAATTAAAACGTTCTTTAATTATAAAAGCAAAAACCGTTTGTTTTTAAATATTATTTTATACTTTAAAACAACTTAAACCGTTTATGCTTTATATAGAAAATTTCGCTAATAAAATTTACTATAATTAAAAATACTTAAATTTTTATTAAAAAAGCAAAGCCAGTTTTTTAAAAAAGAATTAACGTTTAATTAACGTAATTATTTTAAAATAGTCTAAAACGCTATAAAATAATATAAATTATATAAGCTTTATAACGTTTACAGTATTAATATTTAAATAATTTCGGGTAAAAACTTTATTTATTTTGTTAAATTTAATAATAAAACAGAATCTTGCTATATAACGCTTACGGCTTTAAACGCCGTAATTAATAAAAAACGTTTTACCGCTATATAAAAAGCTTTTATTTTAGCCGTAAAAAAATAAATAGATTTTAAAAACTTTTTCGATTTAATTAAATTAATTAAACAAATAGTATTTAAATAATATTATAATTATTTAAATATTTTTAATAAAATAGCTTTTAATGTTTTTTTAAAAACCGTTTAAGTATTAATTTTAATATTTTTATTATTTGCGACTTTTAAAAACTAAGCTTTACTATATTACGTAAAATAACTTTTGAAAAAGCTGAAACAGTATATAAATATATTTTCGAAAACTTAAAAAAAAGGTTTATTAAACTAATTAACGTTTTTTAAACCGCTTTAGTCCTTTTTACTTAAAAAACAAATAATAAATTACGGTTTTATATCGATTATAAATTTTTAAATTTAAAAACTTATAAAAATTAATACCTGTTATTATTAATCGATAAAACTTTTTATCGGATCGGAAAATCTAAGATTTTTATAAAAATCGATATTTAATAAGTTTTTTATAAAGTTTGTATTAAAAAAAGTATAAAAGACTTTATAGCATTTTGCTATCGTTATAGATTTTTTTAATATATAATAATATTTTTCGGACTTTTGATAGCTTTTTAAACTTTTAATAATACGTTAATAATAGCTTTTAAAAACTATTTAACGTTTTTTATATTATTTATTTAAACGATATTTTTATTTATTTAAATATAGCGGAAAAATTTAAAAAATATATTCGATAAGTTTTAAACTATTTACGCGTTATAAGCTTTTAAGCTAATATTAATAAATATAAGTTTTACGTTATAAAAACTAAATATTTTAGCTTTATTATTAATATATAAAAAATTGAGGTCGATTTATTAAAAGTTAAAATTGTTTATAATTAATAACGCTTTATAAATCATAATAATAAAGCTTTTTTATTTTAAATTTAGTTATTTTTAGGATTTTACGGCTTTTATAAACGTTTTATTATACGATTTTTAATACAATTAATACGTAATAATTCGATATTAAAATAGATACTATTTTATTAAACAGCGTTCGATATACTAGTCGTTTGCTTATTTTTTGTTTTTTTTACGCTATTTTTTTTTAATAGCGACGTTTATATATAATTAAAAACAAATATTTTAAACGGTATTGTTTTAAAAGTTCTTTCGTAAAAAACTTTTAAAACGGACTTTTAATAATTTATAGCGTTTTTTTTCGAAATATTTTACGGTATTAAGCTTAATTATAATATTTATAATAAAGAACTGCTTGCCGTCGTAAAAAGTTTTATTATTTAACGCGTTAAATTAATAAGTATATAAAACTTTCGGCTATTTATAATAATTATAAATTATTTGACGTTTAAATATTTTATAATAAAACGTATTTTTAATTTTTATTAAATTAATTAAGCCGAATTATTTTTTTATTATAATTTTTATATTATTTACTAATTAAAGATTTAAAATATAATAGCCGATATTTTTTTTTGCTTTTTAAACGGTATTAAAAGTTAAAAAAAACGGCGTAATAAATAGCGTACGATAGCTTTATTTTAGTTATTACTTTTTAACGCCGACTATTTTTAGCCGACGGACTATAATTTTATTAGTATTTTTTGTTTCGATTTCTACGCCGAAAGCGGCGTTTGTCGCGGCGGCGAAATATATTTTTTTAAAATTACGTTTAAACCTTTAAAGCTATTAGGTTTTTTGCTTATAAACGCTATTTTATAAACTAATAAAACAAACTTAAGCCTCGATAAATATTAAGAAAAAACATAAAAACATAACGCGGAATAAAATATTGAAAGTAGTTTATTAATATTTAAAAAACAATTAAAAATATTTAAAACCGATTGCTTTAAAATATAAATAATCGATAAAATATATTTTAAAATTTATACCGTATATTTTAATATTAATAAAACAGTTTAATTAATTATTAAAAAATATTAATAGCCGTTAATATATATAAAAACTATAAAATTTATTAAAAACTATTTTTATTTCATAATAAAAAATTTAATAAATAAAAAGCCCGGATTGCTAACTTTATTATTTATACTTAATTAATTATAATAATATTTAATAATTAATTTTATTAGTTTTTTAAAAAATAAAGCCGGCTTTAATACCGTTTTTATAATAATCGACCGATTAATAAAAGTTATTTATTTTATTTTATATAATAAGTTTATTACTAGTTAATTTATTGTTTGTTTATATTATAAAAAACTATATCGATATTTTAAATAGTTTAAAAGTTTTATTAACGATTGTAACTTTTAATTTATTTTTAATTTTACGAATAAACTATTATAAATATATAGGATAAAAATAGAATTTATTACGGTAAAATATTATAAAACCGTTAATTAAGCTAAAATTATAAACTAATATTTATAATAACGTTTATATTTTTTTATAAACTATTTTTAAAACAATTAGTCGAAAGTTTTATTTATAATAAATATTATATAAAACTGTTTATTATATAAATTGTTTAAAGGTTTTTTTTCGATAAAAGTTTTTATAAGCTGAAAAATGTATATAGTATTTAATTAAAAAGTATATATAAAATCGTTTAAAAACCGTTTGGTAAAAAAAAAACTAAATAAAAAAAAAGCGTAAATTTTTGCTAATAAAGCCTATAAATATATTATTATAGCAAAAATAATAATTGCAAAAGCCTAGAAAAATATAATTTATTAAGTAAACCGATATTAATAGTTATTAAATTTTAATATAAACGATTATATTTATATATTTAAAAAAATAAACAAAAGTATTAATCGACCGTTTAATAAAATAAATTATTTTATAATATGTTATTATTATCGAATCGAGGCTGAAAATTTAACGCGTTTTAATATTTTTAAATTGTTTTTTTTTAAATAGTTAGTATAGTTAACGTTAGTTCTACGCCGAACGTTTTCGTCGTTTTTTTAATAATTTTTTTTAAAAATAAAAGTTTAATTATTTCGATAAAAAAATTATTAACTTTAGTTTAAGCGAAAAAGAATAAAAAGTAAACTAAATTTATATATTTTGTATTCGATATTATAAGCTATATTATAAAATATAATAAAAAAAATAAAAGTACGATAATAAAAATTAAAAACCTGTTAGCTATTTGAAAAATTTTTTAATTTTATTAAAAGTTTATTATAATAATAATCCTAAAAAAGTAAAAATTTTTTTACGTTTAAATAACTAGTTTAAAGTTATAAAAAACGATTTTTTAATAATAATTATTTAAACAATAATAAACCTGCAGTTTTATATAAAAATCGCTTAATATAATACCGATAATAATATAAATCGAATATTTCGTTTTAATATTAAATATTAATAAAATATTAAATTATTTAAATATATTAATAAACGGAGAATTTTTATATTTATAAAGAAATTTTAGAAATAACCGGGTATAAATACGTTATTACGACGTATTTATATAACTATAACATTTAAGTTATATAACGTAATTAGTTTTTTTTTCGATTAAGAATTAAAGATTTTATATTGAAAGATTTTAATTAGCTATCGAAGGCATTTTTTTATTATTTAAAAATTAATTTATTATTACGACTTATTTTTTATAAGATTCGATCTCGATTTATAAACGAGTTATTAATTTTTTTTAACCGAAAAAGTTATAACGTAGTAACTATTTAATAGCCCTAATTATTACGTCGCTTACTAAGCCTTATTATTTGGCAGCCTTACTTAGTAACGTAACTATTAACTACTATTTAAATTAGCTGGCGTACTACTATAGTTTTCCTTTTTTTACTTTGTTGATTTTATAGCTTAGGTAGTAATACTACGGCCTTTTCACTTGTATACTCCGTCTGCTAAGCCTATTGTTACATTGCCTAATTACTTGATAAATTGTAAAATCTGAATTGTTGACATGAACGTAGTTAAATCTATGATTTTATATTATAACCTATTAACCTCGTTGTTATAATAGTTATTATTAATATATATTTTTTTCTTCATGCTGGCAAGGCTATAGTTTTAGAGAACTTGACTAATACATGATTATGCATGGTTATATCATTTATCACAGCTTGAGGATCCTTTGTACATTGCCCACATCGTCGTGAGGAATCAAGCTCTGCAAAGTAAAATGCTGCAATTCTATGTTCGCATCGAATTTACCATTTTCAACGCTTGTTCCTTTCGCCACCAAGACCACTATATAAAATGCACATAAGGATTATGATTAACTTACTATATTCCTCGCTTTGTGATCTTCCAGCGACGATCAGTAGTTCGCTCAAGTTGGATTATAGGCAGAACATGTCAATCCCTCTTTTTGTTCGCTTGTTGCCTTATTAGCCAAACCGATGCATTTACAGAGGAATGTTCTTGTTCAAATTACATTAAGCACCAATACGCTGTCTCTTCAATCTTCTCTCGCCTTTGGATTCCGGCGTCGCAGATCTATCTTTCAGCTGATACGGCTCTCTTTTAAGTGGCAATTGAGCATCCTCGTCACTTGTGTCGGCGAGTTCCCACTTTTCATCCGAATCCTCATCTTGAAGCCCGTCTTGAACATCGTTCTCGATCTTGTGCCGATATTCCCCATCGGAATCACCAGACTCCCAATCCGCGACCACCTCGTGCTTCCAGATCATTCCTGGCAGCACTCCCCATTTGTCATCCCAGATCCCCCTAGCCATCCAGGAAGCCTTTACAATGTCGTAGGCTTGTGTATTGATGTCTGGAAATTGCTGCCAACAGTAGTCTCCATGTCTGGCATCGAGGCGCCGACGCTCCTGCGATACCTGGTATATGAACTGATGTACTGGGCGAGAGGCTTCCCGGTCGCGGGCGAGCTCTTCTTCTGCCTTTGCAGCATCGGACCGTTGGCTGAGAGCTTCCGGATCTGTCAGCCATTCATTGTTATCATCCTCGTTATGGCTTTCGTCACGGTTTCTGCGGAAGGGATGAATGTCAGCAATGGAATGATCACCTAACAAAAGTTCTGCGGCCTAACCTACCTGAACGTCTGCTCATGCTTCCACACATCTAGTGGATGGGGTCCCTCCTCCCTGTCATCCCACGATGCCTTCCAGATCCCTTGCTCGAGCCACTGCGTCTTTATTTTCTGGGCTGCCATGTCGAAGGCAGGCCCTCCCATCCCCGGTCGGGTAAACACACGCTTCAGACTAGCAGGTAGCTCTCTTGTGCGCAGATCTGCCTCCCACATGCGTGACACTTCTTCCGATACTAGATCTAAGAATTGTTTCCTTGGCGTAGATCGCATTCGCGCTGTGCGGCCGCGGAAGCGTCTGCCGTGAAACCAGCTTCTTCCATGCTCTGGCATTTCGAAGGACAGGGTGAGTGTGTGAGGGCTTTGAAGAGCTTGCAAAGAAGCTCTGGGTCTATTGCGCTGATGGGTGCTTTGATACAGATATATCACCCGGTAGTAAGGAAATGAAGAAATTTGAATATATGCCTGAGACAAAGTGTCTGATCCGACGTAAATTCTGTTTTTGTTTTCCGCTTGCTCTTTGTTTTGAATTGTTCACCTGTGAAATCATTGATCATGTCTCGTCTAGTGATGCTTTCGGAATCTCCTATTATATGGCGGCGTTCTTTCATTATCCATCGATGGTAGATGGTAACAAAGAGCGGTAAACTCGTCCTGTTTCATTGTGAAGATAATGATATAACCAATGTTCGGCTGATATGAATGTACTACTGAATTAGAAGCCTAGATTAGCCATTTAACCAATACTTTGGGTCTCATATCAGTCATCACATGATATAATATCTTGGACATTTTGGCTAACGAAGCGCGGAAAACATGAGCCCTTTGACGCCTCTTTTCTATCTATATCCCGGCAACAGTTATGCGGATGACATAGTTAGCCATAGGAAAAATAGGCATCTCTGGGAACGGACTTCAAGAGGCCCGGGTAAGTTGAAGATCGGCACTACAGCATCTACGTCAGATACGAAAAACCCAATTAATACGATTATAACTCTGGGAAAGGATGCCGATATCATCGTCGACGGCGACGGAATATCGAAGGTTCACTGCGCTTTTGTCTTGGATCCTGACACTGGGATCATCTTGCTCCACGACAGATCCAAACGCCGGAGGACCGGTGTCGCTGACTCCGAAGAGAGTGTTAATAAACAAATTAATAGCAATATAAGCGACATGGTTGTAGTAATGGACGGTTTAAACCATAAATTCTGGTTTGAAGGTTCAGATACACGTCGCCGTTATAGATGGGAGATCGTATGGAATGGCGATCGTCATGAGAGTCGAGAAAGAGCCCAGGAACTGGGTAGAGCCAAAGTAAAGAAATATGCCCGGCGTGGAAGAGACGATGCCGACCGATCCCTTCACAGTTTCCTCCGTCCAAAAGAATTTTGGCCGGAAAAGATTTCTCACTTTCCCCTCAAGAAATTGGGGTCAGGCGCTTTTGGTAAAGTCTCTGAAACTGTCAATGTGCATACAGGCGGGATAATGGCGGTGAAATTGATCCAGCGCCCGCACGACCACAGAGGAGCTCGACAGTTCGAGCGAATAAGAGCAATGGCTATCGAAAGAGAAATACATTATTTCAAACGTATCAAATATGTACGTCATAGACATCGTCGTCAAGAAGAAATGAAACTAACAAGCGGCCCAGCGTCATATCGTTGGTTACTACGGCTCCATCATCCGCGATGACAAGATCGAAATCCTCATGGAGAAGAAAGAAGGGAGCTTGCAGAGTCTCGTTGAAAACTGGAATGGTAGCACTGGAGATTTGATGGCACATGGCAGAACTGCTTTACTGCACATACTTTCGGGACTCGACTACCTCGATCAGAATGGGCTTATGCATCGGGATATTAAACCCGACAATGTTCTCTACGAGCGGAGGTCAAGCGGTTATCGCTTCCTACTAGCAGACCTTGGGGGCATAAAATCTGAAGCTGATCCTAGACTAAGTACCTTTGGTACACAACGTTTTCTTGCACCTGAGGTGTTCATGGGCAGGGCGCAAACGGCAAAATCAGACATATGGAGCACCTACATCACTATGTTATGGGTTTGGAATATAGGAGGCTTTAGAGATAGAATCAGAAGACATCAGATCGTCGATACCAGAGACCTATACAGAACTGCTGTCACAACCTCGGCCTACGAGCGGGAGGGGTATGAAATCCACAGCATGGCCATCTGGGACCCAGCTTTTCGCCCATCGGCCGCAGAGATGCTGATGAAACTGGGCGACCCCCCTCTCGGGATATCGCATTGGACTTCTTGGATGCAGGCCTGTCGAGATGGTAGAAACCCGTTAGCTCGGGAGATGGAAGTATATACGGGGGTCAGTTTCTCGCATTAACGCAAGGCGCCCGCTTTTTGCAAACGCTTGAGACGAAGATTCCCGCCGCAAAGACTGGGCAGAGTGTGGCTCATCTAGTCAGCCCGTTTTTCTACACCTTAGGGCAGCATTTACTGGCCATATGCCCACAGGAGGATATTTTTGGCGAGAAAGCGGACGTTGTTTGGTAAAGTCTTAGGAGACGAAGACAACTGGCTTTAACATATTCGCTACCACTGTTTGATTGTACCAATCAATCTTTCTCCGCCAGCGAGAGTAGATGAAAGGTATGAGGGAGGATATAGATTTGTTGTCAAACCAGTGATAGGAGACGAGCAGGAAAAACAGCTTTATAGATATACTAGCGTAGGCCTCGCGGCCGCAGGAAGGCAATTTGCAGTTGTGACACTCGGTACGGGACTCGGTATAACATAAAAACAGCTGCATTTTTAAATATCATGACTTTTGAATTTTAAACCAGACTGTTGATATGAATTTTCACGATTGTTCATAGATTCAACTGAGATATATACAACAAAACCACAATAAACAACATCGCTACGCTATAAACGAGTATAGAACATATCTTAATGCACCTCAACTGGATGACATCCGTAGCATCATCACTAGCACCAGCGCACGTGCATACAATCATACCCACTGCCTAGGCAGAAGGGTCAGTTCGCCAGCCGCCAATGTTGTTCTGCCAATCATCATAATTAACGTCCTGGTCCGGAATCGCGTTTGCGTCTTCCATGCAGGAAGCGATAATATTGAGCGAACCACCGTTAGAGTTCAAAAGCCCTGGCGGAATCACCATTTGAACATCGTCGTACCCTAGGCCACTGATAATGGACACTAATTAAGGCAAAGCGAGTCAGTAAGAGAAATAGGCTGTAACGTTATGGAGCGGAACTTCTTACTGCGGAGAGTCTTAGCAGGGTCCCAGGTAGCGTCGATAACACCTTGGATATAGTTGCCAATGAGCTCATCGCCCTGGTACCACAGCGTCTGGCCACCAAAGGTTTCTGGCACCCAGGCCTTCGAGACGCGATCCAGCGCGTCGGAGTCCATGGTAATGACACAGGTCCAATCCCCAGCGTTGCCGGGCCAGGTGTCTCGGCCGTGAGCTGTGTAGACGCCGGCGCCGATTTGGGCTGCGATCAGGTTTCCATCGTCTGTGAGAGTCCCGGCATCGTTGTATCTCTGTGCTTGGTCCTACAATAAGAGTTTAGAATTGGTTGAGTGCTACTATTGGCATGCTACATACCGCGCTCGCTTTTCGATAGCCAACAATCACGTTCATCCCTCGTTTTTCCGGCTGGGTTTCGATTGGCACCGGAGACGCAGCAGCAATACCAGCCAGGGCTAGGGTGATGGTCTTGATCAAACTAGAGGAGATCATGTTGACTAGTTGTATTGTCGAGTGAAGATGATGCGATCAGTTGCCGGTATTACTTTGCTTCTTGAAAGCTGCTTGATGGTGGCGGGATGAGGCGGATGCTGCTATGGTGCTGGTGTGACTGGGTGCTGGATGATGCTGGGTGTTTGATCTGAACCTTGGGGAGAAGGTTGAAGTGTTTTATATTCCATTCCGATGACACAAGAACCTAACCGCCTTCAGTTCTGTGATATCATAGCTCATCTGAATTACGTTTTGTTGATCCTTTCCCGTACGGCGTAAAGGAAGCTGGTAGCACGTTGTTACTCATCGAGGTTGACTTTGAGAGCTTTGACCTTCGTTGCCGATCTTGTCTGCAGTGAAGTAAAGCGAGTGTTCAAAAAAAGAAAGGTGCAATCCCCAGAACGGTCTGAACTGACTATCATCGTGCCCGCATTCCTATTTGGTATCGGAGTTAGCACTAGTCACAAGGGCGGTAATCACCAATTATAAGTTTCTGAGAGCCTGAACGAATATAGAATGGTTGATATTCCGTTATGTAGTATAGTTCACTGCCTAGAAGAGCTTACTAGAGGCGGTTGTCCTGCTCAAGTTCATGAACCACTCCGTATTCCTATTGCTACCTCCATGACCTCACGCCTTAAGCGATGATCCCGTCCATGTCAGCGTGTGGGGGCTCGGGGTTATGGGATGGTGACGATATGCAGGTCCCAATGAGTCTAATTCAATTGTCGGGAGACACTAGACACTGCCAAGACCTACGTAATGTTTCGAATGAACAGGTGCGGCTGAAAGATAATAGTCTATTTATAGGTTTTTACATTTCACTGTATCCGGGGACTCTGCCGGAGCAGGGCTGGCGAGCTGAAAACCGGCGCGAGTGGTCCCTCCACGGGAATATGGAGTTGTCATCGTGGGTATTATTAGTAATGAACTATTCCGTTGAGTCTTAAGATCGGCAACTAAAAACAGCCCCCCTGAAACATCGGGTTTAGCATTTTAGTAAAAACAGTTGCATCTTACAGGTTCATCCTTATTTGCGGCACGGATGGGAGATCTTCTATAATTCATCGCAGGATCTGCAGAATTAGCAGAGATCTGGTTGACTTTGACAAATTCATGAAGGATCAGGATCGATTGACATAGTTGAAGCTCTAGTGCCAAGCCTCACCCATGGAACCCAGCTGTTATGACGTCATAACTTCCAGCAACGACCGTGGCTGCCTTATTGCACGTACTCTTTCATCGACTGACCGATCCCGTGCACACTGCATAGTTCAACAGGTCTGGGCGCATCTTAGGACCAGACAATCTCACGCCAACACCTCACATCGCCAACACGCGCTTGACCGATTCACCATCTACACTCAATTGTCTCGGAATATGGCAACGACACTAGAAGATATTCTTTGCAGTGATCCTTGGGTCTGGGACTCAGATGGCTCATGTCAGATCACATTCCACTCAAACGGGACCGGCGAGGTGAGTATTCTGCGCGTTCTCTTTCTACCACGGACTCAAGAAGCATTTCACTAAATTCCCGTGTACAGTTGATATGTCGCTCAGAATTGAGCGTATTCATTGCGACAGAGATTGACTGGGAGCTCGCACCATCATCGTCCGCGTCGAACTCGACGACAGCTCTAACAGCAATATCACTAGACCCCAGTTCGTCTACTCATCTCGCCACATTATCACTTAAGATCAGACTGTCATCCCGGCGCATCGCAAGCTTTGGAGCGAGGAAGATGAACGAGGATCTTCTGCACGAAAGCGCATTTGAGATGAAAACCTACACCGTGAAACTTGAGTGCGGTGATTTCACAGCTACGGCAGACGCCCGATATTACGCGACGTCTAAGCGCACAGCGCCGGGGTACAGTCCACGCTTTAGCTTGAAACTCGTCTTCGATCCTTCACCATATCCACCACCCGAGTGCTGGAAGAACCCGAATGAGGGGCCTGTAAGCTTCAAAGTCTGGGAATTCAATGAGTTCTGCAGTCGGCGGTCTGGCACTGTCGCCGATCGCGATCAAGGTCTCAGCTGGAATAAGATGCTCTCTGGGCTAATGGGAAAGTCGTCAGGCGGATAGTATCATGATATATGGCTGAAGAAGTGCATTGTAGGATAGGATAGGACATCGCAAGGAGAACCATCACAGGAGTAATAGGTACTTGCGGGTAATTTGCAGCAGGGGCTGAACTTTTCACGTTAATGTTATAGCTTTTGTTACTCACTTGTCATTCCCGCCCGAACTAGAAAGCAACTACTCGTCTGACTTGTGACGAAGGCTCAAATATGGAGATAGTCCCAACTACTGAGATGAAGCATAATCATATCCGAACTGACGACAAGCGGCTAGCCAATCATCCAACGGACGGGATGTACTGCAGACCCACTCACGATGCATCTACTGCAATACAACGTCTGCACGTATATGGCTCGAACTTATGTTATAGAATTATGACGTTCATTCAGGCATATAGTTTCAACAAAGCTATTCGTAACTACCTCCTAGTCAACACACAAAGGCCCTTCACCCCTCAGCGCACGCCACCGATTCGTCGCATGAAGCATCTGTTCGCATCCCTCAACAAGAAAGCCCCATTTCTCCAGGAACTTCGGCGTTACTTCATAGCCTTCGGGGCGCCAAGGATCAGTCCAGACCACCATCCCTCCGTCATGGGCTTCGACGCTACTGTCTTCGCCAGGCAGGACCATGTCGCCGCAGACGTACCCCATCAGGTCGTCTTCAAGATCCTCAAAGTCAAAAGTATCTTGCGTGCAAATGGCGTTGTCTCGCATGCGTGGATGGGGAAGGAGGTAGATCCATCGCTGGTGCGGAGTAGCTAATTGAAGCGCCGTAGGGAGAAGGGTGTCTGGTACCTCAGCAGGAGGCGAAAAGGGCGGCAGTGGGTTCCAGAATAAACTGCATACGTCGGTGTTATAGTCGCCCATGCCCAGGATGATCATGTTGGTCACCGCAGCACGCATGACGTTGAACTGTATGAGAGGGAGTAGGTGGTCTCGAGAGAGCGGCAGCATTATTCTACTCATCTTGGCACTTGCCTCGGAATGCGCCGAGTCAGTCTGGGATGAGAGCCAGCAGAAATATCTGAAGAGGCCGCTTGGCTGTGCCAGGGTTTGCTCGGCATGATGATTGGCTTGTACTAGTGAGGATGTGGCGTTATCGTGTCCAGTGTACGAATAGAGGAATGCGCGCGAGGCAAATTCCGAATCTCTGTTCTTTTCACATGTACGCGCCTCTATTGCTGTTGCGAGAGCTTTGCGGAGTCCTGCAGCCCGGGCGTGCGATTAGTACTTAAGTCATTGACGGTTTGTGAAGGGGGATACTCACTATGTGCTCGCACATTTTGACGGTTCTGTCTCTTCCGCCTTTCTTTGGCATCTTCTAGCCCGGCCCATTCATCTTCGGCGGGTCTACTCTCGTGTCCTTGTTGAGGCAGAACCCTCGGTGCCTTCGTATGGGCTGTCCTGCTCAGTGGCAGGCTTACAGGTAGCAGAGTCCTGTCTTTGATAGATACTGTGCAGGAGGGCATGATTCTGCCGCCAATCAGTGTTTCTGGGGAAGTCTGGACGTGCTATAGAATGGCTTGCCACCCAAAGTGGTGATGATCTAAGACTGGATAGTGAAGAGCTCAGAATGCTTACAGCTTTCCTCCTTAGGGTCCTCATAGCTTACCAACTATCTTCTACAGGGATCAGAGCACTTGGTGCGTCATGCAAGGGCCTGAGAACTAGACTTGCAGTTGGTAGCATGGGACTTGGACTCCACCGATGGATGATGCTTACAACGCTAGAGAATTCTCTATTTCCCATTGGCTTCCTCAAATGACCCCTGGTTTAACATCGCCATCCCGCAACCTCCGACCCACCCGGCCGGGTCCTCGGATATGATCTTGAAGCACTCCAGACAGTTGAGTATCCCTGGGGGTCGAGGAAGCTTACATGACCGGCCGTTTACGGAGATTTTATTGGAAGATGCTGTTGCCCAGGGTGTTCAGGAAATATGAATTCGTCACCTTCAGAGCATGGCTGGCCGTGCTCAAGTTGTTTAGGTAGAAATTACGCTAACTCTGTCTTTGGCAGAGAGGTGTAAATTTGTCTGCGCGTATAAAAAGCCTGTTGTAAATCACCATTCGAGTTGAAGAGAACATCGGATAAGACTCAGCATACGACGTGAGTCCGCTCATCCTATGTATTTTACTTGGCTTTCTAATTTCACAAAGCCCTACTTCGCACTCATCCCCCCATTCCTAGATCTAACCACATCTCACCACAATGCCTTCAGCAACTGAGATACTGTGTCTCACTGGCTCCTACTTTAGGTCTCATCTATTCGTCACCATGCCTTACCCAACTCACAGTTTTGCCAGCCAAGTCATAATAGTCACTGGTTCCAATACCGGACTCGGACTAGAAGCTGCCCGTCACTTTGTTCGTCTGGGCGCCGCCAAGGTTATCATCACCAGCCGCAGCATCACACGCGCACAGGAAGCCGCAGACGACATCGACAAAACTACTAACCGACCTGGTGTCGCGGAAGGCTGGGAGCTCGACTTGGCCAGCTACGCATCGGTCAAGACATTCGCCGCGCGGGCTGAGACCGAGCTCCCACGCCTCGATGTTCTGCTCAACAATGCGGCGTCTTTCAATCACCATTTCGAGATGGCAGAGGGCAATGAGCTCAGTATTACAGTCAACGTCATAAGCCCCTTGCTTCTCAGTCTCCTTCTACTTCCGAAATTGAGGCAAACTTCCATCACCCATAACACTCGGGCTGTAGTGACAGTCGTCACATCCTTCTTGCATGCTCTGACGTCCTTTCCGGAGAGCAAATCAGAAAATATTCTCGTCACACTTGCGGATGAAAAGCAAGCTCGGATGCAAGATAGGTCTCTGCTACCATGTGCATGCTCTGAAGGGGGACTAACTCGACGTTCTTGGATAGATATAACGTTAACAAACTCATGGAAATATTGGCAGTGCGTGAGCTCGCAGACCAAGTGACGCAGTCGACAAAAGGGGGTCAGATTTTAATCTCGGCTGTTAATCCAGGCTCAGCGAAGAAATCCACCCCGGACCGCGAGACTGCGAAAGGATTCGACAACGTTGTAAGAAAGATGGTTCAGCGAAGCACGGAAGAGGGGAGTCGAACACTCGTCCATGCCGCGCAAGGGGATGTTGCGACTCATGGGCAATATCTAAACGACTGCAAAATTGGGCGGTATGTACTTTCAAATTCTTCTCTTGTATGTGATATGAGTCGAGTACAGCTGATTAGTCCATTGTTTTAGAGCCTCCGCGTTTGTCAGTTTCTCGGGCGATGCAACTCAACACAAGCTGTGGTCAGAGATGGGAGCGTTGTTAGAGCGGGTTCAGCCAGGCATCATGGGGAACATATAATTCGTTCAGCCGCTAATTATGTTGCAGGCTTCAATTTAGTACATTAAAATAAATGAGGCAGCGTCTCTCTCAATGTGACAATTTTCTTCTCTGTCCTCTTCTATTCCATTTCCGGGAAAGTTGCAACACTAATCTGGATTTTCAGCACGGGCGTGGTGTTAAACAAGATATAAAGCACTGCTGTAAGTCGCTAGAAAAAAGAGATCCATGCTTTGTTGTGTATTTAGTTGGCACTTCTCCCTCTACATACTTCCTCGATAAGGTACCTACAGATAACATTAGATACATGTGGGACTAAGACGGACTTCTACCGTCTCGCAAGTCTAAGGGTTTGTGGCGGTTCAAAGTCACTATGGTCCAACATATAACCTGTCGCGTCTTCTCCCACATTATCCCAATACTCCAGCATATCCTCTTCGTCCGGCTCTTCTAGACTAGCAAACCCGTCAAGTGCATCTGGTATGGTGTTGAAAATCCGCTGCCCAAATTCAAAGAAATTGACCAGGTATCTCCATTCCCAGGGTTGGTCAGACTCGGCCTTGGTGCGACTGAGAATCGCCCAACATTCCATGTGTATGCCATCTCCCATCTTGAACCCGATGGCCACGTCAAACCCCTCGCAGCTTTCATCGTCTTGGAAAGGTCCGTATGGCACTTCTCCCTCGACCTCTAGGCAGCCGCTGAAAAACCAGCCGTGAAACAGGCTATTCCATTCCGCCAATCCGGGACCGCAAACGCCGTCGACCTGTTCTAATAGGAGACGCAACTCATCGGGGACAGTGATGCTCTCGCGAAGCTCCTCTGGCGCTTTCTCCTTCAAGGCGGCTTCTACCTTAGAGAAGAACTCATTCTTTGAAACGACGGCCTGGGCTCTATCTTGGTCCACCCAGGTGCCATCAACGATGTGTTTGAAATCATCCCAGCGCTCTAGAAATTCACCGGGCCTGTCCATGTTCAGGGGTTGATGAACAACTTCCTCTTCAAGGAATTTAACACGAAGCTTTTGGTACCGCCTTGTGCGCTCGTCGTCGCTCCCGTTGTCCTCAGGTACCGTGGCGCGCTCGATCATGGGGATGATTTTCTCAAGTACGATGCGGTTGGCCTGCAACCTGTGCGACCGGAACCTTTCGAGAGCTTGCGCTATTTCTTCGAAGCTGGAACGCATTTTTGTACTGTTCAACGATGTATGTTAGGTGGGTTGAAATAAACGAAGCAACACAGGAATGAGCTGAAGTACATGTATTGTTCGGATCACCCACTATTGTCAGGTTCTCGACTGATGGTAGGGTCCAGTTCTAAGTACGGATGGGCATTGTATAAAGAAGAGTAGGAGGAAACTAAGGTGATGACATAACCGTATCGTGGGCTGTGCACTGCCTGATCAGATGGAGGTCTGTCCCCGCCTTCGTTCCGTGACAGCTATCGGGCAATAACTGCACAGGGAAAAGGAGAGCGGAAACTGGGAGGGACGGCAGAAAGTGACGGAACCTGATTCACTTAGGTGTTGTGTTTGTTGGCTGCGAGTGGCAACCAAGACACTAGGGCATGGACTATTATTGTACACAAAGTAGGCCTCCCCATGCCCCCCGGGGCCCATATATGTACCTTGGGCACATGCAGGACATCAAGTGGCAAATTCAAGTCAGCTTTCGAATGCCATTCATCTAACAGGTGGCACAGGCCAAAAAGCAGCTATTCCGCAAGGGGTAAACATTGTCTAGTTTAGAAGCATCGTTGCCGTACCAATCAGCGCCTGCAGCATAACGAACCTGCATCCATAGGCACGGGGAAATCCAACCAGGGTATAACATATGTAGTGAGTGTACACTAGCGCCGCACTAACATGCACGCGAGATATCGTCGCCTTTGCCCCGGGTTGCCTAGCTGTCCTTCCGCCTCGGACACCCGCCAGTCCAGTCCTCTGTCTCGACAGAGACCACCAGAGGTGCACCACTAGAAACAAGTAGAAGACGAAGGACTCTACGTTGCTCTCAAATCCATTGGGCTCCGCATTCATTGAGCGCAATGCCACGGGAACGTCAATTCGATGGCCGTGCGTTTTGCGAAAACTAGACAAGGCATTCAGGCCCGTCGCGACATGGAAACCCCACGTCATCAACGTCTTGAAGCGATGCAGAGGTTTCAGAGCATAAGGGATCGGTCCTGATTGCTCCATGTGCGGTCCTACACGATGGAGTGTCAGTCAAGTGGAAATCCGTTAGGTCACACAAATACAAACCTTCAATAATGTAGAATGTTGACGCTTTCGTCGAAGCCAGTCGGGTACAGACAGTCTCAATGACCATATTCATCTGACTGGCGACCACGTCCAGAGATCGTTCGCCGTCCCAGTCTGGGTATGTCCGGAAACTCGACGCGAGATAGCATCCATGAGCTGGGTTCAACAATCGGAAGCCCGTGTCTGCTTGGGGGTCGTATTCAATCACCCAAGTTGTGTTCTCGGATCGCTCTTCTTGACCACTTCTCCGCCATGTGAGTATCTCATGCTTCAATTGTGCAGCCGAGAGAAGTTACTATGAACCTGTGCTTCCACTTACCTCACAAGTGTTCGGGAGAACCCGTCAGATCCGGGGCCTATGTGCATCTCCCGGTCGATCAAAGACGTCTGGCCAGGCGAAATACCCACAAAGTGGCCTGTGATACGACTGCGCAGAAATATACCCTCCCCGGGCCACAAGTGGCTATGGATGTAGTCTTGTTGCCGCGTATCTAGACTCGCATCTGGGTTCATTGCTAGCTCAAAAGCCCACGGATGTCTGGTCGAGATGGGGTCCGAGAAGAATACCCGGCGCGGGTGGGACAACGAATCTTCCCGCTCCAGCGATGCTCGGCTCCACACTCCCAGATCGTCCAGCCATACCGCGTCGTCAAGCCACAGAAACCCGGCCATCGGTATATATAGAGAGGCTGGCAAATATGGGATAACTGCGTGTGGAGGTATCGTGTGGTTGCTCCAGCTGGGCGCAGCTAAAGATCTTTCGATCGGAGAGAGCATTCGTCTCGCCTCGGGAGACAGGAAATGGAGATTGTAGTTTCCTCCGGTTTGCACCTCGGACATGGGGAACAACAGGCCATAGAGAAGCCCAAGAGTAATGACAAGTGCGAGGATGCTGGAGAATATGGTGAGACAGATCTCTGCCAGGACCGCAGACTGTGATGTTTCAGTCTTAAAGCTTTTTACGGGTCAGGCACCCTGATAAGTGGCCCGGAGAAGTTTCACTCACATCTGTCCGATAACTCTTGCTCTGTACGACTACCTGCTTGGTTCGGTGAAGCAGAACCACGCAGAAGATGACCACCATGTCTCCTAGGTTACACCCCAAAGCCCACGAAATCGCCATCAACATCTCATCTACTCGCGCACGCTGAGCGAAGTCGGTTCTTGGGGTGCACTTGGAAAAACGGAAAATAATAAATGTGAGTAACAGGTTCGATACACTACTGCAGCTTTGCAAAACCGTCCAGTGTAATGGAGTCGGATAACACGAAGCATAGACAATCATGAAACCAGCCAAGAACACACACATGCTCATGGCTGGAGACTTGCCTATACTTCTAATTCGATGTAACTGAAGAAGAAGAGTCAGGCTCTGGGCTGTCATGCTTATCAAGGACAACCACAACATAGGGAAGAGGCCAGAAATTAAAAAAGATAAGGGGGGCAGTAACTCGAGACTTAGTTGCCCCCTTGACATGAGGAGAGATAGGGTCTGGTGGACATGCTCGATATCAGCATCGTGAATATACATGGACATACAGGCGAAACAGGAGAGGAGGGAGAGACTGGCCAAGGTGAGCATACGCATCGCCGGAACACTCATTCTAGCTTCAGTGACTGCCGTGTCACGGAATACGGGAAATTAACGAGCGGGCGATAATGGGGGGTCAGGGTGAACGCTGCTTAACATTACACATCGAACGGGACAACCAGTCGAACGTACTCCTCGCCGAGCGGCCTCCAGACCTTACCAAGCTCCATCTACCTATACACGCGAGCGCATACACATGATCACAAGTCTCATGTTGGTCTCGCTAAAACATAACACTCGTCAGATGACTTTATTCCTGCATCAGCTCATCACCAACAGCGCGTTGCCGAACCATGAGACTAACATACGTCTTGGTCTCGTCGCTTCAGCCGATCCCAGCTAGCAACCGTATACTCGCCGAAAGAAGCTCTGGGCTCCTGCAGGTGTACCAACAATGAGATCGAATGACATGGAATATATGGTTTTATTGGACACATCCACTGAGCGGGATGGCCGAATTATGCGACCTATGAATAGTCCACTAATCACACCGAGGTTGACAGCGTTGTTTCTTGTCAAAGAGCGGGATTTAGTAGCCGCAGCATTCAAGTATGAGGAATGAGGGGACGAACTATCGGCTTGGCGTTGCTTCTCACTCCGCCACATGAACGATTTGAAGAGTGAGACATGGGTGAATGTGAAGTGTTGTTGGGAGCTTTTAGCGCCGAGATCTTGAACGACTGTTGGAACCTTTGCATGCAGGTGGATCATCTGGCGGAGCGGGAAAAAACCAGTGCTTTGCCACGGAATATTCCCGCCTTACATCTGTGATCTGTCGACGATGATGCTGCCAAGCCCTCTTTAAAAAAAACGTATCCATGAATTTAAGGTAGCGAGCGTGTATTGATTCTAAAGTACAAATGGAAGAAGCGTTCTGTTGAGGACATGCATATACCAAGTCGGTACATTGATATTCCAGCCCGAACCGGAGTCAGATTCCAGCTGGTTGCCTTGGCAAAATCTTGTGCAATAAGTTGGGCTCGTCGTGAGCCATTCCACGAAGCCCCACTGTTTTCTCCTCTGTCACGACTCACGACTCATGAGCCTCGGCCGTGAGAAAGGGGAACCTCAGACCAACTCAGTTGGCGGGGAATCGACAAGCCATCAGGCCGTGCCAAATCGTGAGACCTAACTTCCTACTCAGAACAGCAACAGCTTGGTCCGCGAGGTTCGTCCTACTACGGTGAGACCGCAGAGACTGTAATTAGTCGCACACTGAATCTACTTACTTCCCCCCAGAGTGCTCACCCCTCTCGAGCATATTGTTTCGTCCAGGAATCGACCAGAAGAGTCCGCACGAAAGGAGGCCATTCCGTCCCAGTCATCCAACACCCGAACGGCAGAGGGGTCCCGACTCCACAGGCGCGTGATTTGTTGGACGTTTGATACAAACGATGCGTGCTGATAGGTGTTGATAGTAGGGGTACGGAAAGGGACGTACCTATGAATCACAGGACTTGGCAGAGCCTTGGGGCCTTTAGATAGTTTATTCTGGGAGAATTAAGAACATCACCAACAGGGACCAACAAGATCAATAGTAAAGCCGTTCATACCCGTTCAGAGAATATCAATATTAGGATTGCTACCCAGGGCAACTGTGTGTGCCCAAGTAGGACGTTGCTGATTTCTTCATAGTTGTGACTGCTGGTTCTGGGCACAATGGTAGTAGAACTATTGACTCGTGTTGGTTCTTTCTGCCCACCACCCACAGCCATCAAACCCTTCGTTACTGCGCAATCTAGTGGCTGAGCTGATGTTCGTTATGGAACTGGTGTTGGCAATTCCGCCAACAGTGAGTTCCACAGGTGTAGAAGAACGCGAAATACCCAAGAGACAGATATCATGGGTAGTGAAGGCTGATGGTGTCCACTGGCGGCAAACCCAGCCAGCCGAACTTGGCAGCAAGGTGATACAACACCCAAGGCCGCATAATTTTCAGTTCCATAATACAGTTCCAATAATATTCGTTTTGTTTGATCAACTCACTTCAGCTGTAGACGGATCGAGTAAGGATGGACGGTATCCAGTTCATCCGACATCACGGGAGCAATATCACACAGATATCACAAAGTCTAGATGGGCCGAAGACGAAGTACTGTGAGCTTCATGCAGTTCTAGTACACCAACAGCATCAAACTTGGGTCTAGGCCACGTCCCCAGCGGCTTGGAATAAGAGATGGAGAGTAGAGACATCACATAATGCACGATGCATACCGATCGTGGATTAGTGTTCTTTCTGCTATCAACGACTTTGGGAGGAAAGTGTTGTGACAAAGATCGTTGATGATTTTCAGGCGAGTAACTTATCTCATCAGATCACCGCTCTGGATCAAATGTCCCATCTACACGGAATAAGTGGTGAGATATATCTGGGGGCTTCTTCGCATATATTGAACTGATTCCTACGATTCATTCTTCCCTCTTCATTCCAACCACGCCCGCGTTCCTTTGAGTCTCAACCGTCTCGGAATGAAGGCGTCTCGCATCTTTGCCCATGTGGCAATAGCTCTTGTGAATTTCACATTGGTACTTTGCACTTCTTATGACTATGGTGCCTTCCATGTCCTTCACAATTCCAGTTCTATCTCCCCAATCTCAGACTTGGGAAGCCGCCAGAGCAGCGGACCAGACTTACGAATCCTGTCTCTTGGGGCTTCCATTGTTTGGGGGCTTAAATCGGGTGACAATAATGGGTGAGTATTGTCTAAAGCTTCTGATTATATCGCTTTAGGAATCATACTGAGCATGCAAGAACAGATTCCGAAAAGCTCTCAGAGACCAACTTCGGTTCAAGGCATGGAATGTCAACATGGTTGGCAGTAAACGGAACGGAAATATGATCGACGATGTGAGAGCCGCCCTACATACTCACCTTACCTCTTTGTTCTCATAGCTGACCCTTTGAGGATTAGAATGTGGAAGCAAATCCGGGAGACATCATCTCAGAAGTTCATGATGCCTCGAAAAACTCATACGGCTACAAAGCCAACATTGTGCTCATCAACGCTGGCACAAACGACTGTAACGGCAACGTCGATATCGCCGGTGCGGGATCTCGTATGGTAGGTCAACAGGCTTTGCTATGTCCCACAATTGGAGCTGATGTTCTGACGTAGGAATCTCTCATCACGGATCTATGGGCAGCGGACGGTATGCAGGACAGCCTTGTCGTCTTGTCTACAATTCTCCCTACAACGAACGAAGCCGGCGCCAAAAACCGCATCAGCGTGAACCAGCAATATCGAAGTCTTATTGACCGACTAAGCGCAAGCGGGAGGCCTATCGTCTTAGCAGACATGGACTACCTAACGCTCGCCGACATTGGTGACGGCATCCACCCAACTGATCCGGGTTATCGCAAAATGGCCTATGTCTGGTGGACGGCCATCGAGTTTGCCCAACAAGCCGGCCTAATCAAGGAAGCTCCTCCTATCGAGGGGACAATCGCAACAAATACATGTGACAAGACCTTCGGGTCTGGCACCCCTCCCGGCGGGCTGACGCAGCGAGGCTCTGGAATTGATGATGGCATCTACTATCACGACAGCGTGTCTATGGGTGTCATATTGACTCTCTACAGTGACTATGATAGGAACCAGTGGTTTCTCGCTCGTTTATACGGCCGAGACCGAGACGACATTGTTGGGTGGTTCCAGCAGGGAACAGACGACGTTGTTTACGGTGTCTGGCGAAACACCGGCAATCCCGATGCAGTGTATGTCAAGCTGGCCAACGATCTGAGTGTGGCGAACAATTGCATCCCACGTGGTGTGCATTTCGTTGATCTGAACGGTGAATATGCCCGGATCTTCTTTTCACGGCCCTATCTTCCCCTATTCGGTCGTGCATCCATGACTGGTGACTAACTCATTGTTTATCAGGGGATGGATATGACGACTTTGTATGCATTGATCCGGACGGCAACGCTTTTGCGTCGATCAATCAGCGAGATGGAACCAGCTCCAAGCCGCCCACCTTCCTAAGCATCGGCCGTATCAAAGATAACGTCGGTTATCAACAAGATCGAGTTCGCTTGGGCGATATAGATGGTGACGGACGAGCAGACTACTGTATCCTGGACGATGCTGGGGATATCTATTGTTGGAGGAACGGGGGAGTTGGTGAGTGCTATCGAATATTGTGCAGCTCTTGCATGCTGTTTACATCAGGACTTGGCTAACATCAACATCTCCACGCTTAGGTGACACGCCTGAATACTGGCAAGCGCTCGGAAAAAGATTCACCCACCGGGGCAAAGATACCGCACAAGGCGTCAGATTTGAGGACATTAACGGTGACGTATGTCTGACTTCTATGACTAGGCACTATCCTCCAACCATTGTTTGCTAAAACGAGATGATACCAGGGTCGCGATGATTGGATCTGGGTTAGTGATACTGGTGAAGTGGAAACGTATGTCACCTTATTACCCGCGATCGTCCTTAGTTCGAAGCTTCACAACTTCTGACCTCTCTGCGCAGATGGACCAATTCGCGAAGCTGCGCTGTCGGCGAGGATGGAGATGGCCTCAACGTTGTTTGGCGGCAGGGTTTCCATAAGGGAGAAACCTCAGGCAATACTCATTACGGCGTTGGCGGCTACGCGGATTCCGGTCTTCGAGAGCGGATTCATTTTGGCCGCGTCTACGGTGAAACTCAGGATTTCGGCTTGCTCGGTCGACAAGATTATTTGTTTTTAGAACATACAGAGCAAGACGATGGAAAGCACCGGTTCGATGTTCATGCATGGAAAAACATTGGGTTTGGAGCCACAAAACTAAAAGGTATGGCATCACGAGCACTACACGACAACTCGCCTCGCTAACTTGCTTCGAAAGCTGATGGTAACAAATACTGTAATGTGGGTGAACTTTGGTCCTGTTTTCTGCTTTTCCAACCTGAGATCTTACCACAAATGGAGACCATTAGGAGAACCCTTTACCCAGCAAAACTATAAGAGCTAACAGATTACATTAGATGAAAGGCTACGATGATGGTAGGATGGACTATGTCTGGACTCTGTCGACTGGGAAGATGACACTATACCCCAACAAAGGACTCAAAGAAATCGTCGGACAAGAGTCCTTTTGGGGGCCGTCCGAGGAGATATGGGATCCAACAACACAGACCATTGGACGGAAGCTCGACCGTCGCGATTTGCACCTTGTTGATTGGGACGGGGATGGTGCGTGTGACATAGTCTGGACTGACCCGGACAATGAGAACCGTGTCCAAGTCTGGCTCAACCGTTATCGCACCACGAATGACTGGACCTGGGATTATCGTGCGAACCCAGCACCGACACTCTATTGCCCACAGACACGAGGACTTGGAATTCAGGACTTGGCAGTCAGGATGGCAGATATAACAGGTATTTGGAAACTTTCTTCGTTTACTGAGACTATACTAACCTTCTCCGCTCATCTACAGGTAACGGCTTGGCAGATTATATCTGCATGGAGCCGGATGGTCGATCGTGGGGATTCGTTCAAGGATCAGACAACAGCTGGGAGCAGATCCCTCAAATTAAGTTCGCCGATGGAAAAGATCGAGCCAATCTCCGATGGGCGGACGTAAATGGCGACGGGAAGGACGACATGATTTGGGTCAATAAGTTCACTGGCGATGGCTCTGTGTGGTACAACGGTGGGAGGGGGGTTCCTAGCGAGGAGGGAGGCTCCTCGTTCCACTGGGAAAAAGTGTCGAAGCCCGTGTATGATGGCTACCAACAGGGGACCTGTGTGTACTATCCGGACCTGGACGGAGATGGCAGAGCTGATCAGCACTCAATCACACACTCCATCGACAACACGGCCACAACTTCGTTCAACCGATGTCCGGGACTTACAGATCAAATTGGAGACGATCCCGGCGGCGTGGTCGACCCAGGCTTCCCTCCACTACCTATTAACCCGGACGATCCAGCGGGTAGTGATGGTTCTGGGGGTGGCAGTGGCTCTGGTCTTGTGATCATCGACCCCAGCATTTTCGGCGATCCGAATCCCACTGTCGTGTGCCAGCCACCCTGTGATCTGCTGATTCCACCTTTCACTCTACCGCAGACAACAACAATAAGTTTTCAGCCCTACACCACCAGCTTCGAAATGTGGTGGGCGGAGACTACGGTGGTGACAAATGGTGCTGCAACTATTACCAGCACCCTCAAGACTACAACAACCACCACCACAACAACCCTCATCATCCCGCCACTCACAACCAACGCGATCGAGTTTTGGCAGGTGGAAGTTGGTGAGGATGTTGAAGACGACGACTCTTTGTGGGTTACGACTAGGATATTGCCGCCCCCTTTTGTCATCACCCACACGTATCCCCCGGCTGCCAGCATCACAGGCCCCCCCAAAACGCGCACCATCACGCCACGCCCGTATCCTACGTCTGTGACCCATCCTCCAGGTCCACCCCCGAGCGTGACAAAACCAGAAACTAGCGGACCGTATATCCCAACCGGCATTACTATTTCCATTGGGGGGCCGCCGTCGCCAACCTGCGTGGTGGGTTGTGGCACGCCTTGCACACTGTTTTGCGATCATCCTTGTTTAGCCGACTGCACGGACATAGGTGGCAACGATTACCGTGATCCGTACGATCCTGGTCCGTCAACCTCTAACCCCGAGGACCCCGATGATCCCGTCGACCCGCCAGATGCTTGTGAGCCGGATGTAGATTCCTCTCACGGGCTATGCGAGAACGGCAACTACCCCGTTTGGGACCAATATACTGGAGAAGTATCGTGCGAATTCTCGGATGTGGAAGCAGAAGACGAAATCACCGAGTGCCAGAGAGAGGTTGACGAAAATTTAGACGATAGCCTGGAGGAGATAGAGCAAGCAAAGAATTGCTGCGCCAATCGCCTACAGTCTCGTCAGTTCGGGCGAATGTTTGAGCTGCGACAAGCTCCAGCATGCGGACCCAACCCCAGGTATGATCTCAACCCGCCGGCAAACGGTCAATATCACTCCGTTTTCACTTGCTCTTTCGATAAATGGCCCAATGTCTGCGCAAATGCACGCTCCGCTATTCTGAGGAGGGGCAAGTCGCCTATTCAGACCTATGCGGCAGGCGGCCAATATAAACATATCACCGAACCTTGGTACAATGGCAAAGCCGGTATTTCGTCCGCAAGAACGATCAAAACTCCACAGTGGGGTTGGGCTTTGAAGGGATGCGAGGTTGAAGAATATCCATTTGCTTCGTCGAATCCAAACCGCAACGTCGATCGCAAAATAGTAAGCTATTCATTGTTACTCCTACTACACCGTGAAGCACGCTGCAAGGATGGGGTTTCGTAGATCTTTGGTGAGCCCCTAACTGACATGAGCTACTGTAGTGGGATGAACAATCGGTACTCCGACTGATTCCAGGGAAGGAGAATAACGACCATGGCCAGGCGATGCGGAATTTCTATGACGCAGCCGGCAATGGAAATAGCAGACAAGCGCGAGGTCTGATATTTTCAATGGAGTTCGCGAATGGACCGACTGGAACGAGCGACAAGGACTTTTATCTCGAGCGCGACGACCAAGACTCGATTGACAAAAACATCTGCGCGAGACCCTACGGGGTTGCCTTCCTCCTCGTCAACAAAGCAGCGGTCAGCAGTGGTCAGCGAAGTTATGACCCGTGGTGGGACGACAAGATGTTTTTGAAAACGACTCGCATAGACACAAATGCGGCCGGATCGACAACCTCGACTATCCGGGTCTTTGGTGTGAGCGAGTACTGCAAAAACCCATCTCCGGGTAAATCTGAGTTGGTCAACAATGTGTGGCAACCTCAAATGTCGGCGCAAGCATTGTCGCGATTGAGAGGCAACAGGTATTATTCTTGTGATAACTTCCCCGGATATTCAGGACCAAGCCAAATGCGGCGTCGAGGTACGTTCTATCCACTCCGCAGTCTCGCATCAGATAACACCGACTAACATCTTTACAGTGAGTAGCCAAAAGGCCTATGTGGGGTTGTCTGTGGCAATTGCCAGCGGCTGATTTTCTTGTTAATTAGGGAAGGCGTGCCACGGTCAGAGACATGTCGGAAAGCGATCTCCAGGAATTGGCGGAGCGAGGCTACAATATTACGAATCTGGAGGCCGATAGCGAGATCCAAGAGCCGGATGTGCTGATAGACACTTGGATCGACGTGCCTGCAAGACTGAAAGATACAATCGATACTGCCTCTGTTGCTGCCGTGGACGCGGATCGAAGGAACAAAGACCGAATGAGCCGTCGACAACTCCAAGGAGGATTTCTTGATGGCAGTGCTTATGAGTATCTAGGCTGCGGCGAAGACACTGACCCTTGTGCCATAGAAAACCCCGACTGCTTCACCGTATCGGATACGGTACCCGACGGTTCAACAACAACATCACAGGGTTCATCACCACCAACCCAAGATCCATCAACATCACAGGGTTCATCCCCATCAACCCAAGATCCATCAACATCGACGTCGCAAGCCCCTCCCCCAACATCGACGTCGCAAAACTCTTCACCAACTTCAACACCCACACCTACTCCAATTCAAGAAGTGTGGATTCCACACTTCTACACCTCGGCTCTAGGCGGAGGCGATCTTCCATTTCCCATCGTAGCTGAGTACTGGGAATGGTTCGAGGTCGCCGATGGCAACAGTGTGGACTTCTGCACGGCGAGCGCTGTGTACGAGGAATTCGACTTTAGCGGTGATGACGAATGGCCAGTCACGATGGACCCAGGAAAAGAGATCCTGGGACATCAGGGATGCGTCTACACAGGCAACGACGACGGGCCCGGGTGGATGGAATGCGACGATGTACCCAGGTTTAACTGTGTGGAGGATGGCCGAAGGGGTGAGGATGTTAGCTGTTCTGACGATCCTACGTACACTGCCAGGTATGAACCGCGAGTCAGGTGCATTTTTCTTGGGTGATCTGAGTGGGTGCATGCAGGATGCGACGACAGGTGTGGTAGGTTGATTGGGACGCAAGGAATTGTTGACATCATGTAGCCCATCTTATCAGTTTCAGATGAGGGTACTTTGGATTACACATCAGGTCGAGGAGGATCATTCATTGTCAGGAAAGGGGCTTCTAGATATACGTAACTTTTCCACTTTTCAGTTGCTTAACAACGGACCATTATACATATACACAATATACAGTCATTACTGCTCAAACTCCAGCCTTCCTATGAACTGATCCGATTTCGGCCCGTTAATATAACGTGCTTGATGGTCGCAGTCATTAATGGGCTCATCTCAACCGTCTGTAACGAGAGCAATTCATTCTAGCAGGACCGTGTCGCCACATCACAGTCGCTGTTAGTACCACTGTGCTTCCTAGGAAATATAATCATCTATAGTCCAAGGATGGCGATGCGACATGTTAGAAGCTCGTCGTATTAGAATTCTGTAATACCTGGGAAGATACGTCGCAGTCGTTTGCATTTGTGTGTTCTTATTGGCACCGGGGATGCCGAAAAACAAAAAAAAAAACAGTGGAGTTTTTGGTGATGAGATATTGACGTTTCCAGAGGCACCAGTATGGCGAGTGAAGAGAGTCATCATCAACGAGTTCTAGAACTACCACTTTGTACAGATGGTACATATGCCTACCTTATATTAGGTATTTTTGTGCCGCTTGAATGGTCCTGATGGCACCACTCCAACGGCTTTCGGGACCGATACACTGCCTTGCATTCGAAACGTCGTGTGGATACCATCTAATTTCCCGAGTTCACCCCCCCCCCATTTTCGAAAGCGTTGATTTCAACAAACATTACAAAACACCACTTTGTTCGAAAAATGTACGTATTACCATTTTATTAAAATATCAATATACATAGTTAATAAATGCAAATAGCGTTCTATCTACCGATCGAATCAGCATTTAAATAGCCCTCTATTTGGCCGAACGGTACACGATTTCAGCCTTCGAATCCCCCTCTACTCAACACCACCAACACTACCAACACTACCTTCAGCGATTCCAGCCGTATTCACCACCTTCAGCGATCCCAGCCGTATACAACGATTTCAGCGATTCCAGCCATATACTGTGATTTCAGCGATTCTAGCGATTCCAGCCATATACACCACTTTCAGCGATTTCAGCCATATTCACCACTTTCAGCGATTCCAGCGATTCCAGCCGTATTCACCACCTTCAGCGATACAGCGATTCCAGCCATATACAGCGACTTCAGCGATTCCAGCCGTATACTGCGACTTCAGCGATTCCAGCCATATTCACCACTTTCAGCGATACCAACGATTCCAGCCGTATACAGCGATTTCAGCCGTATCTGTATCGCTGAAGGTAATGAATACGGCTGGAATCGCTGAAATCGCTGAAAGTAGTGTTGGTGGTGTTGAACAGAAGGGATTCGAAGGCTGAAATCGTGTACCGTTTGGCCAAATGGAGGGCTATTCGATTGCCGATTTGACTGCTAGATAAAAGGCTATTTATATTCGTTAGTTAAGTATATAAATATTTGGTCCGAATCGTGATACCTAGTTAATTCGAAGTAATTTAATATAAAGTGGTGTTTTATAATGTTTGTTAAAATCAACGCTTTCGAAATTGGGGGGGGGGGGGGGGGGGGGGGGGGGGTGAACTCGGGAAATTAGATGGTATCCACACGACGTTTCGAATGCAAGGCAGTGTAGTGCGCCACGGTCTCCTCAACGATCTGGTCCGAAACATCGTGACGGACCTACAACTCATCGAAACAAGGAGGATCGGATGCACATTTCGACTTATCATGATGTAGAGTTCCAACTTCACAAGAGACCTCTTGATCCATAATACTCTGCGAATTGCAACTTTGTACGGTCTGCAATCACCAAGGCGTGCATCATCGATTGACTGCTCAGTCATCCGGACCCCGCCCGACCGACTCTCGTGCGTGATATCATCAGTTCAACCACCAAACCACCCTCACTTCATCACGTATTCATTCTCATGTCTATAATCAATCATGGCCTCTCCATCTTATAAAATCCTAGTCGTCGGCGCGACAGGCCAGCAAGGCGGCGCCCTGCTCTCCGAGTTAGCCCACCTCTCCAATTCCGCGACCGCACCCGTCCCAATATCATCCCTCAAGATCCTAGCGCTCACCCGCAGCGCATCATCAGCAAAAGCCCAGGAAGTCCTCACATCATTCAACAAGACCCTGGACATCGAGCTAGTGGAAGGCGACACTCGGGAGCCAGCCCCAATCTTCGCGGCGCATAGCGATATAAGCGCAGTCTTCTCATTCACGACGCCGCCAGCCGAAGATGAAGGCGCACAGGCTATCGCTCTGATCGATGCCGCAGCAGCGAACGGCGTGAAGAGATTCGTGTTCAGCAGTGTAGACCGAGGGGGCGATGAGAAGAGCTGGGATAATCCGACCGACGTGCCTCATTTCCGGTCAAAGCATGAGAGTAAGGCTCACATCCCCTCGTCAAAGCCATCAACACCCCTCCTCAATCCCACGCATCTTCATGCCAAACACATGCTCCATTAAAAACCAACCACCGCTGACAGCCCCAGTCGAACACCACCTCCGCCAAGTCTGCACAGAGCACCCATCAATGACATACACCATCCTGCGCCCGGCGGCATTCATGGACAACCTCAACCCAACCTCATTCTTCGGCGCCATGATGGCGGGCCTCATGTCCACCATGCCCTCATCCACGCACCTCCAAATGGTCAGCGTGCGCGACATCGGCGTCTTCGCCGCGCTCGCTGTCCTCTCGCCCCTCAGCTCGGACCCCAACATCAAAGACCAGTACACCAACCGCGCCATAGGCCTAGCAGGCGACGACCTAACCCTCCTCGAAGCGCGCTCGATCTACCGCCGAGTCGCGAGCTCACAGCTCCCGCAGGCGTGGAGCGTGCTGGGGTATGGGTTGAGGTGGGCTGTCAGAGACGTCGGCAATATGTTCTCGTTTTTCGAGCGTGAGGGGTATGGCGTTGATATAGAGAAACTCCGGGCTGAAGAGCCGCGGTTGCAGAATTTTGAGAGGTGGTTGAGGGAGAGTAGTAAATTCGAGTGGAAGGGAAAGATTTCAAGCTCATAGCATGCAGAGGTAGTGAATCAGGTAGTTCTGGGAGGGAGAAGGATTCATGTAAGATAGTGAGTTACAGAGTCGAAATCATGTGTAATCGGTAATTGTAGTTTTACCTCTCTTTTATTCTACAAGAGACCTACGAAACTCGCCCGCCAATGCCGAATCAAGACGTTGACACGTCCAGAGTGCTGGAGTAATCGGATTGGAATGTGAGATGATATGGCCTTGCGCAAGTTAATGGAAATGTATGATACACAACTTGATTGACAAACCGAGATCCTTGCGCCCAAACTCACGTTCACCCGGCGACACAGCTTGAATCCTCCGTCGACACTTCCGCTGAACACCCGGTACTTATGATCTCATCACAGGAAAGGATGATTCTCATTTTTCTTCATTCGTTTCTCTAAACTGCCAGTTCTATACATTTGGAACCAAGTAGTCTCTCAAAATGCAAGACACGAACGCCGTATACGATGCCTTGGTATCATTATAACCAGAACAAAAGCCCAGTTTTCTCATACAACACACCCCGAAATTACATGCTGGGAAGCATAGCCTGAATCATGCACTCTACAACCAAAGTGTAAACACCATCATGACACCCATAAGACCAGCAGCCACTCCCGTGATCCTCTCGACCTCGGGGACGGCGTTAGGAGTATCCGTTGGGCTGCTGGCACTGTCTGTAGTGCTGCCGGTAGCAGATGGCGCCGAGGTGTATGTATTGGTGCCGAGGCTCGCGCCCAGTGTGGGAACCTTGACATTTCCGTCCACAAGCCAGCCACCAGAGGTAGAGGCCGGGCACTCGCGAGTGGACACCGAGGCCTTGTAAGCCGAGCTCTTGACACCCGTGGGGGTGAGGGTTGCCCACTGCTTACTTAAGTTGCTGAAATCAGGCGAAACAGGGGTAGGGGTACCAGCGCGCGAGTAACCGCCTACAATATTCGCACCAGTTGCAGTCGCAGCAGCAGTGGGACCGTACGAGATGAGACCATAGTGGTTAGCCTCTTCTATCCATTCGTAGATGATAGCGCCGCTCCAGTCCGCGGACATGTCATCGCCGAAGATGGCAGCTTGATCCTCGAAAAGGCGAGGGCCTGGTGTGTTGCATCCTGTCTCGCTGAAGAAGATAGGCACGGGGAAATCCTTGGCGCCGTTCTCAAGATTGGCATAGCCTGAAGTCTTGTAGTCGGTGGGATCGCACCACTGGTATGAGTTCAGGCCGAAGAAGTCGACGTTTTCTGAAGAATTACCACCACAGGTCAAGTAATCCTGAAGGTATGGTCGCAGCTCGGCAATATCGGCTGCAGAGTAACCAATCGGGATCTCGCGATAGTCCTTGGAGTTGCGGTAGGCCTTCATGTCCCTAACAGCGGCCTTGATGAACGGAGCAGCGAGCGATTGGTTAGCTTGCGCGATGATCTCGTTACCAACGAAGAGACCAAGAAGGTTATCGTAACCAGCGAAAGTATCCATCACCTTGGCGTAAGCATCGTACTGTGTCTGATTCCAGTAGGGATCCTCTGGCATGATGTAGCTGTTGAACGTGTCGAGGTCAATGAGCGTGTAGATTCCAGCATCCTCAAATATGCTCATGCAGTCGTCATGGTCGGCGTCAGGATCGACATGGTAAACACGGATCGAATTCACACCCAAGGTCTTCATGAGATCAGCATCCCGCTGGCACTGAGCCTTAGTAATCAGGGGGTCGTCTGCGATGTTCAAGTCAGATTTTCATCCATGATGGCGCGGCTGGATCGGATACAAACCAGGAGTGAGCTGATAGGCGACGCCTGAGACCCAAAGTCAGTACGTTTAACATGCAGAGGCTGGAAGAATGATGACATACCTTTGAGGAAGAATTGATCGCCATCGCTAGTGAAGAACTTGTTACCAACGGCTGAGATGGTCGGCAAAGCGTTGGCAACAGCAGCGCCGAGACCGGCCAACAACGTGGGACGCATCTTGAAAGATTGTCGAGAACGAACGGCAGACCAAGACAAGGAACAGCAAAGATCTCAGTCCAAGTCCAGGCTGATTGAATTATGGTTGGAAGTAATTATAGAGGCCCAAAATTTGGTTCTACTGCTCAAGCTGAGTGGCGTTGATGGGAGGATGAAGCTCGAGGGGATGGGAAGCTTTGAAGTTAGGCAGCCTAATCCAATGCACACACGATGAATTAAGCTTATGCTGTAGTCCTGAGTAGGTAGGTCGTACGGCCGCGGACACGAGAGCAGGCGAGAGCAAACGATTGCAGATGCCAATTGGCAGGTTCAACAGATGTTCGACGGTCGGGGGGTAACCAGGAGGTAGTAGCTGACGGGAAAAGAGCGGATCTTCGAACAAGTGGGAGCAGGACCTCAGCGACAGGCAGGATAGCTTTGAAAAGACAACAAACGAATGTGTGTTTGCCTTGCCGACTCTGCGACGCTGTTCAACCTGAGGCGGCTCTCAACACGACTGTCGCAGACGTGTGTGACGGAACAACAAAGCGAGGGCAGAGACGAAGTGTAAAAGAAGGAAATGGGGAAATAAAAATGCCAACCAAGAAGTCAAAACAACCTTGCTCATCGAGAGGGTGCGAATCATGCTAGCTCCCCAGTCATTTCTGCATTAGTATGTCGTCGATTGCCATAAACGATTCGATCCAGGTGCGGATACCAGCACTGATAGGCCACAGGCCAGCAGGAACCGGGGCTGCTCCCGGGGTGTCGGCCAGATAGAGCTTCTCCAGACGTGCCGCGAATCCCGTCAAGCGCGGTCAGGGCCAATGGACCTGCTTTGGAGAGGAAGCGTACCAAGTTTTACCAGGCTCAGACTTGCAATGCTTGAAGATAATAAGAGTGGTGGATCGCTCTGGCCCTTGAGCACCGCAACTACTGTAGATACCTAGTAGTCCTGGCTCTGTCCTGGTTTTCAGGAAGACAAAGTGGGCAAGAGTGGGGAGAACACGTCTTGAAAAGAACGCGATTGTCACACTAAGGTAGTGCGGCTTTTCGACATATGGCCAGTCAAACATCGATTCATTCAGCACCGACGGGGTCTGGCAAAACATGCACTGGAGATAACTGTCTTACCCGCCTTGCTGTCACTGTATTAGGTAGATGCATTCGCGATACGCTGACCTGTGGGTCAATTGGTGAAGAGCGATGAATGAGCGGTTGTGATAATCACGCGCATTATCACTTGAAACAGGCGAGAGGTCCAAAAGTTGATTTGAAATTACCAGGATTCCTGGATGGGGAATTTGTCTGGATCGACCCAAGCGAATGGCAGCACACGGACGGACCTGACTAGATGGACCCAACAGCGTGGCAGTCTCTATCGATACCTATCTGAGATGACATCATGATTACGGCCGGTTGGACTTGCCCGGTAGCAGAGGTGTTGGATTGAGGATCACAACTGCTTGTTGCGCAGCATGGAGAAGTGTTGCAAAGCAAAGGGAAAATGAACGATGTGAGGGAAGGCTGCCATATCTGTAAGTACAGGTCCCTGCTTTTGCTTGGTGAAGTTCATGTGTGTCTGTTGAAGGTTGCTTCGACAAAGATAGGGGGAAGGCCAATCCACAAGCCTGTAATCTGCCGAGTGGCCGGACGCAACGCTCCAGGGGCTGATTGCCTGTGGGAGTATGGCTCCAAGACGCAGGATCGATAAGATAAGAAGTACCAAGACAGCTCCAATGTCCGGGTAGGCGCTACCGATAGGCAGGCTTGATGAAACTTTGCCCCGTCCAACATGCCAGGCCCCACCAAGGCTTGGCAATAATTTCTCTGTATCGCATCGACATCTCAATCTCATCAACGCAGTTGACCGTCTAGCCAATTGATTGATGAACTTGACGCATCATGGTAAGGAACACTCATAATCTCAACCTGTCAGACATATGCTCACACGTATCGCAGAAGATCAAAGCCCTCAGCCGGTCGGTAGCCAGCTACCAAACACCTGGGTCCTCAGCCCCCAAGGTGCGTTTCCCCCGTAGTCTGTAAAGGGCTTCATGTGCTGAGTGAAATCAGGCCCCCAGGAACTTGGACCCTTCTATGCATCAGTTTGAGAGGGCGCGCGAATACACACGCGCACTCAATGCCGTCAAGGTAGATTGCTCTTCCCCATGCCACCTATAACCGGATGCTGACCTGTCGTGGATAGCTGGAGCGAATGTTCGCTGCTCCTTGTGAGTTTGCTGATCGCCTGAAACACCCTGCACATTCATACTGACAATGCTCATCAAGTTATTGCACAACTTGGAAATGGTCATGTTGACGGTGTTTACACCTTCGCTAAAGACCCTACCAACTTAACCCGCTTTGCCAGTGGTGCGGGCGATGGGTAAACATCACATCGGCGCATCATCTGAAGTGCTTGCTAACGACTCGTAGTGTGGTGAAATGTTGGGACTTGTCGAGTAGAGACGAGGTGTGGTCGACCACTGCTGCGGAGAACATCGTCAAAGGCATGGCCTGGACAACAGACTCAAAGCTCCTGACGTGTTCATCGGATTCAACCATAAAGATCTACGATCCCTACAATACGCCGAATGCATCTCCGCCTCTTCACTCATGGCTAGGAAGCCATCCATACACGAGCCTCAGCGTACATCGCGATGGGTAAGATCTTCTCAACCCAAACATACAACGCGCGACATCATCTCACCCAGTGTTGAGCATCGACAGGCTTTCTGACCTCTGCACAGTAAATCATTCGCCGCCTCAACCGACTGTGTTTCGATCCATGATCTAAACAACTACACTGCCGCGCCTCAGGTCCTCAAATGGCCCGCTTCCGGAGAGACTATCACTACTTGCGCATTCAACCAGAGTGAGACCAGTGTCCTTGCCAGCGCAGCTACAGATCGTTCCATCATTCTCTACGATCTGAGAACCTCGATGCCGTTGACCAAGACGACTCTGAACTTCAGCTCCAATAAGATCGTGTGGAACCCAATGGAGCCGATGAACTTTGCATGCGTATGTGCCCTCGAAGTGAATAATCACTCGACTCTCCGGCAGCTAACAGTCTTCTAAACAGGCCAACGAAGATCACAACTGCTACAGTAGGTCCCATCGTCTCTAAGGCGCTATGTTCAACCTCACTAGGGTGATTACTACACACCACGAGTTCTAACAGCTGACCCTGGCAACAGTATTCGATATGAGAAATCTAGGTCGTGCCTTGAACATTCGTATGCGACTCCCTGACACTACTCAATCTGCGTTGCTAATCTAACGTGACAATAGTGAAAGGACATGTCGCAGCTGTGATGGACGTTGACTGGTCACCCACTGGCAAAGAGCTTGTGACAGGCTCATACGACCGGACGATAAGATTGTGTGTATTCTGTGTCCCAGATCCAAAGTACACCGATTTCTGACCACACATATTTCACAGATGGAATCGAGAAGAAGGACACTCACGAGACATCTACCACACGAAGAGGCAACAACGAGTCTTGTACGTGCGTCTAGGAACAATTGGAGACGAAGCTGATACTAATTGCGGGATGTAGTTCGGTCGCTTGGTCACCTGACAATCACTATGTCTTATCCGGTTCGGACGACGGTAACGTAAGGCTTTGGCGAGCACAAGCTTCGAAGAGAGAGGGAATTAAATCGACTCGCCATCGCCAAGCCCTCGAGTACAACGATGCCCTCGTCGACAGATACAGTCACATGGTATGTAGTTAGGATTGTTCCCCAGGTGGTTACGTGGTATTGAGCCCCGACTAACGGTACGCAGCCCGAGATCCGACGCATCAAAAGACACAGACATATCCCCAAGGTTGTAAAGAAGGCTGGTGAAATCAAGTCAGAAGAACTCAAAGCTATCAAGCGACGGGAGGAGAACGAACGCAAGCACTCGAAGAAGCAATTCGAGCAGAGACAGAGTGAGCGTGACAAGGTCGTTCTCGCCCGGGAGAAATGATGCGATGATCACTACATGTGTGCTGAATGGACTACTCTGCATCTGATGGCGTTCTGGGACTGGAAATTCGGATACCATAAAAGCACACGTGTGCTCCATAGTCAGGCGTTCGTGGTATTGTACTGATGAATAGACATGATCCTTTCTACTACGAGCTACATAGGCATGTGGCAGCTTTCAGATTGAATGAACTCATCTTAAACCTAGGCCTGTTTGTTTTTTTCCTTGGCCGTATAGAGGTGCAATTCCGGATCACTACTATTATCACCTCCTCACTCTCTCCCCGCTCGCTTTCGCCACAAAGCCTGTGACATCTACACGAGCTCCCTGCGCTGGCCTTGCCTCTGCAGTGTAACCCACCATCGTGACAAAAGCACTCTTAAAAGCGGCTTATATGCGCGTTATGTGGTAATACGTATAGCTAGTAAAGCAGGCATATATGGCCCGTAACAGGAATGACTAGGTACATGTATACGGCAAACATTTAATCTTATAATGATTCTTTCGTAATTCTTTTTAGACTCGCTACGATTCCCAGTGGTCCACGGATCATTCTGGTTCAGTGTGATTCTCGGCAACTCGTCACGTGACTGCTTACTATGATCTTTCCGTATTCCTTAGCTATGTACCTAGATATCGGTGGTATTCTACACACTTCAAACTCTAACCAAGATTCTGCATACGTATGATATTCGACGACAGGCAGTATGGGGTCGCCTGCCTTGAAGCGCAACGCAGGACTCAGTCATGACATCTGGTGTCTCGTCGTGGAAGAAGTCAGTGGAATATCGATATCTGGAACATTACCTAGTTCTAACTTCCCTCGTAGATCGAGTCTCGATCGGACCTCACCCGACTCTGCCTTGTGTCACGAGATTTCTATTGTCTCACTATTCCTTGTTTGTATAGGGTCGTTTTGCTACGGTCTAATTCGGATGTGTTGTCATGCACCCTGCTCGAGAGTAAGGACCCGCGGCATCGGAATGCCGCGAGGGAGCTGAGGTATCTCGTCAAGGACGGTACATCGGATGAGCAGAGGCGGGAGACGGAGAAGCTACTGATTGCTCTGCATGACGGCCTACCCTTTTTGAAGCGGATTATGTAAGAACCAAACCACATACTCGCGTTTAAGTTTTGTTTTGTTTTCCAAGCCATCAACATGCTAAAGAAATGGCTGCAATTCCAAAACCGGCCAAAGGGTCATCAAAAAAGCACAACTTGCTTAGATACTTGCCGGATATTGCCCAGATAAGGCTGACATGTGACCCAGAGCCGAAGCTTCGCTGAGCAAGGAAACCTTGAGGCATCTGACGACGTCCTCCAAAGTTTCGCTAGAACTGCACGATGATTTTTCTCAGAGAGTCGGGCTGGAGGAGGACGACATCGACATGGCCATGCCGAACGTTGACACCCTGCACGCGCACGTACAGGCATCAAATGATCATATGTTGTCTCTTCAGAAGGAGTTCTTCAACTGCCCCAACCTGAAGTCGTTTTCCATCCGCGTGTATGGGGGCTATGGCGGGTGTATTATCCCGAGGCCTGCCCCGCAATCTGGGTGGCGTCACTGCTTTCGGTTGGAGGGCGCCGAGGTGTTCCCCCCGCTGGAGAGTCTGAGTCTCAGCGGGTACCGGTTCGACGTCGATCAGTGGGTGCATTGGCAGAGGGGAGTACAGTGGGAGAGGTTGAAGACGGTATGCCTAGGACCGAGGGATTCGATGGACTTCCTCAAACTGGCTGCGGGGTATGCTGGATCTTTACGAACTCTCAAGGTCGAGTTGTATGACGACGAGTGGATTGATGGCGAGGAGGAATCTGAAGATTACAGACTCCGCTGTGCGCCGCTGGAGGACTTTCTAAGGACTTTCACGAGTTTAGAAAGTTTGACGCTACGTGGGAGGCACCTCGGGGATCTGACTGTGATCGCGAATCATCCGCGATTGAAGCATTTGTGCTTGCATTCGCTTGAGCCTGAGGACTACTATGATGATGGAGAAATGGTAATTCGGCCTGTGCTTACCACGGAGCAGCTTGTGGAGTTGGATAAGGCTCTTCCGTACCTTGAGAGTCTAGAGCTGGATATATATCGTAATGGCGAATGGGTAAGTAGCTACGGATCCAGCAACACCAATACCCAACTCTCAAGCATATTAAGGACTAACAAGGAGCTCCAGCCGATACCCTTTCTCGAAACAATCGCAACACGCTTCCACGCCCTCAGGTCCCTGACACTTCACCTCGAACTAGGCATCACACGACCGAATCCAGATCGGAAAGCGCCCGGTTGTTTTATACACATCGAACCTGTTCTCTGTGAGGAGTCTGCAAGGGATTTAGGGACGTTGTTCTTTTCGAAACGAAGTCTGGGATCTAAGCTAAATGTAATAGTTCTCAGGACCGGGGAGGAGTTAAGGAGGTACCCACAGAGACCACCCGATTATCGGCCCTGGGAGCAAGAGGCGAGGAGAGCTATGGTCTATATGCCGGTTAGTCGGGGTGAGGTTCCGAGAGTAGTAGTAAAGGAAGGAGATGAAGAAGATTTGTGATAGGTTATAGGATAATTTCCCCGCGCTGGGAATAAGGCACGGATGTGGGAGGAGTTGATAATTGGCGTTTTACACTAGTTAATCATGAATTATATCCACTTGCCTAGTGATTTAGATCCTTGATTTAGATCCTGCGGCAAGTCGATATAAAAGAGCGACGACTTGCAAGGATGGCTGCTAATAAAATTTGCCCTTTAGTAGTCTTATATTACAAATCATAATCGTATAAAAAACTTATTTTACAGATTTCACCTCCGTATAGCTTGTTTTCTTGTTTTTTATAATATTTGAATTTATCTCAGTCTTCTAGTCAAGTGGTTGTCCACGAAACCCTGACCCATAGATCCATACAGGGGACAGATGCGGCGCAATGTAGGCTGCAGTGGTCTGGCCCCCAAGAGTGAAACTATTGGATCAGCATTGTGCGGAGATCTGGATATGAAGCTGGCGTTCAGCCTTGGGGTCGTTTACGGTGCGGCGTGCATAGTGTTAGTACACCCGCATTCTTAGTCTCCATACATGTATCAGTAAAGGTGGGTTGCTGAGGTACCAACAGCAGAAGAGCAGGTGCCATTGACCGCAACCGCTACAACATTGATGCTGCATGCATAACCTGACGTCATCCGCATGCCAGGCCCATAATACGATTAAAGATGTAAGAGAGCCTTCCTCGTGGGAAGATTCCGGAGTGAGCCAACCTCAACTTCATCCGTTTAGAAACCGCCTAGGTAGTTAGCCACCATCACTTCGCCGCCAACGACAATCATTTAACTCGCTCGATCTAATTACACCATCCTACCCGCCTGGACCATCGCACTCCGTCCCTAGCGAACAGGCCAAGATGACTAAAACTATCCTGTTTTGCATTGCCGACGAGGCTAAGGCGGTAGGCGCCTCCTCCATCTGCTGAACACGATCGACGTACTAATGAAGATGGACTAGTTCGTTCCTAAAGTCCTCAGAGCCGAGGCCACCCTATGTCCCAATGGTACCAGCCCTTACCGGTTGGCTGAGTCTCGCCGGGACCTACCGCCCGGGAAGCAGATGAGAGACCAGCTCAAAGAGGGCGAGGAATTTGATAATGACTTCATTGGTGCCTCTCCCGAGGAATGTGGCGCATGGCTTCTTGAGCAGCAGGCTAAGGTCAAATATCTCGACGAAGATTGCATGGTGATCCTCGATGCCCGTAGCTCACAGGACGAGACCGTCACGTACTGGCAGTATATCCCTAACTACTTGGCTCGCTACATGGGTCAAGGACTTGAGGCAAACGTCTGGTACTCGTTCAGGGTGCCATACTTGAAAGTTGGCGACTTGGCCCCTCATATCTCTCCTACAACTGCCGATCCAGACGAGACTTTTGGAGTTTATTTCTGGCGCAAGGATGAGTTGACAGACAACAATGGCATATTCGACGTGGACAAGGCACTGGATCTTTGCATTCGTGGCCAAGGACTCGTCCCAGTACCAGAGGGCGAACAAAAACACCTTATTGTAGCATCGATAGCTGTGAAGGGGATGGTCTGCAAGATGCGAGACGATCCCATATTCACAGTCTATAGTGCATTTACTATGTCTCTTGTAAAACCAATCTCGTATTTCAAATCACATCATAAGCCAGACCGTGTGTAAATCTCATGCCCTTGCCTATGAGTCCTGCTTCTATAACCCAGAAGGAAAGTAGTCGTGTTAAACCCCACGTGCTTGCCATTCGACCCACAAAACTAAACAGATCAAGATGATTCTTTCAGCAGTGCTGTTAAGTCTACTGCATGAGAGACATAACAACCAGAACAGGTCGATCTCGTTATTTCTAGTTAACCGCTGGTTACTTCCACGCCGGAGAGCGACATCCCCACTGTGAAAAGACGACCAACTCTGCATTTGCGGATGCAACAGGAGACCGGACCTGTTGGCGACATTCCTTCATTGATTAGGGATCCAATTAAACCATTGCATCATGCGTTTCGCTCTTGTGACAACTGTCCTTACCACTGAAGATCACTTTGCCCAGCCTCATATGTTATGGAACCTTGACGATTGAGCATGCGAAGTGACGTCGAGGCGTAATAACATGATAGCAAACAAATCAACCCGGAGACCAAGTTATGGGATAACTGATGAGACGGGCAAAAGTTGTGTAAGTAATCGCGAAAAACTCCTGTATAAAAAGGCCGAGACGACCCAGTGAGAGCCCATCCATCTTTCATCATCGAACCATTGAATTTCACACCATACAATTTCTAACCAAGATTATCTGCACTCCCACACATACTTCCGCTTATATCTCGCAATTGCCCTGTTTCAACTCTCCTTTCTGAACTAAGAGCCCTTCCAACACGATGCAATTCATCACACTCTCTTTTTACCTGCTAGCCACAGCCAGCGCTATGAGCCTGGATGGAATCAAGTCGACCAAGCGCACAGCTTCAGGAGGAGACTTGATCCAGCGCGCAACACAGCATGGCGACTGGATTCTGCTGGGCGCAGATGATCGTGGCAACGGCACCAGCATGGAGTACTACGGTGTGATGGCTGTGGAAGATACCACAGCTGACACACAACCTACGCGTACCTTAGAAGGCAGGGGTACACAATGCTCTGCAACACCAACACCATCTTGCGACACGAAGCACAACCAGGCACAGAATTCACTGTGCAGCTATCTTTTGGACAACTTGAGCGCCCAGTCTACTCTCTCAGTGGACCCCAGCTGGCGCCAAATCTGCTATCGGGGGACCGATGGATCTTGTTGCACCGGATGGAATGAGGCTGTATCGAAACTGCAGCAAGGGGATCTAGCCGACAACGTGCAGATACTCTCGGAATATTGCTCGGCCAATGGGGTCTCGGGCAAAATCTACGGCACAAAACTATATAACACTTGCGTCAACCTGTGTGTCAACAGTGGCCATAGATGCTCCTGAGCTTATTTTGGCGGTGGATACGAGATATTGGGGAGCAGCGGATGCTAAGGCGTCGGATGTACTATGTCGGATTTGTTGGATGCTACAATGGTGTCTAGACTCTAGGTTGCTGTTTATGTGTTCTCTCATTTCCGTTATGATTTCTTGATTTGCTCCTCTTTCTTTTCCTGTGGCAAAGGGAACTAGTCGTTCTTGAGCCCCTGTGCTTCCCTACTTGGTGGTCTATATGGATCGAACGATGCGATGGACATTGCAAGTTGGAGAAAGTTGTCCGGGAGTGGTGGGTAGACCTAGTTAAAGTCACTCGTTGGATTCAAATCTTCGCTTTACACGAGCAATTCTCACGGCTGAGATTTTCAAGGCCGAATCACGGAGGGCATAGAAGCACACTGTGAGCCGAACCAACCGCGAGCTCCTTTTTCAAAGTTACTACTAGAATGATCATGTTATCCATCACTCGTCCACTTTTGGGAGCCCACACCCCGGCTTTCAGGGTCTGTCCACTTGGTTCATTCTGTACTGGTCTAGTACAGTGCACTGAGAACATTGCAAGGACCATAGTCGATGCTCTAATATTGTTATGCAGGTGTGAGGTGAAGATATTGGCCAGAGAGATACCAGGCATATACTTATTTCTTGATGATGCAAAACCAGTGCTAGCAATAGCAGGCAAATACTTAGCTCGAATTAAAACTTCGAGCTCCTGTTAATCCAGTGGAAGATGCAAATGCTGGGTCTATCAATGGCCTTCCAAAGACTTACAATGCTTACCACCTTAAATTTACCATTAATATGCAGCCCAGTCCAGATGAATGCATATACTCACAAATGCAGTTCTAATTGGTGAGCCGTACTGTACAACATGGCGCGGACGCGGGAGATAGGCGATGCAGCAATCAATTGGTTTGATTGCCAAGCCCCAACTCGCCGCCCCACAGATACATGTGGCGCCGCCAGATCTGGTCTGTGCTTCACGACAATACCTTAGTGATTGGCCCATGCTCCTTACTTTCTACCTACCTCACCCCATCTACCCTTCCTCTCAACTTCGGCTATCTTGGGAAAGCTGAGAGTCAAGCGCCTACGTATTGGCGGTCCGCGCGTAATGGTTGGTTCGTGGGTTGCCTCCTACCGCGGGGGACGTCCGATCACTATCTAGTTCATCCACCTCGCTTCAATCTCCATTTCGTCGCCATAACCCAAACTCGAGTCCAGGTAGCCGCCAAGATGGGTCCGGATATAGAGGAGAATGGTATGTTTTACGAAGCGCCGGTACGCCTTAGTGAACCACGAGCAGACCAAGACGCTCCAACTCGCAAGCGCCAACGTCGGAAAGCACATAAGTCCAATGAACCCCCTATACAAAGAGAAGCTCGAAGGCGAGCTATCGAAGACACATATGACGCTATTCCCGAGCACTCTCCGAAGCGACGACGGATATCGACATCAACTGCCGAGGGGGGAATCGCCGACGCAGCTGACAGCAGAGACGCTGAGGATCCGATCGGTTTCTGGACAAGAGAAGGATTCTGGCCCCGGGAACACTGCCAGATCGACATGGAACATGCCTTGGCACGACGGCGGTCCTTGTCTTCAATTCGGCGTAAGCGTTCGAACTCCGCCACGTCTACGACGCCGAGCGACCAGAAGCCGCGCGAGGAGAAGAGTGCACAATACCGAGACCCACGCTATGAAACGCTTCTCGAAACCAGAGGTTGTGTCATGAAAAAGTCCGACCAGGGAATCACAAGCGAGAGCAAAGCTACATACATGGCCTTGCTCACTTCTGTGCAGGCGATCCCGGCTGAATCACTATTTCAAGATGCTCTGTTCGAGGCGACATGTCAAAGTGTACATAATAGGAATGAGGCAAGAATATTACGAGATATTTCACCCTTGATCGTACCCTCGGCAGAAGTTCTCGCCATATACGGTTCTACCGCCCTCACGTGCTTGATCGAAAGCACGAATGAGGGATGGAATAATTCGATCCCCTTAACAGGAACTCGTCCGCAACCAGACTATTCCGTCGGCTTCCGGCGACAGGCATTTACCGATGACCAGCTCGCCAAGCTGTCGCCGTTTGTTGGCGACTTCATCGCCGGCGACCTGTCCTTCTTCATGGCGACATATTACATGTATTTCCCCTTCCTCGCCTCTGAGGTAAAGTCCGGAGATGCAGCGCTGGACGTCGCGGACCGCCAAAACGCCCACAGCATGACCCTCGCGGCGCGAGGAATAGTTGAGCTCTTCCGTCTTGTAAAGCGGGAGAACGAGGTCCACCGGCAAATCCTTTCCTTCTCTATCTCACACGATCATCGGTCGGTGCGGATCTACGGGTACTATCCGGTGATCAATGGGAGAGATATCAAGTACTACCGCCACCCGATTCACACTTTTGACTTTACGGCACTTGACGGGAAGGATAGATGGATTGCGTATCGGTTTACCAAGAATATCTACGAATGTTGGATGCCAGATCACTTGAATAGGATCTGCTCGGCTATTGATGAGTTGCCATCGAAAATAGATTTCGATGTCGCCGCGCCTTCTGAGTCAACCAGCATTTCACATGATCTTGAGAGTGATGTTGCATTGTCGGTGGCCGGCTCTGGGTCACTCCTTGTGGAAGGGGAAGACATGTCGAGAGAGATGGTTCAGATGGCAACGCCGGAGACTTCATCCTCGAAACCGGCGCGTGCCAAAAGGAGGAAGAGCCCAGTGAAGATATCGAATCAGAGCACGGAGTCTTAGGGCCACAAACGTATCTGTAGATGATACGATATTATCATGAACTTTACGAGTGGTTAAGAAATTAGCATCCTGGCGAGTAAGAGCATACAGGTTACGTGACGAATCAGGAGTGCTCAATTAAACACCGAGCAAGAAGGTGCAGGTGAGGAAAGAAATTAATATAATGGCCCAGGCTTATCTATATATCCCGTCACTTTTTCCCTACGCTATCAATCTAAGTATCTTACATTTATGGGGTTTGAATGGGAAAAGCATCGGGCCCTTGTTATTGGATTATCGTGGAAACTTCGTACGATAACTAGAATATCATTATCGGGAGATATTGATATGTTATTTTCTTGACATGTTAATCTTGGTGCCCGATTGACCTATTAGGTTTGTGGGTGATAAGGTATTGCTGTTATGGGATGACGGCCTTGGACGGCACGACCAGAACAATCTGTAAGTTGCATGGTTTCAGAGGCGACTATTTAACTTATTTACAGCTGTCGAGAAAAGAGAAAGTCGCCTTATTCACTGATACGTTGTGAGTTTTTCAGATGTATGGCCAAAGAGCTGCTCAGCGATCGTGTGAATCAAGACATATAGGATAGGTGTGCACATTCCGAAGAATATTTTTATACGATCGTCAACATCTGTCTCTGTGTCACTTACACCAACCAGAGCGAGAGTGTTACGGTACATAAGTGGCTCGAGACGGTCAATCGCTGACTTGACAACGTTCTACTTTTGCTGCTGTTGTCAGCACTAGTGGTGTAACGGTATAGCGCTCTAGTTTTGTTCCGTGACAGAGAGACAACTTTCTATATCTCGACGGAGACACGCTATACAAGACACAGGATGACAACACGCAAACCACGACATTAAGCCAGGATACGGGGTCTGCGGCCTGCTACCCGCAACCCGGGACTTACGACGTGAACTCCAGAATGCGGGATCCGGGTACAAATCCCGTGATTATTCGTTCTACGGTACGTGCTCTATAGATGCATCAAGCCTTTAAACGCCAGAGATATGTTCTTTTGATTGAGAGAAATCGTCTCAGGCTCTCAGCTATATCAGTCAGAAATATGTTCCGCTCGTTCCGAGCACTCTCACACAGTAGACTCAATTCCTTGCATCCCGCTTTGCCGTAGCGGTGATATCCAACAACCCCTTGCTTTGCGTTCACTCGCTTAAGATGTAAAAGGCCCCTCCTGGCATACCTACAGTGTCACATCTGAACAGCACTTCTCACTTCTCTGGATCTACGACCCAAGCACCCTGGCCTCCATCAACGGCAAAGGGGAAAAAAGCGAAAGTCGCCTTGCGACCCATCTTCGGGATCTTCGACTTAGTAACTAACATGACGACAACGAACATATCCACTTACGGGCGACGGCTCATGCCCTGTGTTCTCGACGAGCTAGCACGACAGGAAACCCCCAAACTCTACGGCTCAACTCCCAAAGCAAACCATGATCTCAGCCAAGGCTTCCGCGACATCAGCGTCGCCGACATGGCCCGGTGCGTCGACTACATGGCTGCTTGGCTCAAGGACCGCTTTGGAACCGTCGACAACAACGAGACTTTGACTTATATGGGAATACAAGATTTCAGGGGTGTCGTCGTATTCCACGCCTCAGTCAAATGCGGATATAAGGTCAGTGAGACAGCCACTATCTAGTGCCTTTTGGCTACGATCGAAGTTATGTGCTCATCTGGTTCGCTGCTAGTTATTGTTGCCATCGCCTAGGAATCCGGCGTCGACGAACGTTTCTCTCATGCAGCAGACGGGTAGTACTAAGCTGCTGTACGCAACTGAAATTGCGCCAATTGTTAAGCCACTCATGGCTGAGGATGGGGTACGAGGTGTCGAGATCCCATCTTTCGATGATATGCTCGAGAGCACCCCGGAGCATTTCCCTTACGACAAAACGTTTGATGAAGTGTGCAATGACCCTGTCCTTGTATGCCAATCATCAGGCTCGACAGGTAAAGTCTCAGAGCTTTCAAAACTGCCCAAGAGTGCCGTAGAATAATATATTGCCCAACAGGTGTCCCGAAGCCGATCACCATAACCCATTACGCATTCGCAGTCCTTGATAATGAGAAGAACTACCCGGAGATTCCAGGACGTAAGAGGCTTGACTGGTCACTGTACAATCTTGAGGGCGATGGTCGCGTGTTCACCGTCTTCCCATTCTTCCATGTAAGATGCCAAGCTGGCTTATTAGGATTCTCACAGCTAATCTATCATCAGGCTGGAGGCTTCTTAGGTCTTACCTGTGCGTAGTGACTGACTCTTTCCGACTTTGTAAATGCTAACTTCATGTAATGAAGTTAACCCAATCATGAACAACGCCTGTTCCGTCTTAGGTCCACCTCACGCCATGCCGGATGCGAGCCTGATCAATACGATACGGAAACAGTATAAATTGCAGGTGATGTTCCTCACTCCATCAATTGTGGAGCAGCTTCTCCATGAGCCCAACGCGATGGATCTTTTCGAAGGGTTGAAGTTTCTCGTCACGAGCGGCGCGCCGTTGAGCCGGCATGTCGGGGATCGCCTTAGTAAAGTCGTGCCTATGCTCTTGTCACCATACGGTTCTACCGAGATCTTGACGATGCCGCAGCTGGTAACGGATCCAGAGGACTGGGAGTGGTACGAGTTCAATTCGTATTGCAAGCACGAAATGCGGCTCTTCGACGGTGACGAGGGGACATACGAGCTCATCATATTATCTAACCATGACATCAAAGACAGAACCGTTGTGTATCATACTCTGCCAGGTATTAAGGAGTTCCATACGAAGGACCTGTTCCTCAAGCACCCGACAAAGTCTGGACTTTGGAAGTACTATGGGAGATGCGATGACATTCTTGTCCTAGCGAACGGCCACAAGTTGAATGCAATACCATTTGAGGCTCGGATACAGAGTCATGCATCTTTGATGGGCGCATTGCTGACAGGAAACGCCAAAACTCAAACGGCATTGATTGTTGAGTCAAAGACAGCACTCGACGCATCGGGGCAGGAGCAGCTGATTGAGGAGCTGTGGCCACTGGTCGAGGAGGTAATTGATCTTTTTCCTTCATTCGCTCTCGACGTTTTGAATTAATAAGAAGGATCATGGCGTCGAGAGGTGCATTTCTAACACTCATAGTAGGCCAACACACTCATCGCTAGCCAAGGTCGTGTACAGAAAGGCATGATTCTCTGTACCCAACCCGAAAAGGGGTTCGTCAGAGCGGGCAAGGGGACAATCATTCGTAAGCTCTCGCAAGCCCTCTACCAACCTGAGCTCGACATCCTATACGGCAGTTTGTTGGCTGGCGACAAAACAGTCATGGTCGACTTGAAGTCCAAAGTTAAGACGGTCTTCGAGTTGTCAGATGTTATGACCTTTGTGCGCCAGGTCCTCTCTGTCTCATTCCATGCAGCCGACACCATAGGGGAGAACGAGGACTTCTTTTCATACGGCCTTGACTCTGTTACGACGCTGGAGATTGTAGGCAACTTGAGACGCAACCTGTCTAAGCATCACCCGCACGCCACCAATTGGGTGTCTGCGAGAACCATATACCTCCATTCAAATATCGCGGCACTGTCGCAACTTCTGTGCGACTTCTTAAACACAGGCTCCGAACCAGTAGATGATGTAGACCATGAACAGATCGGTGTTGTCAACGAATTGATGACTAAATTCTCAAGCAACTTACCAGCACGAGGGAAAGAAATCGAAAGGTCTGCATCGCAGGGCCCTTTGACGGTGGTGCTGATAGGTTCAACCGGATATCTTGGGCAACACATCGTCTCAGATATGCTTCGGGACCCGGCAATTACCAGCATTTACTGCCTAAACAGATCCATCAATGCCCAAGAACGACAAGAAGCTGCCCTGGGCGAGATATCGACCGACATCCAGCCTCTTTTAGGAAAGCTGCACTACATGAACATCAAAATCGGTAGCCCAAAACTCGGTCTCAGTGCTGCCGACTACGACATCCTCGTCAACACGGCAGATGTGATTGTCTACAACGCTTGGCGCTTAGACTTCGGGCTTTCTGTGCGATCATTCGAGCCATTCCTGAAAGGGATCCGCGACATCATTGATCTATCAGCTTCGAGTCGTCGTTCGGCACGCATTGTCTTTATCAGCTCCCTCTCTTCTGTGGCGAAGATGACACATAAGCCCGAAGAGGTCGTAGAAGACCCTCATGCGGCGCTTGGAACTGGGTATGCCCAATCGAAGCTTGTCGCAGAACGAGTTTTATCGAAGGCATCTGATGTTTCCGGTCTGTCTGTTCATATTGTCCGAGTGGGCCAAGTCGGTGGGCTAATGGCGGAGGGGAAAGGAAAGTGGCAAGACCAAGCCTGGATATCTGCGGTCCTCAGGACGTCGCAGGCTCTTTGCTGCATGCCGGAAATGCTTACTCCGATTGACTGGGTCCCTGTTGACGTCGCAGCCTCGATGGTAGGCCGGATTATTAGCATCCCCCAAAACGCTGCAGGGAAAAGCGCGATCCAAGTACTTCACATCAACTCCCACCAGCCACTGCCCTGGAGCGACTTGATCGATATCATGCGTGAGAGGCACAATATCACGGAAACGGTGCCTCTGGTCAAATGGATCGAGAAGCTTCGAACAATCCAGGACCCCTCGCCTGATGACATCGCGAGGATGCCGGCATTGAGATTGCTTGATCATTACGACGCACTGCAAGGGGCGACACTTGACGCCGGGGTTGCGACTGAGAAGACGCGAGCATCCACTCAGATCGAGACGCCTGTTTTGGATAGGGCTACTTTAGTTCGATGGTTGGGAGATTGGGGCATATAAAGCACGGCAATCCGCAGCTGCAATTCTTTCAGATCGACATTCGTATTGGTAGTATGTTGTCAGAGCGAAGAAGCTCAATGTTCGACAATATTCGACAATCCATCGTGCGGAAGGTGAAGTTAGCCATATTGGAGAATTCTGCACTCTGCTAGAAGATGAGATACTGAGCGGGTAGAGATAGAGACTATCGTCCACTTATAGTAGCAACTTAGCAGATGTAGAGCTGCTGAAGTATCGGAATGATGATTGATATCGCGTGCTCGAGCGAATGTGATTGAGGTGAGCCATAGGAAGAGAGTCCACTATCTGCTGAGGGATCACGCAGTAGTGAGCATCAATCCGGTATGTGTATCACGTTTCATGACTGAACATCTTTCCCTTTTTTCTGTTGAAAAAACATTGAATAGAGACCTCGAGTCTGGCGTTTGGTTGTGACTATGATCCATGTGGTTGCGAGATGTGAAAGATATAAAAAAAAGGCGTCGTGTTCCTTCGGCACAGGCCGATTGGTTGACGTCGGGGTTCGAAATCAGCGACCTCAAACACCCCTGCAGTAGTGAAACGGAGAAGCTCGTGCCAACGTGTTTCAAGCGCTTACGGAGGAGCTCCCCTCGTCGCAACAAATTTGGCATCGAGTGCTTGAAACAATTCGAAGCTCTCCAGCCATCGCTCGTCCCATCTTCATCCCAACTTCAATCCTCACTTCTCTTTCATTCTACCTTGATACCCCAAAGTGCTGCTGGTCAACACTTTTTTCGCGCGTGCATTTCTTCATTCGTACCTAATCCCCCAGTCAATTGCCCACGATGGACCAACCCCGCCCCGTGATGCGCGACTCCTGGTTCGCCCCGCTGTCTGTCGACCTGTTCATAAAGGTCCTGAATGTCACCATCCTGCACCCGTTCGTCGCCTGGATAATACCGCTGTGCTTTCGTGCCGAGAACCAGGAATGGGACACTCCGCCGATGATGGTTAGTATTGCCTGGGCGACACTGGTCACGCTGGGCTGGATGGGGAATGTGATTAATCACAAGATTGCGTATGGTCTGCATCGAGAAGTTGACTTAACCGAAGAGGTCATCGTAATCACAGGCGGTACGAGCGGGCTGGGATTGCTGATTGCTGAGGTATACGGCATGAGGGGCGCGACGGTCGCTGTATTGGATACCAAGCCGCTTGAGCATACCGAGGCGCGGGGCATCACATATTACCAATGCGATGTTACGGACAAGGCGCAGATCGCACGCGTCGCAAGTGAGATTGAGCGGGAGGTGAGTTTCCAAGCTACTTTACATTTCCAAGGCGCACGACTATCCGATACTGACATTGTAATTGTGCGCAGCTCGGAACACCCACCGTCCTCATCAACAACGCCGCTATAGTAGTCGGCAAGAAGCTCCTCGATATGTCCATAGACGAAGTCGACAAGTCCCTACGAACGAACCTCCTCTCTCACTTCTACACCATCAAGACCTTCCTCCCAGGCATGATCAACAACGAAACGGGCGGCACCATCGTGACTTTGTCTAGCGTAATAGGGCACATAGGCGCAGCACAGCTTTCAGACTACGCAGCAGCGAAAGCAGGCGTCACGGCACTGCACAAATCTCTTGCTGCCGAACTTGCCCCCTACCCTGAGATCAAGACTGTATTAGTCACCCCTGGCCAGCTCAGCACACCACTATTTCAAGGAGTGCGAACACCGAATCCGTTCATCGCCCCTGTTGTCGAACCGATAGAAGTCGCGAAAGAGGTCATCAAAGCAATTGATCAGGGTTTGAGCAGTCATATTGCGATGCCGATGTATGCACGCTGGATCGATTGGTACAACGTCCTGCCTGTGGGCTTACAGACAATTGCAAGGAAGATATCAGGGGTGGATGGTAGTATGGGGTTGTTTGTTGGAAGGTCAGCGACTGAAATGAGCGAGAAGAATGGTGTCTTAATATGAGAGTTCTATTTGCGATGCGGGCGTTGCGACTAGCCGTAATGTTTATACATTGATTTTGTGCTTTCCATACCCTGGTTACTTTGTCCCGTTTATATTAAGTTTTGGTCTTCAGAGACGCCTGTCATAAATACACGACAATTGCTAGATGTGGCATTTATTCGCTGGACTACTATTGACTGAGCGCTCTGACGGCTTCGTTTTTCATATTGATTACACACATTGTTATCGAACGATGTCCCGGTGTAGGAGCGCGGCTGTGCGGCGGAATTGTTGGTCCTGCACAGGCGCCTGTTGGTTGCTTCACCGCATAGCCGCCCAGTCAACATTATCTTAAGCCTTTTGGTCCCATGTCAAACCCGTTTACACCCTGCTGCCATCCCCGTTCTCGACACAATCTACCGACCATGTCGGACGATCCCGATATGTCAATGGCACCAGCGCGAGATGAAAGCGACTTACCCTACGCCCTCTACATCCTGGTCGAGCTCAGCAACGGAGAGATCACCGAGGTCGAGGCGGAATGCAACAGCGATGACCAGAATGGCTGTTTCCGCGTACAAAGGGCACCTTCGTACAATATACACAATCAGTCGCTACGCGCTGCTTTTTGCGACTTTATCCAGAACGTCGAGTCATCTGGGCGGTTTGAGCATGATTTCTTCATTGCGGTTGTTGATCCCGAGTGGAGGGATAAGGGTGTGGTTATCGTAGCGCGGGGTGAAGTGGATGATGCTGGGGAAGTCACTTTTGATAAGTTGACGGTACCCACGGGTGAAGTTGGCGATGTGCTTATCAACCTGTCGGTGGGGAACTTGGGTTGGTCGGAGTTTGAGGAAGTGTATGGGCGGAGCGAGTGGGAAGTCGGGATGATGCCCGTGCCGGACAAACCACTTGATAGAGAGCAGACGGACGAAGAGTTTTCGGATGGGGCGTCTAGGAGGATTCCTGAGGTGGGATACTGGATTGGTCTTTATGCTGTTGATGATGTTGATTTCGAGAGCGCTATGCGTGCTCTCGACGGGTATGGAGGCAAGTCTGTTGGTCGGTTGACGTGCCGCCCACAAGGCCGTGTGCCTGCTACGACACGGGAGGAGAGCATTGCTACAGCTGCACGGCTGCACCCGATGCGATGCCGGAATAACCCTCGGCTTCACCGAATGATGTTTCTCGTTATTGATACTCCAAAAGATGACGATGAGGTCAAGAATGAAGACGATGGTATTCTGATTGTTCGAATGAATTGGGACGAGGACATCGATACCGGCCGGTCGTTGTCTGAGCTGGCGCGGATTGGGGCATCATCTAAGACAGATTACCAGCGGCTTTGCTACAATAGCTATACGACCTTGAAAACGTTCCATGAGATCAGCGAAGGGTCCCGGCCATGGCGACATCAACACAAGACGTTCTTCGCATACGCCGGACCCAGGCACGGTGGACGCCCTGACGTCTATTTGAGAGCACTAGATAGAACCTTTGAAACTCGCGAGTCCGGATCGAAGAGATTCCTCGGAGGTCGGACATGGTTTGACACAGATCCTATCGGGAGGATAATAGAGGACTGGAGAGAAGGGTTCAAGACTGTTTTGCGGCAGCATTGGGGATCGGTGCACCAGGAGCGGTTTAGAGAGACGCTGGTCCCGGGTTACTTTGTGTATTGCGATCGAAGCCTCACTTCGGCTGATGTACAGGCCTTAGTGACGCTGGTCAAGGTTGATAAGGATGGTACGTGGTCTGCGATGAAGTGTCGAGCTGGTGATGCTTATGAGACTCTCTGTGCGCTGGTTGAAGAGACACGGGACTGGGAGGGTGTGGAGAATACTCCGGAGGAGTGATCACGTCTTAATATCGTGATACGTAGTTAACTAGATTGAAACTGTCGTAGAGGAAGACCTAAATGTAGTCATCCCTTCTCTCCCTGGTTCTCTCTTCGGAAGGAGTACGGATTGGAGATGAGACACATCTGCGCGATATTGAACATAAATGCATCACGAACAGGCTCTCTCCTCTCTCACGCTTTGTCCTGTCTCTTCTCCAAAGCAAGATGCTCTTCATACCGAACTTTCGCTTTTGCCTTCTGTTCCTCGCTCAAGGGCTCAGGCAGGATGCCCTTATCCGGATTGAACCATTTCTCTTTAGGGGTCGCAGTTCCATCAACTCCCTCCCATTCAGCGTCGTTGATGTAACCAGGTGGCATACGGCCGTGCAGTGCCGCAATGTGTTTGGAGGTCAATGGAGCGGCGTCGATAACATCGCGATCAGCCGTTAGAGAGCGCAAGATACCATCTTTCCCGAGTGAGACGACGCCGAGCGGGTCCTGTTTCATGGGCTTCAGAATGGCGCTGAGTTCTTGCTGGATTGGGTCCTGCGGAGTCCATAGCAGGTTGCATCGAGGCTCGCTATTGTTCTGTGAGGCCATTTTGGGATTTTGAGGATCGACGATGCTGTCACTTGATCTTGGGTACTAAGCCACAAAAAAGTACTCTACTCGATCTCTCCCACGTTGTCTGTAGAGATCCTCGGGATGCAGCTATGTGGCGTTGTTGTATGGTGGGGTCTTCGCCCGACATCGCCCAACTGCCGGTTCGCACATTGACTGAATGCATTCACAGAGACAGTACGGCGACAGACTTTCAACTATATTCATACCTAATATAAAAACAGAAAAAGAACCACAAACGCTCAAGCTTGGTCAAATATGCTGCAGACTAGATAGCACGTTTCTGGTCAATTACTATGGAGCAAATAGTTGTTACGGAGCTTCATTGAGCTGTGGTTGCACCCATCGTTGACTTTCTGGCTTTTTCCGAGACTGTTCGTAACGCTGTCAAGATGTACTATAGTCAAAGCTGTGTTCGGCCAAAATTAAGGACTTGGATAATTATGAATATTATAATTGAATACCTTCATATCCTTTATTTGATCTAAGTAGCATAGTTACCTGTGCTTCCAAAAATAACCTTTACTAGAGTACCTTAGAGTCTCAGATTGTATCGCCATCGGAAAAGACAAGCGAGTTGATTGAAATCGGTCGGGGTATAAATTGATGTCTAGTTCTATATCCTGTTCTATGTTCCTCTACGCAAAGTCCAGTCTACAGGACATGCCCCGACTGACTCTATGCCGAGTTGTTAAACGACGCCCAGCCCCCAAAACGCCCTTATCATGCATTTCCCGGCCTGCAACATAGCAAAGCTACTATTATACAGAACAAATGAAAACAGAGAGATATTAGAAGCAAAATATTTGATCGCTCATTTTCGACATAGCACCAGGCTGTTCAAACCCGAGTTGCACGAGCGCCTTCTTGGCCGCATTGACCATGCCTGGAGGGCCGCATAGCATGACCTTTGAGTCGGCTGCCGGCGCCGGGAAGTGCTCAGCTAGAACATCTTTGGTAACATAGCCGACGCCACCTGTCCAGCCCTCGGTGGGTGGTGTGTCGAGCATGTAGTGTAGTTTTAGGTTCTTTGGATACCGCCGCGCTAGACTCTCGAGCTCATCGCGCAATAGGATGTCGGCCTCGGACCGGTTGGCATAGATCAAGTTGATTTCGGTCAAGTCGCGCTCGTCCTCGCAGATAGCACGGATGACCTGGTACATGGGTGTGATGCCGGACCCGCCAGCCAGCATACCAATCCGTCCACATAACCCCCTTCGATATCGCATTGCGCCCTTTGGGCCACGTAGTCGTACGTCATCGCCGACCTCGAGTTGAGACAGGTAACCCCCAGTGAGCTTCCCGTCCGGGTAAGACTTGATGACGAGCTCCAGGACACCTTTGTCGGAATTGTTTGATACAGGCGTATATGAACGTGTAACGGTCTCGCCGTTGACCTCCGCCGTGATGGCGACGTGTTGGCCTGTCGGCAAGCCCAGCACAGCTTGTGGGTTAGGAAGGGCGAAAGTAAGGCGGTAGACATTTGGCGCAATCAAGTCTTTCTTCACCAGGGGCAAGTCCTGGAACGTCGTAGGGTGGAGCCAGCCGTCAGCACGGCCGAGGAGGTCCGGCTTTGCGCGTCGAGGCATCTTCATGCGCGAAGGATAATTCATGAAGGTGGGGTAGGAGTACATGAGCTTCAGCATTCTCCTTGAGAGGGCAGTTCCCGCGACTCCGAAAATAGTACAGGTCAAAAGTATGCCTTCCATGAAACCCAGACCGCTATTCCTCGTCCTCGAGAACGGGCTCTTGGGGAGAGCATTCAAGAGGCCGCGCTGGTCGGCTGCACGATACAGCCCTACGAGGCCAGTAGCCACGATGGCTGTTGCGCTCAGTCCGGCTATGGTCTTCATAAGGCCGCGAGAAGGCTTGATTGAGGGTACAGGAACATCGACAGACATCCGTAGCGCGGATGCAGGCTTCTTTCTTGCGCCCTGAAGCTTGCCTATGTGGTACTCGGCCATGATCTCGAAGGCGTCTTCCGAATGACCTGCATTGTCGAAGTCTTCGGTGGCATCTTTGCCAGCAGCAGCAGTCAAAATTTCAACGCCGCCAGGGTGATCTTGCAGATATTGTGTAACGTCGTATACTTGGCGATCCAGTTAGCTAAGTCTACTGTCGGGTCGAGAGGCTGTTGGGTCTTTACCTTCTCCGTGGATGATCATCCACGTGTCTGTTGGGCTGCTGTGAGCAGCAACCTGCCTCAGGGTGTATTCTTTATCTTCGACCCCCATTGTGATGATTAGACTATTGTCTCAACTGGAGCGTTGCTGAATGAGTATCAGGGAACTGTTCTAAAGACGATGCTCATTTACGGATTCCGAGGAGGGACTGGCTCATGACTTATTAAACGACGAAGCAATTAGGGATTCGGGCGCCATCGCGACTACCGCTGGTGGCGACAGGCATCGGCGACCGGTACCTACAATAGTCATAGCGTGATTGGCAGGTTCCCCATTATCTCGATAATTGAGGATTGAGGTAAAATTCTATCTCATTGATGCCGAGGTGCTTGATGAGATTGAGCGGGTCTGACTACTAATAAAACAATTACTACTAGATATTTGCACAGCGACGGGAGCCAAGATCCTCGGTATGGGCCCAACGGTAATAGGTTAACTCGGGGCTAACGGCAGCCCCTATTGGAAACCCTGTCAGGTACCCGGCTCGCCACCTTGTAACGGTCCCGGAGGCTCTGCCGGAGAGTAGTTGAGGGATTAGATCTTCAGCGCAACCACGGTAGCCCGGGTAGGTACTGTAGATGCCGTGGCCGGGGTGTTGCCCTTGAAGTTACATTTTGATATCATCGAATCCAGCAACACATGATGGCAGAACTCCGAAAACAGATTTCTCCTTTCTGTAGCTCTTTCGGGCGGCTTTTATGACTTCAGATTGTCAATCTCGAGTACCTAGTAAAAGCCATCGAACATCACTCAAGACTTATTACCTGATAAAATCCGGTCGACACGGAAGTTGGACACGAGAAAGTACGGAATTCCGCGATGGCCAACGCCGTAAAGCGCGAGTTGCCTCGGCGTTGAGGTATAATCAACTAATAGGCCCGGTGTATTGGTAAAAACGTCTTACGTATCGTTGGATTGCACCTCGGCATCTCTATCGAGAACTCAGGGTCATAGATACTAGTACCATGCAGGCGGGATTTCCGTTAGGGCGAGGGAAGGACAAGGTATTTCCATGCACGCTCGCCAATCTGCCGGGTTGTACTGTGAAACAAAGAAACCGACCCGCTGAAAAGTAGGAATTCTGACTCGATGTAATCGAGTTAGCTCGCCGGCAAAAGGTTCTGCGATGAGTAATTAACAACATATTAACACAAACTGGCTGTGGTAAGCTCATTCGGCGTTGGTGGAGATGGATCTAAGCTACAAAGAGCATGTGCCTCGGCAAGAAAGCAACAACTCGAGAAGCTTGGCAACCCCCTGCAACTTGCGCTATCATGGTCGCAATCCCGAAGTCGCGACAGGTTCAGAGCGAACAAGGCTATGGAGAAGCCGGGAAGTAGAATGAAGGAGATATATACCATTATGCTCCCTCCGGCTTCTGGGTTCTGGTTTGCGGAACACATTTGAGTACCCTACCTACAGTATTGCTAAGGTATACAACGCTGTTACCACTATGTCAACGAAACAATTTTATCTTTTGGGGGAAGACCCAGCCACAGCTCGCGATGTTGAGATTCCCGCTCAGATAGACCAAGAAGGCCTTCGCCACCTGGTCGCATCCTATTTTGCCATTGTTGAGCCGCGAGGTACGTAGAAAAACAACCCTTGAGGAGTCCTGATTGATGTCACGTTTGCTGATAGACCTTGAAGGAGTTGGCTTTGCGTCTGAAACAGCATGCCTGACTACAGTCTCTGATATCCTCTCGTCGGAGGGCCCAATTGCGATCAGCATAGATGGGAAGTCCGTCCGTGAAGTACCGGGCCCCAAGGGCCTACCATACGTAGGAAACTACTTTGAAGTTTACCCAGACCACTTGGGAAACCATCAGCGTCTATTCGAGAAATTTGGACCCCTGATTAAGACTACCAACCTCGGCACCACCATCTATACGACCAACAATCCCCAGCTTTCCAACATTGTCTTTGCAGAAAGCGACTTCTTCACCAAAAAGATGATCCCAGGCCATCCATTGTACCCAATCAGGAGCAAACCAGCCGGTGTCTTCCTCGGCGACACAGACACAGAAGAATGGCGCACAGCGCACAAGTTCCTGCCCCCGGCCTTAGGACCTAAAGCAGTGCGCCACTATGCGCCAACAATGCAGCAAACCGTCGAGAACAGCTTCAAGGTTTTCGATGAGCTGGACGACAAGGACGAGGCGTGGAATGTGTACCCCTTCATGGTTAAGATGGGCTCGCAAGCTGTTGGAAAGTTGATGCTGGGCATGGATTTTCAGCACTTCGGTGCTCCAGATTCGCCCTTGGACGAGATGGTCATGCTCATCGCAGAGTCCCTTGAGTTGAACAAGAGGATTACATCAATGGGAAGCTGGTATGCCGCGATGCCATTTGGTGACCCGAAGCGGCTCCGAGACGTCCATGCCAGAATGACTAAACTGGTGATAAAGTCTGTCGAAGCAGCAGCGAAAGGCTCAGAACCTCTCGAGCTTCAGGAAGCTGCCCTGAAAGCTGAAAACTTAGTCGGTAAGTCATGTCATGGCCATCCACACATGACCTATTCCTGCATTGATCAATCCCACGATGCTAACGAATATACAGATTACATCATGCGCGCTACAGACAGTAAAGGCAATAAACTGCCCGCCGAGCGCATGATGGAGCCTTTGGTCGTCGCCACCGGCGCCGGCTTCACGACAACATCAAGCCTGCTCTCCTGGCTCATCTACGGGCTCGTCACCTACCCCGGCATGCAAGAGCGGCTTCTGCAAGAGCTCGTCGACAACGGCTTCGACGAGAACACGCAGATGAACGCCGATCTGATCGGCAAGCTCAGCTTCCTCAACAAATACATCAAAGAAACACAACGGCGGCACAACCCCTCCTACCAGCCCGCGCGCACATCCAAAGTCGACATGATTCTCCCGGGCGGCTACAAGCTACCCCGTGACTCGGTCGTGATCCCCGCCATCCACCACATCCACAACAACACTGACTTGTGGGACAACCCGGCGCGCTTTGACCCGGACCGCTGGGATACCGATAAAGTCAAGAACATGCCCAACGGGTCTTATATCCCCTTTGCGACCGGTCCGCGCGCCTGCATTGGATTCAACTTTGCGTTGATGGAGGTCAAGGTGTTCTTGCCGAAGCTGATCTATAGGTACAACTTCAGCTTGGTGAAGGATGGGCCCATTGATTACGACCCCATGTTCCAGCTCATCAGACCGAATGACTTGTACGTCCGCGCTGAACGCCGTGTCAAGTGGCCGCCACGATCGGATGCTTGATTTTGGGGAGAAGTGTATCAACTAAAGTGTTATGACGGGATGAGCATGGTGGCGTTTGGGCATAGATTGGGTTACAGCGTCCTTATAGAAACTAGACGCGATACCCTCCAGCTAGAGTATGTACAACAATAATCCGTTCTGTTAGCATATCTGGACATTGGGTGACCTTTCAACATCAATGAGCCAGTAAAGCCTTCAAATCCTTCAAAGCCTGGTGCATGCCATCCAGTGTCTTCTCCAAGTCGAGCGACAACGCCTTGCCCTTCTCGCCTCCGTGCTTCTGCGCAAAGCTGGCCGATAGCAGATAGTGTTCAAACCAATCCAAAGGGTTCATTTTCCGTGGCGGCCTGCCCTCGGTGGCTGAGAGCGACAGCGTGTCCACTTTGATCGTCTTGGTTTTGGTTTCGAAATTCTGTAGGGCGGCGGTGGCCATGCTGAGCGCCTTAGCGCGGGGTTTGCCCTCGATGAAGTATGGCATCTCTGGTGAGGGTTTGTTGTCGTTCTCGAACCAACGGTAGCCGGCTGTCAAGTCTACAATGACCCCGTTGCCCCCTATGTGGTCCTTGGGAACGAACATGGTGAAGTAGGTCTCGAGGTGTCGGCGATAGCCGTTGACCTTGCGGGCTTTCTGCTCGGCTTCTGAGGATACGGTGGTAGACATGTCGTTTAAAGGTGATCAAAGTATAAGTCGTTTTTAATTTGTTTATCTGTGTATAAGGAGGTATGCCTTTATCACCGAATGAGTATTCATGGGCACGTCGAGGTTCTGGTCTAGAGAAGATCACGCGGATACGACGAAGAGTTAAATACTCGTCGTGTTGTGGCCACTATTCTCTTCATGCAAGATCGATTAATGTTGCGGAAAACAATCAGCCGTTTATGTTCCCGATTAGTAGCTCTACAAGCGAGTATTCAGCTGGCAACAGCGACGACGAGTTATGCCCTTTGCCTACTAGTACGGTCATTTCCCCCCTGACTGTAATGATGCCTCTCTGAGATTTGTTTTCCAAGGCGAGCCATTACCATTATCGTCAAGCTATTGATGGAGGGCGAATTGCGCCGTATGCATTCCGAACTCCACTTGAAGTCTAGAACAACTGTTTCCTTTCAGGCCGACTGGGGACTGTAGGCTATTGGGATTGTAACTGCTTTTGTTCGACGCTAAGAGGTAGCCACCGCACTTTGTGCCCGTAGGAGCTGAGACGTAATGGTCTCGGGACCCCACCATGCCCGTTTCCGCTTAGGAGCTTGGAGATATATACGTAAGTCAAGTCTAGAGAATATTCTGGTCTGGAATACAGTTATTTAGGGCATTCATTGCTAAGCGAATTGCAACGTGCTCAGAGACGAGAATGACACATGATGGTGTGCTCTTGGTTCCGACTGTATCTCTAAGCGTCGAACCGACCGACGACGAGGCAAGGTAGACTATTGGTATGGTGATGCCAAAAACGACGCAATACACACAGGTTTGACGCTTCAAAGAGGTCACATATATGTAGATACCACAGTTTTCTGATTAATACATGATCGTTGCGTGGTGACGATTAGTAAGTACCTAGGCTATATGATGTTCTTTTCTGAACGCCGATGTATGACATCGCGTAGTCTCCTCATCGGCTCGAGCAGGAGTTCAATAACGATGCCTTCCGCCAGTAACTCTTCACACTGAACAAATGTGAGGCTCTGACCATTTTCGTACCCATGCCTATCCAGAACCTCGTAAATCCGCTCCAACAAGCTTTCAGATCGTGTCATGATGGCGTGTGTGTCTGCATCAACCGAGTCTTCACCTGTCTCCCCACGAAGAACATCAATTTCTTTCTCTTCCTCCATCGCCTTGCCAAGTAGGCTCTTTAGATTAGTCTTCTCATTCTGTGAAGGTTCTCTCAAGGGCGCCTTTGCTGCCCAAGCCACCATCTCTTTCACATCATCACCGGCAGCGCGAAATCTGTTCCAGGTCTTCGCGTCAAGTGTATCGTACCCAAGTAACCTGACTTGACGGCCGGCGCTGAAGGTCCTGAAGTCTTTCTCCCAATGCTTGCTGACCTCTACAAAGAGGACTTCGACAGTGGCGGTAACTCCATATTTATCAATCTGCTCTCGTGAATGCCCTGAAGCACTCATCAAGATTCCCGTGTCGCCTCCGAGACGGTATCCCGAGACATAGTAGTCACCGTATCTGTCGCAAAGTCCTTCGTAGCCCCCGCCGTACTTGATCTCTATAATCGCTTCTTTAGTCAAGCGTGGCTGTCTCTGGAATTCAATTGTTCCTGCCCGGCAAGTGGCGTTTACTGATATCTTGTCCGACTGCCAACACCGATTAACCAACGTGCTGCGGAAGTCGGAGAGATAGCAATCACTTACATCTTTATTCTCCTGTATATGCTGATCAAACGTGCCCTTGACACTGACAGAAGCTAAGAATGGCAATCCAACGCCGATGCCGAACCCCAGAGATAGGTGGTCGCCAGTCTCACTTTCTCGGGTTGTTTTCACTTTCTTGAAAGTCGAGGTAGTCCCGTACTCGGCATGCAACTCTTTTGGTATCATGTGCATATCGGAAAGCACGAAAGGTGTCTCGTCAGACCAAGGATTTGTCGTGCCCTGCAGTCTCGAGTGATAGGTAGTACCGAGACGAATGGCCTGGCGACCCCATGGGAGAATGAGAGGCAATCCTTGTTTCGCCTGCTGGGATATCTCGTTTTCAGCAATTGTAGTTATTTCCATGATCGTTAGATGTGATGAATGTCTTCGTGAATAGTCTCGGCACCGGTGTCATTGGCTTGTCAGGCCTGGTCTGATTGAGGCAGAGCAGTCACAGAGAGGAAATCACGGTGCGGGTTAGGCGACTCTCGCTTCGTCGACTGAATTTCGAACAAGCAGTATCTAGATCCTCACATTGCTGTGACTGTATGTCTCAACTCTCGAGCATGATTAGTGAACGCGTATATTGCACGCGCTCATTGGTCTCGGGGTCTATCCTTATTCTGGCCCCTGGCCACACCCGTCCACACGGTGTCATAATCAGATTGTGGCGAGGACAGTCCAAGGAGGTAACTAAGGTGATACTATTATCGCACTAGTCAAGCGACCTGAAAGATGGAATGTGGTCTGAGGTTCAGCTGCCGAGCTGCGTGGTGAACCGGCGGGCAATATGGGGCATTCAAGAGCCTAGCCCGCTCTGGACGGAGTGGCACTCACTAGTGCGTGGCACCTCCGGATAGATCATTCAGCATCTTCGAGCTGAATATCCCTTTTTGATCTATGTCTTCGTTGCTCGCTTTGTCATAGTCTTGAAACTATTACTGCAACGCCGGCGCTAGACCACGTTTCCAGCTGCCATGGATTAGTTCCCCCGTTGGTCCGTCCCGCGCAGGCCAGCCAGCATGGCGTCCAACGCCCCCCCGGAGCGCTGGGTCTTCGGCGAACTGATACGAGCATCTCGTATGTGCATTCGCGTCGTCTAGATCATCTGGTGCGAAAGAATGTATACTCGGTGGGATTGCAGGAGACTTTACTCTTTGATATAAGGGGACGCCGCTCCATCGTTTCTTTACGTAGGAGATCAAGATTCGCGATCATCTGTTCATTCATAGCGAACGAATCCAGCCAAGCCAACAATCGCTGTCTGACACTGTCTTGTATTTTTCCATTCTGTATACTAGTTCTTGGGATTTCAACGTTTCAAAATGGCGCTCCTTCTTGCTCCTTATACCCATGCCATGCGACTCGGCCAAGGGTAAGTATTCCTTCCTCTCCTGCCTCCCTGAATCGGGTGACTAACTGTATCTCACAGGTTCAACTCATATACACAACAGATTTGCGTTGATGACGCGGTTGTCGTTGATGACCAGAGGCCTGAGAATGTGGTGACCAATGATGGAACCACCATGCGGATCATGGCACAGAAGGCTGCCAAGCCCAGCGCATGGACTAGACAGAAGGAGGTCATCACTAGCCAGCCGGCAACCATTGTACTCGAGGAGAATGCGAAGAAGGCAAAAGCCGAAGTTGCGTTGATCGAGGAGGCCCTTGCGGATGAGGCCGTCGAAGGTCAGTAAAGATCAACATCATCTGGATGGGGCTTGTAACTAATGTGATATACTTGCAGATGTTCCCCCGGAAGCTGACCCTGAGTCTGCAGCTGCACCGCCAACAGAGGGCGAGGAAATCGGAGAACCTGAGCCCGAGCCCGAAGTGCCTGCAGGGGAGTCTGAAGCTCCTGCAGATGCTGAACCTGAATTGCCTGTAGAGGAATCTATTCCCGAAGACACCGGCTCTCTAGACGAGATTGTAGACGCCGAAGAGGCTCGTACCGCGTCGGAGGCCCCTGAAGCCGAGAGTCCTGAAGAGGAGAGTAATGTGGCAGACGAAGCTGAGCCACAGCAAGCTCAGGAAAGCCTCTCTCCCAAACCATCCAAAAGGCTGGCTTCCGCGCGGAGTAAGATCTCTTCTGCCAAGGCAATTGCGGGAAAGCCAACACAGCCCAAAGGTGACGACGACACTGTGGATCAGGAGGCTATTGTCCAGAACCTCCAGGCAAACGCGTCGACGGATGACAAGATTGACCGTGACGCGATTGCCGCTAATCTTCGCGCAAATGCTCAGGGCCCTCCGAAAATTGAGCCCAAGAAGAAGAGTGTGATTCGAAGTTCTTCGTCTGATCGAGGACGTGAACGTGCCGCCAAAGCTCCTTCTACTCCTCTTGATCGAGCAGCGATTCGATCAGCTTTGACCGGCAAACCACCACAAAACTCAGAAAAGGCGGCCAAGGAGGAGGCAGAGCAAGCCCGCCTTCTGAAGGAAGAAGCCGAGAACCTGGCAGAGCAACGTCGACATCAAAGGGAAATACAGGAACAGGAGCGGAAGGATGAGGCTGAGCGCCGCAAAGAAGAACGCGACGAAGCACGCCTCATTCGCAGTGAGAAACGAGATTGGGACCGCAAGAGGCGTGAGGACGCCCGCAAAGCCATTGAAAATGCTGCCAATCTGAAAGCGACCAGCTTGGCTGATCTAGAGAAGATCAGGGCCCAAAACCAGTTCGTCGAACGTTTTAATGGCATGTCTGAGCAGACTCAGAAGTATGACTTCGACCCCTCGGCGCCTCGAGGCCCCAGTCAGACTGTCACGTACACGTCTCGCTTCGTCGATCGTCTCAGTGACGTGATGGACGACATGAGCGTGTCGGGCTCCCTGTCTATCAAGGCCGGCAAGGTCGGTGGTTCTGGCAAGGGATCGTTTGTCGATTCGGACAAGTTCAAGGAGAGTGATCTCAACTTCTACATCTCCGTCAAGGTTGTCAACCAGACTATCAACTTCAAAGACGCTCTTGTTTTCAACCCTCTTCGCTCCGTCGACGAAAACAACTTTCGAGAAGTGTATGGAGATTCGTTCATCTCTGGCTTTATCGAAGGTGGAGAGTTCAATGCAATTGTGAGCATGAAAATTCTCAACAAGGCGAAGAAGACCGACATTCAGGCTGAGGCGAAGATCGCTTTGACTGCAGGGGCTGTCCAGATCGAAGCAGAAGCCAACGTCGGCATCGCTCGCAGCAACATTGAGACGAACACTGAGACCACGATTCAGGTATTCTGGTCTGGTGGCGGTCACATAAAGCCAATGGAGCAGCAATGGGATATCCAAAGCCTGATGGCTGCAGCAGCACGCTTCCCGGATCTTGTTGCTGACTGTCCGCAGCGCACGTACGCCATTTTGACCAAGTACGACTCCTTGAGAAGCTTTGTTGCCAGAAAACCAGCCTCCTATACTCCCCTTCAGTATGAGAATGCACAGATTTACACCAACACTCTGCTTGACTCATTTGTCGCATACAAGGCTCTTTACAAACGGCTGGGCGAGCAAATTTTTGGCGTGCAGGGCAAGACGCTTGAAGTAATACCGTGGACCGACAGCGAGAAAGCACAGGTGGCCACGACATCGACAGCAGTGAGCCAGATGGGATCCAAAGACAAGAATACCGGACTATATCCATATGTGGAGCGCGATGCCAAGTTTGAAGCGTCCATCAAAGGTCTCAGCGATGCTCGTACTGCAATCCGTCGGCAGATGGCCCGGATCGTCAATGAGGTTGATGCCATCGAGAAGGACCCCAAGCTCGCTACAGATGAGGATCACGCGGAGCCTTATCAGTCCCCAATTGCATTTGAGGCGCGCATTCCGGTGATCGAGGTTCCGGAAAGACTACGGGTCAAAAGCCATCCTCTGTCCGGGAGAAGAATCGGGGCCAAGCAATTGACGGAGCAGGAGCAGAAAGAGCAGCTGGAGAAGGAAGAAAACGAGGCTGCGGGCATCAAGGATCTATATACCCCGGAGGATAAGATCGAACAGGATGAGAAAACTGCATTTGATAGTCTTCTCGCGACCAATCCTTACCTCGGCTCAGACTTCCAGGTCTCCAGCGCCGTCGGAGACACTTCGAAGGGAGAACTCTTCAACAATCTTGACTTCCTCAAGCCCGAATGGCATATCAGGTCAATCCGCACCGAAATGTTCAGTGGTGCACTTGTCTACCTCGCAATTTCGTACAGTAACGGTTTACTCGTGGAACGAGGTGCGGTAAGTAGTATCTGTCTGACTGATACCATGCGTGGACGCGTTCTAAAAGCTGACCCCCATACTCTACAGTCTCGCGACAAAACTCGGATCAAGAGATTTGGTCCCTTCCTGCCCGGCGAACGAATCAACTCGGTCTCTATCGAGCATGGCAAAGAGAAAGCTCCAGAGCCAACAGAGGAGAATGGCAAAAAGAAGATGGCACCAATGATGCCGACTCAAATTCTTGGACTCCGCCTCTTCACAAACCGAGGCCGAGCTCTCATCGCACGGGCGCTGAAATCAACCCCTGGCGAGAAGGGTGTTGTTGTTAAGGACGGCATCACGTACGAAAACGTGAATGTTCTTTATGTGGACGTGCCTTTTCCCTTGGGGACCCTCAAGGGCTTCTTCGGTAGAAGCGATGACGAAACCGATGGCAAGATCTTGCGCTTGGGTGTTATCTGGGGTAGTTTGCCCGAGACAGTTGGCGACGAAACTGAAGCAGAGTTCCTCGACACCAGCGATACGGTCGATAGCGAGGACCTTGCTTTGATGTCAACATCTAACAACAAGAGTCTGAACGAGATGCAACAGAAACTCGCTGCGGCTCAAAAGGTTTGTGACTTCAGCTGATCCAGTCCTGTAACCGATATCCCAGGAAGTGCTAATCTGTCATCAATAGGCCCTCGAAGATAAGCAGAGGCAAATCACCGAGCTAGAGCAATCAGCAGTGCCCAAGGGCGGAGCACGTAAGTAATCGCTCTCCGTTATCCCGCAGCGGTCCATCATTTCTTCGATGGACACCATGTATTGCACCTTGAGCATTCAGATGCTGACTATGACTGCTACAGAATCTGGAACCTTGAATGCACGTCAAAAAGGATGGACCGGCGGTGAAGAATCCCGTGCGCGCATTTCACATGTGTTCGCGCGGAAGTATGCTGAGCCACCGAAGCTGCTTTTCGGCCTGAACCTCATCGACTGTGAAGCCAACAGGAATCGTTGTTTGGCTATGGAATTTCCATCGGTACAGGACGACAGCTTCAGTGTCCAGGCTGCAGCATGGAACGGTACAAGAGGCTACGAGGTCGGATGCAGCTGGATGACGCTACCTAACGACCTCCATCTCGAGACCGGCATGCTCGACACGTGGAACACGGGCGAGGGTAACAGAGACCGCATCCGCAGAGAGATTTTCTTCAGCCAGAGCTTCAAGACTGCACCTGTGGTCTGCGTCTGGCTTCAGTCGTTCGAGTGGACGGGCGACAACTTCATGTCCATCAAATGCTCGGCTGACAACATCACCAGCAACTCGTTCGTGTTCCAGGTCGAATCCTGGGCAGGCAGGCGTTTCAGCAATGTTCGCGTCCAGTACCTAGCGTACCCATCAGAGGAGAACGGGAAGCGCGTCAAGAGCGGGACCACGGAGGTCAAGCGACATCAGGGCAAGGTGGAAATGCACTGCCCCTTCTATGGCGAGCCGTTCAAGACCGATCCTGCGGCTTTCATTGCGATCCGCGAAACTGACTTCGGCAGAGGCCGAAATACGAGATTCGTTACCAATGCAGTGGCGGATAGGAACACGCTTAAATGGGACTGTGGCACCTGGGCTGACACTGATATGGACCACGCTGTTGTTCAATGGATCGCACTGGAATAAGCTTGTACCATGTATTTAGCATTGTGTATCATTTGTTATGCCCATATGCCGAAGTGGGAGCTTGATAGCTCTCGTTTGTTCTCGAATGCTGATGGTATTGCTTGCATACAACGGTCTCAAGCTAGCGTACCTCGCGGTGTCAGCTAATACATTTCAAGGTGGCATGTTCTATCGGAATGACTTCACAACCCTTGGTATGCATACCAACCACGGTCTAGACGACGCTTGGTAAGTGTCGACTGGAATATATGCAAGGATGTATTTCCCTGGGTATCATGAAAGTAGCATCAACGCTTACCAATAACGCTATGTCTGTCCACTATGTTGGTAATGACCTGGTATCTCTTATGCATGCTGAGAAAAGAGCACTAGCATCTTCTAGTTGTTTCTCAGCTGCAGCATGCGAGAGAGGTATCTGAAAGGAAGGCGACGCCCTTCACGGCTTTTTATACTTGTTTCTTCTGGCAGTATCCATATCGTTCCAGACAAAGTGTTTGTCTCAGGCAAACACAAAGAATGTATGCAGGTACATATATGCAGATAGGCAGCACTAGATAGCCCAGAATATACATCACCTGTTGCACATTAGATCTTTCTGCTTTTATAACTGCCAAGAAATGCAGCAACGTATCCGGCAATTTCTGGCACTGCCGGTGGTTGATCGGTGTTGATGTCAATACCAGTTCGAACTATGGTGGAAGTGCAAGCACGGCGTGCCCTCTCCGTAGCATTGCACTCGAGAGAGCTATCGTGAATGCTTTGCTAGGCGGGATCTGGGAGGAGTGGGGGGCGCATGTTTGGCGGACAAGTTGCGGTGGAGAAGTCGTAAGTCTGCCTCCTCTAGGGTGGTGACAACTTTCAGGTTGGAGGTCCGCCATCACTGCATCGCTGAAAACCTCCTTGGTTAAGCTGACGCTTTGGGCAGAGGCCAGAGTGGAAGGAAGTCATGCTTGTTCCTCAGGAGTGTGAAAACACGGCTCTGTGCCTCGTTGTCGACATGGCTGAAGTGTCATTGCTGATACCACACTCAGGGGCAGCGACGCTGACAAAGGGGTTGTCAACAATCAGGCTCAAGCTTCCCGCTCCTGAGCTTATGCACGGAGATGTATCTTCTAGCTCTTTCAGAAGACCGGCCTTCACCAGCTCGATCCTGAGCTCTGTTACGGTCTCACTACGGAGAATACAGAAGCTAGCAACTCAAGGTGCATCCTGGATCACCAGGATCATGTTAATCTACGATATATGTGGTACTGATTTATCAATGACCAAGTCCACAATGGGCTATGATTACCTTAGTGAGTGAGGCATTCGTTTGATGTGTTGCGCCGGAGGTGGGGTTGCCTGAGTGATACTCAGGTACTCATACCAGGTACAATGAGCAATGCTCCCATCACTGCAGCGGCCCCGCCACTGTATTTCCATGGAGATGGCTTATAGTCAGTTGTAAAATAGCCAGAATACGACGATGAATACAAGTCCGTAGGAGCTCCCCACTCTGCAAATGTATATGGTCTCGGCACTGCAGTCTAAACTTCCCATTCCCACCCACCTTCTCCCCCTACCCACACCAAGACCTAGCCCAAAGAGCTTCGGTCCTCTTCTCCCTTCACAAGCTCTCGAGGCTTGCTTTCATCACATCACACCTGTTATTGCTTTGTCTGTCACTCACGGCCTCCAGCATGCCGTCCGCACAACCTGCCAAAGCCACCCTTGAGAAGGGTGCTGCTGAGCCTTCCCCCCCTGCCATTGAGACCAACGGTGAATTCGAGACCAATCGTGACCTCGCCATCATTGGTCCCCGTCGTCCGGTCAAACTTCTCAAGGATTCAATCTGGGCTACTTCTGATGACGAGGGTGACACCGGCGCTAACTTCAAGCCTAAGGCCCATCACAGCAACAACACAAACACAACCGAGACCACAACCAGGAAGACGACCGCAGCTACAACTCAGGACACGAAGGTGCACAAGACTGGAGACAGAGTCGTGACCATCAGCACCATCATAACCACCATTACAACCATCATCACAACCGAGGAGGCAGCTACGATCAATGGCGGTGAAGTGAATGAGCCCTCCCAGGAGTCTCAATCTTGATACAATTTGATTGAACGTAAGTTTTCTAAGATCCACCTGCTAGCCGCTCTGACAATGGATATCAGGATTCACCTAAGCCGACACAACATGAGGGCCAGTGCTTGGAGCGAGAACGGCCACAGAGAGGAAGAGTTTCAGAGATGACAGAACGACAGTGCGCTAGAGAACAGGGAGGTGTTGAGGGGTTCACGTGGCGATAGTGTGTTCATTTATTGTATGAGTAAAATGAGAGGAGCGCTTTAACGGACGTGTCAAGCATGGGAGCGAGCTGACGGGTAGACTGGAGAATGGCGTTCTGGATAGCATTCGCATGTCTCCCGAATGAATGGAGTCGAGGTGTTTGCCATGGCCGTGAATTGGTACTCGCGTTTTGTGAAGAGTGAAAGGATGCGATTGACGTTTTCTCATTGTACTTAAATGTGAGGTGTTAGATGGTCGATACCAAATTGAACGAACTGTTGTTTAGTAGCGGGGTTTGTGAGAGCAGGTGCCTATCTGGTCATAGTGAGTTACCAGATGATCCTCTGTTGTTTGGTGATAACCTGGGGAACGCCAGGGTAGGACCTTCGCCCCTTTGACCCCACAACTTGGTGTGCCAGGCCCTAGCTTCAGATCAGGCCAGTTTGAGGATCACCAACTAGAATCGAAGGTACTAATGGAGTCAATGCTGATGAGAGTGTTACTGATTACATATCGCTCGCCTTCTACTGTGAGTTAAGGCACCTAGATATTGCCATTTTGCCATTTTTACATTTGGTTACCTGATATCTTGTTTTCAACTCAGAAGAGCGGGTCACATTGAGACTGAGCTGTTACAGCTATCATATGTCAATTTCTCATCAGCACCCTATTTGAAGCGCTCACAACACTGTCTCTTATAAAGAAGGTAGATTGGTTGATTCCACAAAGGGCCTGAATAGCGATGACGCTCTAGTGTGGCAGAATCATCTGTGTGCCGATCGTAGTGCTTGACTCGGCACTCAACCAGAATAAACAAAACGCGATCAGGATTTCTCTCCGAAACTGCCATACAGAAATGTAATCACGAATACAAGTCCAAGGCAAATCTGCTCCGCCGTGTGTTTTACTGCTTTCTGCCGAGTGTCTGTCTGAGGGATGTTCAGTTTGGAGTTTAAGAGCCATGAAGCTCCAAATGCCCCGCACCAGTCAACCCGATATAGTGATGATATCCGCTAACCGGGGCTGGACCCCACGACGCGTCAAGCATTTCAATTAACGCGTCGATTGAGTGCTCCCAAGGTGAACTGAGGCTGGGTGCGACCGACCGTTGATAGCTCGTAACAGCAACATTCCCATCGCATCACCTCCAACAGTCGAGAGAGGCACCGCTCTCAATCCTATCACATCGTAATCCCAGCTACAAAACTAATTGGTCACCGCCGTCCTCGACTCGCAACGCTCTACCGCCAACATGTCTGATATCGAAGATGAGATGGATGTGGACGCCCCGTCCAACGACATCATCTTCTCCTCCGAGAGCACAAAGGGCAAACGAAGCGCCGCCAACCTGCCTGTCGAGGCTGAGGACTCTTTGCCATGGGTCGAAAAGTACCGACCTGTGACACTGTCCGACGTCTCTGGCCACCAGGACATCCTGGCCACCATCAACAAATTCGTCGACTCCAACCGCTTACCACATCTCCTTCTCTACGGCCCACCCGGTACTGGCAAGACTTCTACCATATTGGCTCTCGCCCGTCGTATATACGGACAGGAGAACATGCGACAGATGGTTCTCGAACTCAATGCCTCGGATGACCGTGGTATCGACGTTGTCCGCGAACAGATCAAGACCTTCGCCTCTACCAAACAGATCTTCACCATGACCAACACATCAAAACCCGGTGGTGTCGCAGGCTTCAAGCTGATCATCCTGGATGAGGCTGATGCCATGACAAACACTGCTCAGATGGCGCTGCGAAGAATCATGGAGAAGTACACTGCCAACACCCGATTCTGCGTCATTGCCAACTACACACACAAGCTGTCTCCAGCTCTGCTATCTAGATGCACACGGTTCCGCTTCAGTCCTCTAAAGGAAGGCGACATACGTACGATAGTAGACAAAGTTATTGCTGAGGAGAACATCAAGATCAATGCCGAGGCCACGGACTCTCTCGTCACCCTGAGCAAAGGCGACATGCGACGAGCACTGAACGTACTTCAGGCTTGTCATGCATCCAGTAAGTTCCCCAATGACCCGTTCAAAGCGCATAATGCTAATAGCCGGATAAAGGTACTCCGATGCAACCGAAAGACGCACCTAAGATCCCCGAGAAAGACATAGTTCGCGACACCATCACCATGGAAACAATATACAACTGCATAGCCGCCCCTCCGCCTGCCGCCATCTCCAAGATTGTCAAGACTCTGATGGAGACGAGCGACGTAACGTCATGTCTGTCAACTATCAATACACTCAAAGTCGCAAATGGTCTAGCGCTTGCCGACATCATCACGGCTTTGTCAGAGCAATTGTCAAGTTTTCAAGCAAAGCCTGAGGTCATGATAAGATGGTTAGATGGACTGGCAGAGATCGAGTACCGTGTCTCGGGCGGAGCCAACGAGACGATACAGACTGGCGCTGTTGTGGGTGTGGTGAGAGAGGGTTGTGAGCTCGCGGGCGCGAAGTAATGATTTTATGTCAGATGATACCAAAATGAGATGCGTAGACGCGCAAAATAGAGCATGACTCGGTACGTGATGAGGAAAGTTGAGTGGGAAAGACATGGTTTCCCAGAATTGGGACGGTAGGTCTACGGGAGCATTCGTATAGCATGCGCAAGGTCTCGTATAGCTGTTGAGAGCAGGAGCATAAGAAAGCTATCTTCATGTATGGCCGCCAAGTGTCATGAATTGAGTCAGATTGGTTCTTCTCTTTCATCTACCCCTAATCGTAGCTCATGCTGTCCTTTGTTACAATCCCGCCGTCTACCCATTCCGGTACTACAATACGCCTGTCCAGATATCACTTGACAAAGGGCAGGTTGGCAGACTCGCAAAGCTCAATGGCGTGAGGACTGTACGATCAACACAGGCGAGACCACAAATTGGCAGACATACGTCTCGTTGCAAAATGAACTATTTCACTCCACAATACAACTCAGTATACGATGATACTCTAGACTTCTTTGATAACGAACCTCGATATGTATTCGAAGACGAGCTGGGAAGGGGGGCAACGGGCATCGCGCTACTGTACAGAGATACCACAGTAGGGCGTCGTGCTATGCGGCCAGAGAGATTTTGTGTGAAAGTCATCGTCAACGGAAACGTTGCTGATACGAGGATAGAAGCCGAACGTTTATATGTTAATGTCGCCCACTCCGATTGCATGAGGATATGCGACTGATTTGAGACGAAACAGAGATTACGATGGGCAAAGCACATAGTCGGGCTTCTAAGAATCAAACCCAATCCTTTAGCTAACAACGTAAGTCGCCATGTCGCTCGTTACAGTCCTAAAGTTCTGAATAGTGGAAGATCATACTGAAAAGTGGCACTAGAACTTCATTCATTTATTTCACATAACGGAGTATGTCGCGCATGGCACATTGAGACGGTTCGCAGATAGGTGGCGACAGGCTCTACCTGGGCAGATTCCACCTAATAGGATACTTTGGGCGATGTTGCTTTGCTGTAAGTCCAGACGAATAAAAACCATACACATATAGGGAGATGATGACTGACCTATGCGTACAGTAGTTCGAGCCGTGGTGGCCATGGCCTACCCTCCTGGCAATCCAAGGGCTCCACAGCGATGGCCATACCAAACTGTGCTTGAGAGGGTTCCAACGGGACCAGCCCATATCATTCCGCATGTGCTGCAACAGGGCGATATGCCCAGTTTGGATAACTGTACGCTTCCGTTGTGAACAACTGATTGATATATATACTAAAGATAATTCGTTAGGGATATTTGGCGACATTGAGGCACCGAGGAGAGAAACGAGAGCCGACAGGCCGGGGGAAGGAATAGAGCATTGCACGTTTCCGATGGTGAAGCTCATCGACTACGGGCAGGCAACCGAATATCCCGAGCCCGAGCCTGGGACCTCCACAATCGATGATTTCCTTCTTCCAGGAGACATCGCCAGTTTTGACGGCGTCCTAGGCCTCGCTGCAATCACAGCTGCTGAACAAGGTGCCCCGACTATTGACCCGAGGGCGCGGAACGAGGCCATCGAGGAGAATATCAAGGGTATTGGAGAGGTGAGTTGTTGTACTATGAAACAAGTTTCTCAACACAAGCATGTACTGCTCCGTACTCGACTCTGTTCTAATCTTGAAGAGTAGACGATGATGAATTTCTTCGGCGAGACTAGAGCCGGATTAGTCCAGTTCATCCTCAACCTGCGGACCCAAAATAATCCAGTGTACGATCTTGATTTGTTTACACTGATTGCTCGGTGCATGGCACAGGATCGAAGAAATCGACCGAACCTAGCGCATTTGCTTCACATTGTCCAGATCGCGACGACTACGAGAGACGCGAGATTTTATGGCAGGCCGCGAGAGAGAGATCAGCATATAAGGACTGTTGTACAGAGTTTTATCTTAGAGCCTGGTCCATGATGATCAACGCCCCCCCGAGTAGTGGCCCCAGGAAGGCCCTGAAGAGTTGGCATGTACGATCGGTTGTTTTTCCCTTGACCATGGCTTTGCGGATACCGCAAACAGCTCGAGAAAGTCGCAGTGAGGATCAAAAGGGCTGTATTTTGGTACACTTACATGTACATATTGGTGTACTATATTGGCATAATGTGTTCTCATGAAAATGGTCATATGGCAGGTCTGAGACAAGACTGCAATTGAGATTAGAAGTCTCCGATTGCTTCGAATCTTGAAGTAATGGCCGACAGGCAGTGTCCCTGATAAGCGATGCGTGATTGGTATTGGGCTTCCACCCGTCAACTCCTCCGAGGGCAACTATCACATGTCCTACAGCCATACGCCGTGCCGGATAGGGTTTCACTCTACACCAATCACGACAAGCCATACATTTGAGCGAGGATTCAAGTATATAATATTAATAAGGCTATGAATTACCACTCGGAGTGGTCTGGCCTAGCGGTTCTTCCTCCTAAAACTATACCTAAATACCATTACTTTCGCTAGGCCCTAGGGTTCGATCCCCTAGTCGAGTAAAAAAAAAAAAAAATTTCCTTTCTTCTTCTTTCTTCGCTTTTTCTTCTCCCATTTGCTGCACGAATGCAAAAACTGGTTGCCGGTCTCAAGAAATCGCCAAGCACGTCTAATCAACGTGATTCAATTTGTATTCACCCGATGCCGGGAGATCATAACAGCTCTCGACTATCATAAGCCCAGCGCGATACGTCAGCGAGAAACTCGCTATGATCAAATACCTAAATGCGCCGCGGGAAGAAGGCACAGTTTACCATAACCAACGCCGATTCCAATCTCATTTTGAATCAGACTGCGATTCACACTGTTTGGCTCAATTGGCGACTGGCCTAAATGAAACAAACTGGCTATGCATCTTTGAGGTATATATCTACACTCCGTGTAGGTCGCAGATCCTCGATAGCATCCCAGATATGAAGGCACAAGGCATGTCGATCATTGGTTCTGTATCATCTGATCCTCTCCAGAAAGTCGTGATCTGCTGCTCCTCACGCCAGAAGACTGCATTATCGCGCATGAGCCGCAGGTATAGATATGGCCCACAAGTACATTTACCCGCGACAGCTGTAAATGAAAAGGCTATACTTGCGGCCTTGGGCATTTGGGCCTTGGCCGGGTGATAGCAAACTGTTTCCACACTCAGCCGTGCGCCTTGGGCGCCAATAGCACAACCTGCTATGAGCTCATAATGGATGAGAATAGTATATGATATCAGCGATGTCCATCATCTTGTTAGTCTACACCCCGAAGCTAGTTCACGAGCTTCTATATGTGCATTCCGTATTGAAGGCAGGATGAAGTTCAACTCTTTGCTTCTCATACTAGGCCTAGGCGCTTCCAAAGCGATTGCAAATCCAGCTCGTCGCCGTTCATCCCAGAGTATCTCCCACGAGCCAGCAAAACGACATGTGCCTCATACGCACATAAGTCATGAGAAGAGAGATGCTATACAAGGGGGAGCTTGGTCGAAGGTCGAAAGAGCAAAGAGCGATGCCCTGCTTCCAATACGCATCGGGCTTAATCAGCCCAATCTCAAACCGGGACATGATCTGTTGATGGATATGTATGCAGAGCACCCTTTGTTAGCATACGACTTGTTTTAGATGCTGATAAGAAGTCATAGATCTGATCCGACATCCATTAACTACGGAAGGCACTTATCGTCCGAGCAAGTTGTCGATTTCTTTGCGCCATCAGAGTCGACCGTCGAAGCTGTTAAAGAATGGTTGGTTGATGCTGGCATTGGAGCCCATACTATCTCGCAGTCGCGGAACAAGCAGGTCAGTCATAACGATCCTCCCTCATCCGCAAATGCATCTAGCAGTCGAAACTCATTTGAGATTCCTTTTCTTTCCTTCTGATGTGATTTGTCAGCATGGGTTCACGTTACTGATCTGAGAATACGCCAGTGGATTCAATTCGATGCACCAGTAGATGAAGTAGAAGATCTCTTAATGACAGACTTTCACGTATGGGAACACCAGGTGACCGGTGCCAAGGACATTGGATGCGAGGAGTGAGCTGGATCCTACCTCTCAAAGGAATCCCCTAACCGCATGCAAGGTATCACGTTCCGAAACATGTTAAGCAACACATCGACTACATTACCCCCGGGATTAAGCTGATGGGTAGTCATGTTGCACCGCGTTCAAGTTCTTCTGCAAAGCGTCGTGAGACCAATAGCAAATTGTCTCGTTTCGCGTTGCCAGTAGACTCGGAGGAATTAACTCCTATGATGAGCAAGAGAAGCCGATCGCAATCGGCAACAGTTCAACCCCCAACGGATTCGAAGTTCAATGGCCCGCTACGCTTTCTGGATCCTGTCCGACCAGAAGACATCAATTCCGGTAACATTAGTTTGGGACAAAGCTGTGATGTCTACGTGACTCCGGATTGTTTGCGACGTGAGTCTGTCGCGGACTGTTGCCGTCATTATCACTGACTATGCCCCAAGAACTATACGGCATACCGAAAGGGACGAAGAAGAGCCCTGATAACAAGATGGGAATTTTCCAAAGTCTAGGGCAGCACTATGCCCAAGATGATCTGGATTTCTTCTTCTTCGGGTTCACAGAGTTAGTTGCTACAGCATTCAAGCTTAAACATGCAAACTAACGACTACTCTTAGCGACATTCCGAACGGCACGCACCCAGAGCTTCTCTCTGTGAACGGCGGCGAAGGCCCTGCGGATAGTATAAGTGCAGCAGGCTCGGAAGCGAATCTTGACTTCGAAATGGCATACGGTTTGATCTGGCCTCAAGAGCCTGCCTTATTCCAAGTCGACGATGAGTGGTACCAAGAGTCACAGCGGACCGAGTCGACGTACGCGGGCTTCTTCAACAGTAAGTTCATAATTCACTGTTATACCAAAGGCACGATGATTGAACGGTTCTTTCTCAGATCTCTGGAACGCTATTGACGGCAGCTACTGTACATTTGAAGCCTTCGGCGAGTCAGGAAACTGCAAGAGGCCAGAGTGTCGGGATCCAGAGTATCCGAACCAACACGATGGAGGTTACAAAGGGGAGCTTAACTGCGGTGTCTACAAGCCAACAAACGTCATCAGCATCTCCTACAGCGGCGCCGAGTCTGAACTTCCTGCCTCGTACCAGCAAAGGCAATGCGCAGAAATCATGAAGCTCGCGCTTCAGGGCTCGACAATAATGATCGCGTCGGGCGATGATGGCGTTTCCGGATTCCCAACGAATGTTAATCCGACAGGATGCATGGGTCCGAACCACGATGTGTTTAATCCGCAGTTTCTAGCAACGTGCCCCTACATCCTCTCGGTCGGCTCGACTTACCTTCCAACCAACATGACAGCGGGCCAAGACCCCGAAGTCGCGACCTCACGCTTCCGCTCTGGTGGCGGGTTCTCAAATATCTACGACACACCTGACTGGCAAAAGGAGAATGTCCAACAGTACTTGGCTAACGCAAATATCTCATTCGTCGGCTATGAAGGCGGCGGTGCAAATTACTCGACTGCAAAGTCGGGTATTGGCAGGTTCAACAAGATCGGGCGAGCTTATCCGGATGTTTCTGCGAACGGTGATCGCTTCGTCATCGCGAGTGGTGGTGAACTCCTGAGTATCGGCGGCACGTCGGCGTCTGCTCCACTTTGGGGGTCGATCATTACACTTATCAATGAGGAGCGACTTGCAGTTGGTAAGACGCCAGTTGGGTTTATTCACCCAACGCTGTATTCTCATCCCGAAGTGTTCAATGACATTACTTCCGGCGACAACCGTGGTTGTCGTACGGATGGGTTTCCTGCTACTGTGGGATGGGATCCTGTGACGGGGATGGGGTGAGTGTTAGATAGCATGTTTGGGAAAAGATCAATGCTGACGAGATGTGAATAGGACGCCGAACTATCCGAAGCTGTTGGAACTCTTCATGAGTTTACCCTAGGAGCGACAAGTGAATACCGAGAGCGCCTGTGACGACGGTATAAGTTAGTGTGTTGGACAAAGTGATCATTCACAATCATGATGAAAGCGAAAGTCCCAAAGGTCTAGCAATATCTAGATTCCCAGTCCATAGACATTCAAATAGTCTATCCATTAATTGTGTCTATCGCTCGTCACAACTCATCGTGCCTTTGCTGTTGCCCTTCGCCTTTTCCTTGTGTGTGCTGACTATCCCACGGCTTGACTCTACCCTGTACGATATCCATGACAAACGCACCAACAGATTCTGAAGTAATTCGCGTGCTTCCAGGCATAGGAAAAACCTGCCCAAACATCGGGTTTTGAACCGCGAGCGCGGGGAAGACACGAGGTGTCAAACCAAGTGGCATAGCCAGGTCTCCATATTCGAGTGCATTGACCGTGACAAAGTTCAGGTACTCTTTATACATCTTCGCGACCGGTCGAATCTTCTTGATATAGTCGTCTCTTTCTTCCTGAGTCGTTGCAAAATAGTATACTAGTGACTTTCCGGCCTACATCGTTGCGCATTAGGCAAATTGGAACGTACTGAACATACTGCGACAAGAAGATACTTTGAAGAGAGACACTCACCTGTAAATAACTCATCTCACTCACTCTGTTGAACTCTCCAATAAGTGACGCAAGGCAATTATCGACCAACTTAGAGATCTCGTCCACGGCTGTGAAGTCCGTCGAAGTGAACTTCTGCTCATCAACGTTATTGTAGCATTCAACTATCGACGCGGTGTCGGTCTCAAGAGACCCGAATGTCGCTCTATCTCTGTACTGCGATGCGACGGTTTGGAATGCCGTGATAATGTGTTCGTCTTTCGGGTTTAAGTGGCCGATGATGACGCGCTCGTCTATGGATTGAAAGTCTGCGAGTTTCCTCGAGTTGAGGGATGTGATGACGGGACGATGAGCTCGACTAAGGAACGATTTTATGCTACTTCGCTCTTAGTATGTGAAAGAGGGGTTATTGGAAGTGATACGGACGCTGAGGCCTTCCTAGGGCCGCGATAGGATCTTGTATTGCCATGGCCGTCGAAATAGCGTATCGCGGGGTAGGAGATTATGTCAAATTCTTCACAGAGAGCCTTTTCGGTTGAACAGTCGATGGTTAGAAGAGAGTTGTGTGAGTCGGCGACAAGTTGCCATTCCGCCTCAAGGGCCTGGCAATGAATAGCGGTTCTGGATTTGGGGTGGTTAGGGGTCGTGAGATTGCGACGCTTTTCGGTTGACTTACGGAGAGGGCTGTTGCGAAGGATGAAGAGTCAGAACTATATCTCCAGGCTTATAGAGCTTTGATGACCTACAACTATGACTATCGACTCGTTAGATCTTGAGCCTCTCTCTCATTTCATCTTATCAACCCTCACTTACAAGCGACAAGAGCATGATTGTGGCCTGAAATACCGCGCCGAAAATCGCGCTCATTTGTATAGTCCCATGCGATACCATTCGAAAAGAGCGAAATCCATATTGTAGCAAATTTGAAGTGCATTTTGAAGAAAAAGTCTTGCCACGCTTCGGAGTCCAACAACTCCCTTTCGAAATCAAACCGTCGTCATTCCAGCTGTCGATTACTGGAAGCTGGGCATTGGCGGGGTCAAATAGCTAATGAAGCTGTCATGTGCAACAGCTCAGGGGTTCAATGCAGGGATACGACAAGCGCTGTAGATCAAACGAAGTATCCCTGCAATGCTCGCTGAAGCAGCTCGGATGGCTCGCTGGCGCGGCGCGAGGCCTCGCGATAGGAAGCTATCTCAGGGGCAATCGTCGAAACAGCGCCATCGACAGACTTGTGACGTTTCAGCAATGCAGGAGCACGCCATGTCAGGTGTAGAGCGCGAAAGTTGGATAGAATCAAATGTGAGTATTTGATGTCTGTAGGTGAATAGTTTAAATTCAACTCCAGCGTCGTCAATCTACGCCTATATTTAATACGGTCGGAATTGCATTGTCGCACTCTTCTAAGCCTCGGGATGGATTCACTAAAATCAGTGATACTCTCGGTACTGGTCGGCAGCGTCTACGCTCGTAGTCATCACCAAGAGCAGAAACCCATAGTCTCACCTGAATCATGTCAACACCCTCCGTATCAAAGTCATATTCTTTCGAGATCGCCGTTAGTCATTTACCTCGACGGCTTCATAAAGCCCGAAGAGCAACTTCACCTCCAGGAAATAACGTGAGCACTGAGTAATACTCCGGGGTCAGCTCCGTCTAGTAGCATTTGCAATTGACAACTCGACTTAGCAAAGACACATTCTCGCGCTCAGCAGTCGCGGATCCGGCCGGTGTTCAAGGTCTGCGCCATTCGCGGACGTCTCAATCAACGAACGTAGTGCGCGACGACGTAGTCCGATGCATTGAAGAACGCGCCTTACTATTTCAGGGTTACGATACCCCGCGAACCCATCTAGAACCCTTACAACTCGTCAAGTACGGCAAAGGAGAGCAATACCACTTCCACACAGACTGGTTCACGAATGCTCTTCATTCATCATCGGCTATGGGAGGTAATCGCGTCAGTTCATTCTTCGCGTATGTCACGGCGGAGAACATAACAGGCGGCGGGACGAACTTCCCCATGGTCAACCCGCCTCACGATCCGAGGTGGTGTGCGTTCGTTGACTGCGATGAACCTTGGGAGAATGGCGTTACCTTTCGCCCGATTGTAGGAAATGCCGTTTTTTGGTCTAACTTACTTGATGATGGGATGGGGGATCAGCGGACACTGCATGCTGGCCTACCATTGACAAGCGGCGAGAAAATAGGGATGAATATTTGGACTCGCCAAGGTCCTCTGAGTGAGGACATTCGGGGCGCGGATTGAGAATTTGGATAGGGGAAATGCATGCACTTATTATCATATAATCATATAAGGGGCTGTATCACGTGTGTTAATCCCGTGCACACCCGTCTATAAAGCCACCATTCCTTGCCAGTGTCTTCTGTTATGTTGTTGGCGCATTTATCGGCACAAGGTATACTGAGCTAGCAAAACAGCGTTGCTCAACTAATCGAACACGAGTTGTCATATTGTCAACCTGCCGGCTATCAAACTCGTATGTATCTTAGAACTTATTGTATGCAGTCGGAAGGACGCTGTTTGCGAGCATCATGCATTGATATACATATCAGTAGGCTGAACACAGGAATCACATTGTGTGGCAAATACTCAGAGTCGGCGATGGAGTCCAAGTAGCTGACTCGGCTCCCGTCGTTACCACGGTTGAATCCGAAGTTGGCCCATCCACCCCTAGAGCGAAGCGCGCAGTAAATATAGTACACCGTTCTCATCTGCCCGCATTGAATGTTTTAAGTAGCGCTGCCAAGAGATCAGTACCGAGATAAATACATAAATATAGAGCTGGAGTCGATCGTCGACCCACACGTGCCGCCAGGACGGTATCGTTAGGCGGGGAAGAGTCTCTGGCATACAACTTGAAATACTTACCTAATACTCACTGGGAACTCTATAATTATGAAGAAATGGACCCCCTCGTTAAGAACATTGCTGTGAACAGGACTAAGCGGCAATAGTAAACCCCGAATGACTTCTCGGCAGGCATCCGGCCGGCATCCAGTACGACCAAGGTTTGTCTCCAGATCACAAGCTTCTCGTATATTTAGCCCAGCTGAAAGCATTTTGTGACAATTGGCTCATCTTGCAATGCCTGCAATGGCTTGTTCTTCACCGAGCATGCGATGTACGGGCGAAAAATGCGGTGACATCACCTCGCGCACCAACTTGAAGAAGTGGTGGGGGGAAAGTCCTTGGCTGCGCCGCAGAGAGCCTCACCGTTCGTGGCAGGTTCGACGTCACGGCCAATGAGTTCATCGCATTCATCGCTGTGTGTATGTGTGTTATGCAGGTGCAAGGTTAACCCTGATATCGTACTAAGTAGAAGGCGCAAGGCATTTTGGTGCGGACGTCTGTCCAAAAAGGACGTAGGCTGACCGGAGGATTGGGGGATAGAGAGGGAGATGATTGAAATCCGGATTGCCGTCGAACTTCCGTATCATTGCAGGACTAATGCAAAGTCGCATCCTTCTGAGAACCGAGAAACTGATGGCCCAATAACAAAAGCCTAGGTTATCACTCGGGGCCATACGAGAGCCCTGCAAAATCGAGGTGGTGGCTTAGCCTTGGCGATACCTCTCATGCCACTTGATCACGAAGATCTAGGCCTCCGCTTCCATTATTCAAGATGGAAGACTTGGGGCCCGTGTTTCATCTTGTCGTGAAGTGTTCACAAGGCAAGATTGTGCTCAAACTCTTTGAGCAATGTTGTAGCTGGTTAGTTGTCTCTAACATCTACGACGAACCTATAAGCGCAGTCAAGGAAATGCAAATCGTTCGCTGCGAAGACATCCATATCATTCCACACGGCGTATATAGACCTCCAGCAGGAGGCTCATATCGAAGGTCATGGCTCCCAGAGGCTCGGCTGGGGAAGTGAATACACTTCCAACGCCCCTGACTCCCGTGTCAGAAGCAAAGCTTCCCGCTCGTGACGAGGCCGAAAAGGAGCTCAGTCGTGATCATTTTAACCCTATTGAATATGGTCACTATAAGCTCTCCGTTGATCATTCAGTCACCCATGTCGAGTCCCGAGATCCGATCCTTGGCGAGACTAGCACCACTGGCCTCAGGAGAGACAGTCGTCGCATATCACCAACTGGGTACCCAGAAGCAATAGCCCATAGAGAAGAACTTCAAGGTGACCAACCACCTGACACAGTTGATCATCGTGAGAAACCTGAGTCAATCCATCATAAGATACTTGGGATCAGGAAGAGGTTGTTCATCATCGTCGCCCTTGCCTCTGGCCTTATTATCATTGCTGTAGTGGCTGGTCTGGCTGCTGGGTTAACAAGCAGCAAACATGGCAATGGAGGCGGCATACAACAGAACTTGGCGGCAACAAATTGGACTGTGAAAGGAATTGACTATCAAGTCGTACTTACGCAAGACGAGTTTGATGCATCATTGCTCTCATACGTCAAGTCGAACGACTCTTGGGCTCGAGTCAATATCAGCAGTTGCTTTGACGACAGCGCTTTGCCTATCCGAACTCGATCGCCGCTCGCCACTGTCGCTATTTCGGATCCAAACGACTGGGAAAATCCAGACATAAATCAATTGCGCGTCTATTTTGCCACCTCTGGAAACAGCGTGGTCGAGCTCGTCACTCATTCTCCTGACCTTACCGATTGGAAATGGGGCATTCTTGGCCCTCACATGAACCACACCCTTCAGATAGAAGACTATTCTCAGTTGGCAGCAACATGGCGACGATGCTCAAATGAGACCGAATGTGGTCACGGCCAGTTCTTCCTCACCTACGAACTAGGCACTGCTTTGATGGTTGCAAACTCGACTGCCAACTGGGACCCCAGCATTGCCGTTGACCGAATTGATCCCTATTCTGGGATCACATTAATGTCGGTGCAAACACTGGAGCCCTATAGCGACACCAAAACTTTATTTGATACAGACTATGCTTGGGCCATCTATAAAGACGCGAGTAACGTTGTGACGGCCTGGCAGGATTACCAAGGAGATTGGAACTGGACAGACAAAGGTGGGTTCACAAAAGCCGAACGAAACTCTATGCTGACGTGGTGCATAGGCAAGCCGATCAAGATGCCTCAGTCGGAGAATTCAACCCTCCAAACTCTGGCCGCCGTGGCATTTAAAGATCGTAAAAGCGCGTTTCTTGTTGGTCTCACAGATGAAGATGGCACGGCCTACGCGAACGACTTCGACCCCGTGAGATGGTCCTGGGCGGATTCGAAGCCGTTAACTTTCAAGGCCGCCCCAGAGAACACACAGTTCTCAACTATAGCGATGACGCCTGACGCAAGGCTTTATGGTATCTCAGATGGTGTGATACAAGAATATGAGATGGATCAGACTGATTGGTACACCTTTATCCTCCAAAGTAACGTTTCCGCCGATACCTCATAGTCCCTCTCTACCTGATCATGTCACAACATAATTTATCATCGTCTCCACCTCTTCCAAGACACGAGAACGCGTATAGGTTGATTTTTCTAGGGATATTGGCTTGTTGCGTCTGTTTTTGGAAATTCCATGTTGTTCAGTTGACCCTTTCTGTTCCTCTGTCATCTCATGTATTCGGTAGGCTAGCGTACTCGGTCCATAGTTTTGCTTAGTTATGAATATCTCAGAGTAAACTCAGGTTTGCAGGAACAAGTTTAAAGTCATATGAGTGTAACCAAGAATATACCATGTTTCTATCTTATTAGACACTTAACGGCAGAGCGTCTTGGCTATTCAAATAAACAATCTCAACCTTAACCGTGATGAGACCATATATATTTAGCGTCCAGCTTCCCCCACTCTTGACCGCGCCAGCGACGATTGCCCAACTGCAGACCGCAGCTCTGTCGGGAAAAAACGACGCCGTTAATTCCGTCTGGAATCAACGACCTATATATGGTGGAATCTTCGTCGACAAGCTCCACTCCCAGCATGCCCAACTCCTCCATGTCCAAGGTGCGCCGTGACATCCTCAATGTTGTCGATCGCCTCAATGGCTCCGTCAAGAGCACTGTAGGGCCGTCCTTTCACGATCACATACGGCGATCAAGTCGTGAAACCGTATTGCAGAAGGTTGCGCAAAAAAAGACTCAAGGCTTTGCTACTTTAGAAAGTACCATCTCAAGGAACCTTACTTGAGCCGAAGCTCTTCGAAACACTGCTTCTTTAGCCTGCTTCAGCTCAAAATTAGCTGAACGTCGAAACACCTTCATGCAACCCTTGTGCGTCCGTCAACATGGTCAACCTGCGACACAGTTGGAAGCTCCCCATCACTCTCTTAAGTTGAGCCCAATTGAACAAGGCAGGATGGAAACGTTAACTCCACTGGATCCAACAGAGTATTACCAAGGGTTCAAGTTCCTGCACACACCTAGCCATCAAGAACGTTCTTCCCACACACAGGTGACCTCTAAGGCTCCAATCACTCCCCATTTTAGCTTCCGGTCCAAATCCGAAGAGGAAATACGTAAATTACATCAGACTAATGCGCCAAGAGAAGCCGCTTCTCAGATATAGCCTCGTGCATCAGGCTCAGTTGTCGTACCACAAAAGAACCCACTACCAGCTGTTCACAACTCGTCATTATCCAAGGCTCAGGATGAAGACCTTGATGAGATCGTCGTAGATACCAACACGATTAGATATAACGCATATGGTCAACGATGAAATCTCACCAAGGATGGCCTCTTTCGCATAGAGGGTGCGGTGAGTCCGAACGAGGAACTGCCGGAATACAGTCCACGAATGAAGCCTCATCGACCGAAACTCAAACCACCACCGTCTCTTCCTAAGGTTTCCTTACCCTTGGTAAGTTAATCAAAAGCACTCGGTATAAAGGACAAAAGATCTAATGATCGGTCAGATAAGACCCAGTCATATAGACATAAAGTTGCTTCGCTATCTTGAAGGTGGAAAGCATCCTAATATTGCTCGAGAAGCTAGAATTGAACCACTAGACAGCTCAGAGGAGAACGAAAGATAGAGTGAATCGGAAAGTAAATCGGAAAGTGAATCACAAACTGCTACGAATGTCTTTGAGGACATTAATGGCATTCGGGACAGATAATTGTCACCAAACTTTGAAAAGGAAAACAACTGAATTAAATACACTCTCCGTTATTCTGGCCCGAGTCGGTCTAGCGAAAGCGCAAAACCACGTGGCTGTCATTTAGTGTCATATTCACAGGTCACCCATGAGCTTTTGTGACCACTGCGGTGGCACGAATTTGATCCTGTAACAACAAGAGAGATTCGGGAGAATTGTAGAAATTGCATCTGATTTTCAATCTCAGTTCCTTGTAACAAAACGGCAGGAAGATATGTTAGGACTTATCGAAGGAACGTCTAACAATTTTGAATCTAAGCTACCCATGTCAATCATTTAACCTCAGACGCCAGAGGAATATTGCGGCTTTGGCAATATTAACCCGAAGTTTTTGTAGTTTAAGCGGACAAGCAAGTGGATTTCTAGATTATCGGCTTTGCATTGTATGAGTAGTAATAATAAAATAGTAATAGTATGAGAACGGATTATACTAGAGATATCATCCAGAGTAAGAGGGTTGTGATAAGAAAAGAAGGGAAAGGGATGTATGCCTTTACGTCTGTGTATGTTGGCCAATGGTCGTGAAATCGTTATGGTTTGTTTGCCAGGCCTTAAACTAGCTCTATCCGCGATAATCAGGGTATGTATGATACGCTTCATACGATGAATAAAATCAGATCGCGCCCTTTCAAGTTGCTTGCCGTCTTCTCATCCGTTTCCTGGCCCTCGAGTGGTTTGAACGTGTTTTCGTCGCATCAAACCTCAACACGAAGTCTTCTATCGAGCCCTCATCCGGTACCGCCGGTCCGTAAGACGTGGTGATGACCTTGAGGACAGTCTGACACCTCCGCTGTGACAGCATAGAGGAGAGTCTCTGGAGGCATGTTCTGCACTGTGCTGCCGTACTTGGGGACATCGCTTCACTGTTGGCAATGATGTATACGTGTCTCAGGCGCTGGAGCAGATCCCCGAGGATAGACAGATACTCCTCCTCAAAGGTCGCACCGACGTATCTGTTCAACTCGAACGACAGCCCACTATCCGTGTGGGTGGCATAATCGAGGCTCAGAGCTTGAAAGACGAGGCTTTTCAGCATCTCGAGGAGCGAATACTCTTGGTTTCTGCTCATGAAGATCCAGAACACTGCCACTTTATCTCTGAGTAGGTTCTCAACGACCTCGGCGCAAAAGTTCCGGGTCTGACATCTCTGGTGGAACGTTGACTTGAGGAGGATGGAGCTTGATGTATCAGCTCGATTCCAAGCCTGCATCTGTGACGAGGTCCAGAAAGTCGAACCGTTGTACTTGAATCTCTGTCGCATGCTGGGAGCGCGACTCATTTGCGTAGCTGAAAAGAGAGCGGACTTGTGGTCGATGCTGCATTGTGATGAGATCATCGACAGGGCTTGTCTCACTTGGACTTCACTGATCTCGACGCGGATCTGAGTCATGAAGTCGCCGAAAGTGGCCATTTGCGCTTGCGCTCCCATCCGCTCGGCCCGGGCTGTTTCTCTATCTCTCTCAAGTTGCGAGCTTAATGTGCGAATACTATGATGAAGATCCCGTATCTCGGCCTGACTACTCGTGGCCGCATGTCTTCTAACCTTTTCCACGTCGCGCCGGATCAACTGGACTAGGTCGTCGTATCGAAGAGCCGAGGGTCTTGTGACGGTATGAACAGCGCGCTTGACGCTGCTCTCTTGGAAGTACTGCAGAGCTCGGATGAGAAAGCGAACTATATGTGCATACAGTGTTGATACGCAGTGCTTCATCACAGGCGTCGGAAAGAGCGCAAGCGATACCTCTACGGACGGAAGGGCATCAGCGATGTCGCATAGTGCCGTTACGACTGTCGCCGCTGTGCGTTCATGCTCTACCACGGCCCCGAATATGAACCTCATGGCCCCCCAAGCCAGCGATACAAACTCGGGATGATGCTGCACGAGTACGTCCATGATATTGCCATAATGAAGCACGCGCTGGGCGAAAGCTTCGACGCATTCCCGTAGTTTATGCGTCCGACAGGGCTTCTCGGATTCTTTTTTCGCCTCGAGCACGCAATTGATAACATCGTCTAGAGTAGATGTTGACAACATCTGTTCGACCAAGCCTTTTTTGATTGGGTCTTTGGTCAACGTCTCTTTGAAAATCACCAGTGCCTCAGCATAAGCTGTTTGGGCCGGCTCGAAGGGGTCACTAGGAGGATCGAACCAACTTGAAGTTAGGTAATGTCTTTGCATGAGTGCGTCGCACGTTGCTCACATGATGCCACTTACTCTTCGATTGACTTGTCGGCGGCGTAGGCGCGAGCCACCCAGGCGGGCGCTGAGAGTGCGACATCCTGAGCGGCGCTCTTCTGGTGATCTTGTTGTTGGGCTGCCATCCGTACCTACAACACTTCCACTTCATCAACATCGACTCGGTGATGTGTGCCTCGACGTCTCAACAATCAGCGGAAGCTTCAGCATTTGGTCTCAATGGACGAAGTGCTGTAGACTGCGCCATGATTATTACGTCGTATGTGTTGGATAATCCATAAGCAGTACCTATTGATATACACTGCCCCAGGAGGCTTGGAGCAATGCGTGGACAGGGTTGCTTTCAGCTGCCCCGCCGACCACACATCAGGCTGCCTCTGTGTAAGACAGCATATCTTCGCGGAACTGGTCATTGTTGCAACGGTCTTTTTCTGTCGAGCGCGTAAGAAGGACCGTCGACGTATCGATCAACCAAGTCGCCGGTGTCCGAGTCTATACTGTCGCTGGGGTCACAGGTATGGCGACACATGGAAAGCTACTTTAGACAGCATTCGACCTGGCCTTCTGATAACAGAGGTAGAAGCACTCGTCAATTAACTTTCCCCCCAATCGTGAGATCTTAATTTTGATGCGTTATCTCGCAGATAGTCGTGCTTCACCGCGATCCGAGGCAGATGAGACAGCGCGAGAAAAGGCCGACATCGTGCACGAAACTCCAGATACACCCAGTGCTGAATCCCATCAGTCCTCGAAGGGCTCGATCGAAAGCGAAGACAGCAGGCCTCTGAGCCCAACGCGGTCCGAAAAGTCGGCCCAAGAAGACGACCTGGTTTCGTTACGTGACAGAGCAGATACTGAAGAAAGTACCAGTCCGCACGTAAATGAGACAGATCTGAACTCGAATGCCATTGCCAAGTCTCAGACGATCATTCTCGACGGAAGCTCGAGTGGGCAAGAATCAGACCAAGTCTCTTTTAGCGACGAGGAATACTGTAGTGAAGAGGAGGTCGGCATCGAAGAGGGAGCAAACGATTACGACGAAGACACAAAATCCCCGATTGCAGAGGATATAGTATTAGACCAGCCTTATGCCCTGCTCGCCAGGTTTTCTAGGTACGTTGACTCTGTTCTCAATATTGAAAATCGTTGAACGAATTGACTGATTGATTGCATAGGACTCTTGACGTACAAGAGTCAAATTCTATCACGATCTCGGATGATTTCAGCCATGCTGCGAAAGTAGAAGAGCGACAGCTCCTGGCATTACGGACTACCAAGGACCCTACGCCGCCTCCAATTGCGCAATCACATGCCCTTCAAGACTACCAGATGCAAGTCATGCTGTTAGAGCAAGATAACAAGAAGAAATTGATGATGGCTCAGAATTCCTTTGACGCATCTGCAAGTCATCCCAAACCCTCGCTTAAGAATCCACAACTCCTAGTCAGCGGGGGCACATCGCTTCAAGATGCTACATACCAGGATGATTCCCGCAAGCGGCTTCACTCTCAATTGCAACTTGGCAATGAAATACTTGACCTCGACGTGGAGGAGCTACAGTGCTATATTACGAGGTTGGAACAGAGAGCTAAGGATCTCGGGGCAACCGCTGATTCCAAGCCCCAACCAGCGCTCAACTATCAGACTCTATACCGCATATTAGATTGGGATAAGAATTCAAAATCTTCCCGCGAGGCAAGAATCACAGACAGGGTGTTGTCCGCTCCCTTCTTTGATCCTCCAGAGTGGATTGGTTCCAACCATGATGGTACTTTACGATGCCAGGTTCCCGTCAACAATTTTGACCTGTTTCTCGAGAGAAACAAGAACATTTCATTCGTCGTCTTCAAGACGTATGTCGCCCCAGTCCCTACGCAGCTAAAGAACCTGGCGGGGAGCGACAGCAAACCAGTAATTAAGGTCGACGAATCGATCAAACCAATCCACCAAGAGCTTATCGAGGCGGTCGAGACGCTACTGACGTCCAAGGAGAAATATGAGGACTTGTGGCGTACCTTCAAGAGCTCCGGCGAATTACTCGCCCCTTATCTCTTTGTTTATCACCAGCGCACAGACTGGGGAGACATTCGTGACTCAATGGCGACTTCGCTCCAGGAGAAGATGGTGATGCTCTGGGACTACGCCATTCAGAGCCACGGTGACATCTTCGCTGCCGCTGATGCTTGCATTTCTGAAGGTAAGATCAACGCGAAGTACGTGCAGTATCTGTTCAAGCCAGGAGACATGTTAGTCCAGAAGAAAGGAGACACGTATCTGGGCTGGGTTTCCACGACATCGGCAAGACTTGAAGACACCTACCAGACAACGAGAAGACAGCTTGTGGACATGAACTTTGGACCCGCTCAGATTCCTCGGTACGGGACTAAAGATGCGTCGAGCAAGCTGACCAACGAGAAAGTATGGGCGCAGAGGTGGTCCATTTCGGCATGGCATTGGGAATTCGACGGCAACTTCCAAACAAGGAACGGGCACCTGCATTTTAATGTTGAAGCAGGTACAATCATGAATCCCCAGGTGTCGAGAAACACGAAGCTTATGGACCATGACTCCGACACTGAAAATGAGACAATGCCCATTCAAGATCTATCGGTCTACCCGTTGCGATTTGCACCGGAGGATATCGTCAACCAACTGCGAGCGCGTGGGAAAACGTTCTGGAAATGCCGAAACAGAGGCTTCGTATCTTATGAAGAGAACACGATGGACCAAGAGACGAAGGTCAGTATTACCGCCAGGGAGATAACTATTATCTTACTTATCACTGAACTTGCCATTCCCGGAGAGACTCCAGTCTACTAATGTCTCGTAGATCGACGAACGTTACATGATCGATCTAAAGGCTTACCGCAGTCTGCACAAGAACAACCAGTACGAAGTAGCCGGGTTCAGAAATGGGTTGGTCGACCAGCTTGGACCGGAGGCGATGGATCGAGACGAGCCGCCCGACGAGAAATTCGAGTTCCTCCTCCCGGCCACCATCAAAGGTTTCAACATGCGCAGAAAGAAGTGGTACGATCTGGTGCCCGAGCGCGTGAAGGACGTCGAATGGAACAAAGAAGCCTTTCAGAAGGTCGTCATGAACAGCAAGGCGAAAGACCTGATCCAGGCTCTCGTGAGCAACCAGCTGGCCGTGGAAGCGAGCACTCCCGGCACTGATCTGATCGAGGGCAAGGGCAACGGGCTCATTCTACTACTGCATGGTAGCCCAGGCACGGGCAAGACTCTCACGGCCGAGAGCGTGGCCGAGATAGCGGAGAAACCGCTTTATAGGGTGACCTGCGCGGACATTGGCACCAAAGCTGAAGACGCGGAGAAATACCTAGAGTCCATCCTGCACCTGGGAAAACTCTGGCGGTGTGTAGTCCTTCTCGACGAGGCAGACGTCTTCCTGGAGCAGCGCAGCTTGGAAGATCTCGAGCGGAACGCGCTCGTGTCCGCTTTTCTACGCATACTAGAATACTACGAGGGTATCCTGATACTCACGACGAACCGCGTCGGCACTTTCGACGAGGCGTTCAAATCTCGAATACAACTTGCTTTGCATTACCCCACCCTGGGCCCCTATCAGCGACTGCAAATCTGGCAAAACTTCTTGGACAGGTTTGAGAAGCTGCAGGACGACACGGTCGAGACGGGAGATCTCCGTGACAACCTAGACGAGCTGTGTAAGGAGGATATGAACGGACGGCAGATCCGGAACGCCCTGACGACAGCCAGGCAGTACGCGAAGTGGAAGGGCGAGAGATTGAACTACGCCAAGCTGAAGGATGTGATCGAAGTTGCCGGGCGGTTCGACAAGTACCTCGTCAAGCTACACAAGGGGTTGACCCATGATCAACTTGCTCAGGACGAGGGATTGAGATGAGTGCGACTCGAGGTGCAGTTACAGAACGAGGTAGAAGAGATACATGATGGATATGCGTAACGAGCAATTATCTTATGTCTAATACCATAAAGAAGAAAAGGGCGTACGAAACACGAACAGCCCGAGCCCAATTATCGCTTTCGGCTTTGTTTTCCCCGATACATTCAAATCGCGGATCGGAACATCTGACATGACTCTAGTGATGACATCCACTCGACGTTCGGCTCGTCGATCCTCTGCTGGCGTATAGGCAGCTGGTGTAGTCTGCTCTTATTTTCTTGATGTGAAGTAAACCCTTTCGCGAAAGGTCCTTGCGCCATCGCCGTGAAATTCGGCGATCTCCAAATCATATCGTCACTCAACCATTTTTGGCAGGTTTTCGATCTCCGCGAACACTTCTTCGCCCAGTCAAGTCTCTGATATAGAGCTTCACCTCCGAGTTTCACACCTTCTATGCCAGTGTACTCGTCCGCAATCGTCAATGCCTTCGTGAACCCATTGGTGCCTTCTTCGAACGAAAAACACATCTAGATGTATGCAGTACTAGGGCCGTGATGCCGTCGATGCCGGTTTGTCTCATGGTTACAGTTCGACTATCTTTCGTGTTGGAAGCTATCCACCTAGATTGAACTCGCTTTAACAAACAAACAAAAACCAATCAATAATAGCAAACTCTCGAGCACATCGTGGTCGTCCTTCGCAATCTGTTTCGTAGACTGTGCACATTTATGTAAATGAATCAGCATCAGCATACAGACTTCTGATAAGTCACAATTCAGAGGCACTGATATATATTCTATACTACAATAGTACAGCGCCCTTCCTTTACGGAAACGAGAAAAGACTGTCACACTTTCTATTCCCACGTAAGGTATTATCGTATTCATCCAATTTTTTTTCGATCCATCCGCATCCCGTCCTTATACGTACGTAGAACTCGCCATGTGAGCCCTTAGCCTATTACAATTTCCTCCTCTAGATCATCGAGCCAGCTCAAGGACGTGGCGGCGCCTATCCCTATCCGCTCATACATCGAGTCATTCTTCGGGCGAACGAGCATACAATAAAAAGGGCCTTCTTTTAGAGTAACTTCCGTGTTATCGCATTGCTCGATTGAAGAATCGGAGTCCGAGGTTTCGCTGCTGAGATTACAGGCCACGATAACCCAACTGATCAAGTCCAAGTCTGGTGTTGCGCTCCCGTTGTCCTCGTCAAGTGTCAGCCATCCAGGATTGTCTTTGCCTTCATCTGAGTCCAAATATACGAAACGGAAATTTGTGGCGTGGTAGTCGAGCTCGGGTGGGAAGCTGTCATACTCCCTTGAGTCTTTCAGGTCACTAATACACAGGTCCGCACGCAGTTTTCGACGTGGTGCGCGCAATGTGTGATCGCAATCAGTGCCAGGCTCCATGATTTGGATATCATCATTCTTCGCCCATTCATATAATTGCATGTAACTGACTCGTCCTTTGCGACTTGCCCAACTCCACGAGGGAGCCTGGATATCAGTGATCTTCTCCAACGGCTTATTACACGCCGACCACAAGAGGCCAGCATGAAGCACGTCTTCGAAAATTCCTGCAATCGCTCTGCGTCCAGTATTCTGGCTGATCCGCCGGATTAGCCCATCAATGGCAATGAGCTTGTCTTTTTGATACGTCAGGCCACAGCTGGTGTAGGCAGTGACTAAATGCCACCATTGTCTAGGAGTGGGTAAGGACGGCGCCTGAGTGTCATTCTGACATCTTCCACCAGGGGCAAAGACGTGCGGATAAGCCTCATGTTTCACGACGCCTGGGTAGAGCATATCGAGGTCTTCGCCCACTTGTAATGTCCAGCATTCCCAATACACCTGGGTGCTGGTGAAGTGGAGCGTACGTCTAGACAAGATCCGTTCTTGGACCACCCAGGCGCGTGTCGTTAATGGCGCGTTATCCATGTCTCGAGCAAAACTGTGACGACGACTAATACATAAGGTCCCGGATTCATTTGAAACAATCGAGATCGTTTTGTCTTTTCCGCGTGCGCCAAGGAAGCCCGATGTGCTGCTTGTGCATCGTGATGCTGCAATAGTGATGAAAGCATTGCCGTATATGTCGCCCATTGTTGGAGCTTCCCGTGCCCAGTCGTCTTTATCGTCCTGGACGATGCACAGCGAGTCAATCCAGAGGTACTTAGCACCAATACTACGGGCGACCGAGACCGCGTCTCGAAAAGTCTGCGGTAGGTTGTGAATGTGAATCAGATTCTGGTGAGCAATGAAATTGGACTTTGTTGTTGTCAGAGGTAGTGAGTTACCCCAACAGTGGCTGAGAGCTATATAGTCGTAACACAGCCCTGAGGTATTGACCAGACGGACTGCTCCTGGGTCACCGAAGTCTATGTCAAGAGTTCTAGTTGGCATGAAGGAAGGGCTCTTGCGGCTCTCAATGCCACAGATTGCATGCTTATGGGTACATTCGTCAACCCAGATTTGTACCAAAGATGAGATGCGAGCCAGATCAGGTAGTTCCGTGATACTAGCACCAATGAGAGGTACACCTAGAGTCTGAGAACTGCGGTTTCCAGTCTCGAAATCTACATTGATCAGCGCAATACTAGTCATGTACGTATCCCCGCAAATGACCTTGAACTTTGGCAACGTACTCACTTTCCACTCCATCACCGCGATGAAAGATCCGTAAGGGGTCACGACCCAAATGGCCATACAAACTATTCTCATATTTCAGATGGCAGTAAAATAGCCCGTCTTCAATTTTTAGAGCCAGAGCAACTGTTTGCGATGAGTCAAACCCCATATCCTCAATTGCATCATCCAAACTGTAAGTTTCGCGGTGTATATGCTGTGGCTTCTCCATTGCTTCGTCGAGTATTAAACGGCAGAGGTCGCAAGTCAGTGCTGAGCTGATGATCACACGAACATCGTCGAAGTGATCATACCCTCCTTCAGCAAGAAGATCGTCCAGGCTGATCGACGCGCACAATTGACACAGCTTCTGGTCGCCCATCAGTAACAGTATTTCTCGATAGGATTTGTATGAGTAGAGACAGGCGCTATCAAAAGCTCAATGAATAGACGTATTGCCAATTGGAAAGAAGGGTAACGATACCCCGCAGAGGCTATCACGAAAGCATGTTACCGGCTGTGTGACCCACTCCTCCTCGTAACATTCTGCACAACGGGCACTCAGACCGTATCATGAAACTGGTGAAGCAGAACGACTCCTGTTTAGAAATAATGAATAAATTAAAGACCATGCAGTCGCGGTGTGCAATCACAAGAAGTATTCCAGTAACTTGATTTACTAGTGATGTCAGTAACCGCACAATCACAGTATCACTTTCATGAACAACATATAGGCTCCAGCACCACTTTTAACATAAGAAACGGGTAAACTGACACCAGATTTGCACATATTTATGTTCACGTATCAGTGAAGTCAAGCATGGCTTCAACGTGCGCTCTTACTGCATTACCTTCTTACGCCGGAAACTCAGGAGATCTAAGCCACCTGCGCTATAGATAAGAATAATTCTGTAGCCATTCACTTTACAAGGCAAGTTCATGTATCAAAGGACTTCAGGATTGATTCTAGTCAAGATCCTCTTATAAAACACCCTTTATTTTACTATTAAAACACAATTTCCAATGAAAAATAGCCAAGAAGCCTCTCTCAGAACGACTGTACAGAGATCGTCTCAATACCAGCTAAGCTCGACATATTCGCTGGTCCCAGAAGGCGAGCGACATTCTGAAGCATCATTTTATGATGGGCGGCGAAGTCTAAATATCAAATTAGCCCCTCATTCCTTATTGTCCATCACCACACTCACTACTAGGATGACCAGTCTGGCAAGCGTAATTGCTAATCGTGACCATGGTCTGGTTCTGGAAATACCGCGTCCCTTGAATAGTCGCCCAATACCCGTGGAAGAAACCGTCCCTCCACTGGTACTTCACCGGTTCTTCTTGCGCGTAAGTTTGGCTAAAGGATCCATCTTCGAGAACGTATCTGATGATGAGCTATTCACAGAAAATCAAGTCAACTCTCAAGAACACGGCGAGCAAACACTTTCATTCTAAGAGGCAACTCACGCGCTGGGGTATCTCGTAGGTCCCAATAGAGGTTATAATGGAAACTTTTCTTTGTGCTAAAAGCGGGATGTTGTCAGGGCCCTGGGTTGACACGATATTTCGTCCACTCCATGTGAGGTTGAAAAAGTCATTCATCATAGCGCCGACGTCTTTGGCTGGGGCGGGGATGAAAGCAGTTGTGGCAGACTCCGCATAGGTTAAACTGAATGGACATCTACAGGGCGTCCCTGACACTGCTGAGCAAGGAAGCTCAAAAGCAACAATAGGCACACAGAGTAGCAAGGCGAGTGCCGTGAAGAGTTGAGATAAGACTGTCATTTTAATGGGGGTTTTGCCGTAAGTCCTGGGGAATGAGTAGTATACGGTCTGTGTGGTACAGAGTTGCTACTGATAGTTCAGGGAAATTCGGGGATGAGTCCAGTATTATATAGTAACTCTGATCCTACTACGTTCCATTTGTATCTGTGTGATTTATGTTGAATAGTAAAGCACGAGTCCGCTGGACGACGAGCCAAGTGTTCGGCAGCTATCGATAAATGAGGAACATGTTCTAGGCACATAGTTTCACTGAGAGCTACAACTGCATCGGAAGGTGGAGTTTCTATACACGAATGTGGTCTCACGAAACACAAGTGCAACATCTTATTGAGACTCTTCAGAGTGCAAATGCGTTTGGTATCAGTTCCTGTACTCTCACATTTCCTACTCAACATGTCTCATCCTAGAGGTTTCAAACCAATGCGCTTTTCTCAGTCTCATGAGGACCTTCAGTGGTGAATGATTTCGCCTTACCGAAGCCTCTCCGTCCCATTTCTACGTCCACGTTTGGCCGAGCTGTCTCGTGCGCATCCGCCTTTTGTCCCAAGATATTGGACAGTGACATATTCATATCGACTGCAATCGCTTTTGATTTTCACCTCCAGTCGTGGTGATGAGACATGGCGTTGCACGGAAAGGGGCATGCGTTGCCTTGCACGTGAAATATCACCATCTCGATCGTATAACTGGCTGATTGAGTCACTGTAGTGTCACAGTAGCTACCGGCAAAGCCTGTGTCTCAATGTTGTGAAGCTGGTCATAACCGATCAACCGAGCGACCACGACCAGCCCCGCCAATAACCTCCAGTACTGAGATTGGCGGAGGCGAAGAACTATTGCTTTGTCAAAAGATCTATCGAATTAGACAACAATCATAGCTTTCGAGTTATCGTTGTTTTAAAACATCTGTTGTTAAAAAGCCTGCAAGGCCTAACTAGTCATTTACGCCTCGTACCCATTTGAATGATGAATCGAACTATAGCTACGAGGCAGAGCGCCTAGTCAAGCTGCCACACCGTACGATTCACTAGAAGTTCAATCGTGAGAATTTGTATACACTTTCTCTTGCCTTACTCAAGTGCGTACAAAGCCTTTTGATAGGCTATGCTCATGAATAAGGTAAGCAACGGCGAATATGAATGTCGCTGAGCCGAGGGCATACAATTTCCCGTATAGTAAGATGCCTACCCAAGAACTCATGTTGCTTAGTTTCGAGCACGATGGATAAGATTCCCGTTTTACAGTCTAGCAGTACTATTAGTAGTTCTTTGCCACTTACGTGTCTACCGCAATAACATGACAGTGCAGCGACGGGTGCGGAGTGACGGAGTGTCTCCTCCCGGACTAGGTACCGGCCGTGGGTCTTGGCGCACGCTATTTGCCATCTACCGCAACGGCAACGAGTCGTGTCAGCGAAGAACAGACGGAAGCTGATTAATTACACTTGCTTCCAATCTCGTGCGGGCAAAAGTGTTGACGGAGTATTATTAAGGTGTGTGTGATATAAATACAATCTGTCTTGTCGTCTTCTCACATAACCCGTGTTGACGACGTAGAGAAATTTATTAGAGACGAGACAAAAGACCGTACACCTCCGCCATACCTGACGTCACGATCGTGTAAATCAACTCGAAACATACCGAGGTACCTTTACTGTTTACCGCCGTTATTTCGTCCATCACAATGATTCCAGAAGGGGCTCGCAACGCCGCTCAGGACGGCATCCCTTACTTTACGCCTGCGCAGACTCCCCCGTCCGGAACATTTATCGGCGAGGGTGCTGCACCCAAACTCTTCACACCATTGACCGTCCGCGGCGTCACGTTTCAGAATCGACTTTTCCTTGCGCCGCTGTGTCAGTACTCGGCCGAGAACGGATATGCTACCGACTGGCATTTGACTCATCTGGGCGGCATCACTCAGAGAGGCCCAGGGCTTACGTTCGTCGAAGCGACTGGAGTACAGCCACACGGTCGCATTACACCTGAGGACGTTGGACTATGGGAAGACGGACAGATCGAGCCACTTCAAAGAATCGTTACCTTTGCGCACAGCCAGAACCAGAAGATCGGTATCCAGCTAGCTCATGCAGGGCGGAAAGCCAGCACGTTAGCGCCATGGCTACCCGTCCAAGGCACCGCCAGTAAAGACGTTGATGGTTGGCCTGATAATGTCTACGCGCCATCAGCTATACCATTCTCGGAAGATGGCATCGTACCCAGGGCTATGACCGAGAGCGACATTCAAGACTTCAAACAAGCATTCGTCGACGCTTGTAAGCGTGCTGTGAAAGCTGGTTTCGACGTTATCGAGATTCACTCCGCGCATGGTTACCTGCTTCACTCATTCCTGTCGCCTGTCAGTAACCAACGGACAGACAAGTATGGTGGCAGCTTCGAGAACCGAACACGTTTGTTGCTGGAAGTAGCCGAGGAGACTCGAAAGGTCATCCCCAAGGAAATGCCCTTGTTTGTGCGGATAAGCGCTACAGATTATTTCGAGTTCGATGAGTCATCCGACAACCCATTCCCTGAAAGCTGGACTGTCGCTCAGTCTGCCAAGGTGGCGGGCTTATTAGCGGATAGAGGCGTTGATCTGTTGGATGTTAGCTCTGGAGGAGCGCATCCCACAGCTTTCAAGCTACTTCAAACCGGTCCTGGTTATCAAGCGAAGTTCTCTCAGGAAATCAAAAAAATCGTGGGCGACAAGATATTGGTAGCCGCAGTCGGCGGTATCAAAAACGGGAAGCTGGCGGAAGAGCTCCTACAGTCAGGCCTTGATGTCACATTCGCTGGCAGATGGTTCCAGAAGAACCCCGGTCTCGTCTACGAGTTCGCCGATGATATTGGTGCCGATGTCAAGATGGCAAACCAGATCGGATGGGGTTTTGGCGGACGTGGATCGGCCAAAGCGAACAAGGCAAAGCAGCAGCACAGGATATAACAGGTCTTTAGGCGAACTACTATGCGTATGCTCTTCACGATAGCGATCAGAACTGCTTGTTAATAGAGTATAGACGATAGAACTAATGAAATTAGAATCGACACACAGATCATGACATTCTCTCCTCATTTTATAGTGCCTCTATCTCGATGAACTACAACGGCGGCTTACAAGATAGACTAGTCGATAGGTCACTCGTAAAAGCAGCCCTAATGCTCACGGCCGCACTATAAGTCCCAAGCGCAGAAGTGACCAGCGCCCCGAGTAAATAGACAACATTCCACGAGTTGAACAGCGGTCTTTTCATGAAGCCACGTGCCCAACGCTTCCATCCCTTATCGATGTAGTTGTACGTATTCGTGGCCGGATCAAAGCGCTCCTCTTCGGGTACAATCGCAGCCTCCCACACCATGAAGCCTAGCGCCATCCAAGCAGGGAACACATACGTAAACGAGACCATGAAGATCGCCCCCACAAGCCCGACGATGTACGAGAATTGGGGAATAGCGGCCGCAATGATGAAGGCCACGAACCAATATATAGGTATCAGAGCCGCCCACCAGATCTTGCCGACCTTGGTAGTGAGTTCCGGAAAGCCAAGTATTCTCTGACAAACTTCGACGTAGACAACCTTCAATCCGATGTTGCTGTACAAAACAGCAGCGATCAAGTTGCTGAACAAGTTCAAAATATTGCCCGCTGTTTGAATCTTGTAGTTCGCGATGCCTTGCATCGCAGGGTTGTAGGAATATTGGCCTTGAAACGAATAAACAAACACGCCGAAAAAGATGTACACAAAGAAAATGAAGACTTCGGCGATTATCATGCCCTTCCAGAAGTCCATTGGATGCCTATGCGAGTGCATCAGTAAGTGGGTATGAGCTGGAGTTGGACACGAAACCGAAATACCTCATTTCTGCGAGCAGCGCAGCAAAGAGCATCGCACCACCGTACGCATAAGCGATGACATTCACACCATTCAAAGAGCCGACAAAACCCGAGCCACCCGACGCAAGGCCCGAGGGCGGAATGCCAGCGAATGTCTGAATCGGCATATTAGGCGGAAGTCCAAAGCTTGCCTCAACTGCTGCATAGTTTGGTCCGTACCCGACGGAAGCCATCCTAGTATCTCTCGTCAGTTTCCCACCTTGCCTCAATCAGATTACAAGGGATACTCACGTCAAAATAACAGTCCCAACAGTCAACCAAACAGAAACATTAGCAAGCCACCCCAATCTCTGCAAAGTCCTGATCTGACCAAGTACCAACCCGGCGCCCGTAACAATGATCAGACAGGCCACAAAGCAGATCCCCATGACGCCGTTTTCCCCACGACTGATCTGCGATATGCTCTGACCATTCGACAATACAATAATCGCAACGGTAAGGAACATCTGCAGAGCTTGGGCGATGTTGACGAAGTGTCTCGCCCAGGAGCCAAACAATCGGTAGAAGAAGTCTCCAAAGCCCCTGAGCGGGAACTGGTCCGAGTCAAGACCGAGGTAGACTTTCCAGATTATCCATCCGGAACTATCCATGATAGTCAGCGTCGACTGTTTAATTATCCATGAAGTAGTGTACTTACTAGCAAGAAGTAACCCCAAAAACAGTATAAAGCGCAATACCAGGTCCATACCCCGTCTGCGCAAACACCCATCTAGACGTCTTTCATCAGCTCAACCCTCAGCTCTCCAATTGGGCCAACTTACGGAGCAGAAATAGGGCCCAAAATATCCGTCGTAATAAGATAGAAAATAGTACCCCAGCTCGCTGTCCTGAGAGCTCTGCTCGCAGTCTTCCTCTCCTTGCTCGTGATATATCCTCCCCCTTCACCAACACCCTCGTCACTCCCTTTGTCCCCTTTCTCCTCAACCTTCTCCACCTGCCCACTATGTCTATCACCAACCGCGGCATTCGCCTCGTGCCCTTTCGAAAACCTCCCTCTCAACACATTCTTAAAATCCCGTTTACCCCTCGCCGCAACAAACCGCTCATTCGCAGCTTTTTCCTCGGAGCGCGTTATCGCGGCATAGTACATATACTCCTCAAAACTAATCGTTCGCCGCTCGTCGTCCAGCTGTCGAGAAATAGAAGACGGATCGCCGCCGTGTAGGGTATTCGGCGTTGGGCCCGGGACAGCCATGGTCACAGAACAATCCGCTTTATTTGAAGAAGTGAAAACTCAACACATAACATTATCGTAGGTATGAGATGGACATCTGTTCTATTTAACATGCACGTCCCATCCTCCAAACGGCCTACCTCATCATTGCATAGTCTAGTCTTGGCGAAAATGCGCCGTACACCCGCATCAACAACCGACGTTACATCACACGATAGATCCCCATGTCTATGCGTCACTTCGCGGCATCCTACAGATTACGGCACCAGAACCCCGCGCCTTATCTCGCAGCTCGCCACGGGCGCAGGCAGGAATGGCAGTGTTCTAGATGCTCTGTTCAGCAGGACATGGTATAAATGCACGACTTCCAAATCATGGTTAGTGAGACGGTATCAGGTAAGGGTTGTTCTGTCCGAGACAATATGCGAGCATCGAGGTTTGAATGTTACGGCCGAGATAGAAAGCGATCCGTGATTAGGTGATTGATTCATTGACTTCAAATTGAGACTCGAAACACATATTGCACCTATCATAAAACAGCGACTGGGACAGTCGTCCTGTTGAACTTCGCACCCTTAGATCATCGCCCGCAACCTCGCTCCGAGCCAAATGATACAACCAATTACGCGACCAGACCAAATCACACGCACGTTACACTGCTCACCGCACCATGAAGCCAAAAAAGGTGAATCTCATATCTTTTATTCCCCAATCACCCCTCATCTCTCATCTATTAACACTAGGATCCTCGACCCAACCCCTCATAAACATGCAAACAAGAAACGAAAACACAAACAGCAACTAAAAGGGGTGTAATACGATCCAGTCATATCTAAACTTGACCCATTCCCTCGTTAAAATGCTAAAGCCTCCCATTTTGGGTTGATTTGCCACAGCCCGTTCGTTATACAACCATATCTTGGTATCATGCCTCCCCTCCCAAAGGCGTTAAATCAAGTGTTTAGATAGCGATGACCTCTAGCGCACTGTTAGGAATAGCGCCCGCGAAGCCACCGAAGTTGCTGAGACCCTGAGCGGCGACAGCGGGGAAACTTCCAGTGCCGCAGGTGACGGCGCAGATACAAGCGCCGGCCTCGAGGGTACCCGTAGCGCTGGCAACGGCGCCAGAAGCGGCGCTGGTTGCGGATGCGACGGCGGAGCTAGCGCTTGATGCGCCTGCTGATGATGTCGAGTTGCCGGTGATGGCGCTGCCTGCACCCTGGCCGTTCTGTGCGATGGCAGCAGCCTGGAAAGCAGACTGCGACTTCTCGGCAGTGGGGTTGATGGAGAAGGTCATGCCAGTGCCACAGTGGCCCGTCTGAGCGCAGAAGAGCCCTTTTAAGTTATGGTCAGCGAGTGGCTCAGTTCTGGTTGCCAAAGAAGTTGAACTTACAGATGGGATCGGTAGTCATAACTTGCATCGCAACCTGGGGAGCGGGAACGACGGTATCGTTGGGGTTGGGCACGAAGCCTGAGTCCATACCACCAGCCATAGCCTCACAAGGTAGGGCGAACGTAGACTGAGTGACGGTGTGGTTCTGCGACTGGAAAGTGAAAACAACCATATCTCCAACAGCAGCCTGGACTTGATCTGGAGTGAAGACCTTGCCAGCCGTTCCACCAACAGTGACCGAGTGAGTGGCTGCTGCTCCTGCTACGGTACCGGTGGCGCTCGCTGCTATGGTCTCTGTTCCGACAGTCGTTGCGGCGGCACCAGCTGTGACAGTTTGCGTCACAGTTACGGCCTGGTTAATGGTTGTCGTGGCGGCTCCGGCACCGGGGTTTGCCCAGATGATGATGATTTCAGTAGCGGCAGCAGCGATGACTTGACCCCCATTGTTATTGTTATTTCCCTTGTTGTTATCATTGCTCTTCTTTCCATCATGGCCATTTCGGACTTGTAAAGGATAAACATTGTGGATAGCCTTGGCCATGGTTACTGGCGCAATAGCGGCCAGGAGAGCTGCCGAATACTTCATTTTAAGGTTTGTGAGGGTTGATTAGCAGGATAGATATGGTATCGAGGACGTCTCTTCAAGAGGCGACTCTACTATTTCCTTGAATGAGGAGGGTAACTAAAGACCTGGCAAATATGGGAGGGCGAGAGAATGGCGAGGGCCTGCTCGTTCAAGAATTGAATGGGGAATGCAAGATATGAAGCTGAAAGAGAGAAAACGGGAGAAAGAGCGAACACACTGCACGTCTAATGAAGGAGATGAGGAGAGAAAGGAAACAGAAACCAACTTGGTGGCCGCTGGGAACGGGCTTGGCTTATATCCAGCATGAAGATCAAGCACATCAATGTCAGAGGCTGGGGTTGAGAGACACATCCTTGGTATTTTCGCCTGGCGCCCTGGGCAGGAGCTGATCTCAAAACTGCATCAGGGACTGTTCCGAACAAAGCAGGGCATGGGTTCCTCCCGGCCATGTCTGAACCCGATCCTTTCTCCTTTCTTGCAGAATGAGACCAAGGGTGTACTACTCAGTAGTGCGGTAGTAGAGCGTGGGTAGGGGCAGACAGCCGCAGACGATACTCATGATGCATGCCTATAATTCTCTAGTGGTAGCAAATTGCGGCTATCTGTAGCAACGTGGGTGGCTAAGTGCCGTATGGGGGGGTTGTCCAGGGGTTTGAGACGATGTGACAGGTGCGTCTCGGATGGTGTTTTGGCCTCGTCGCTTAAACTGTTGAGCCAGTCCAAAGCTCCAACCCCTGTCAACCCTTCGATTTCCGAGTTCTATCTGAGCAAGCTCACTGCCGGTGACTTACAGTAAAGAGCGGAAACATTAGTCGTAGTCTATTATCTTATGACTTTTAGAATCACGATGAACATCATGGGCATCCTACAAATCAACAATGAGAAAGGAAGATTGGGGGTTGGTTGAAGGTTCGATGTGAAGTTGGGGAAAGATGGAGACTCTGAAGGACGTTTGGTGTAGCGGTCGCGCTAGCGCCTAAGGAGCTTTGTCGCAGCCAAGGATAAGCCTCTCGGCAGCTCTCCTGACGCGTTCTGGACCAATCTCAATCTGAAAAGTCAATGTTTCCAGGGTCCAACGCGTGCAAGGTTTCTCCCATCTGCTCCATGTTTTCAGACGAGGTTAGTCAGCCAGTGTATGCAAAGAAGCTCCTTGAACAGATGATACCGCCATGCTTCTGATGGTTGTTTCGAATGTCTGGGGAAACCAATGAACTCAGCCACGATTCCCGTTCCGCACGCCGGTAGAAGCCTCTCATTTCGCTACGCTCATATCACCAGACTTTCTTAGGGTATTACCTAGCCTGAGGGGCTGATGACTTATAAGTCATCTCGGGTCGTCGAATGAGAGAGCATCCGAGTCACACCATTGATTCTAAAAGATGGGGTTTGGTATGATAGCACCAATATCCCAAGGCATAGGGCTGAACTTCGCGTGTGTTTGTACGATTATCTAGATGTGTTGAAACATGGAGGCCTCTTCGTTCATTTAGAGTAGTGTAGAGAACATCTCTGGAGCTTAGTGCTCATCGACCTAGTGTGGCCATGTTTCTCGATACAGCATAGCATCCTCTAATGCATCATGGTTTACAAACGCCATGTATGGTGTGAACATTTTGACTTTTCATGTTTCGCTCAACACTTGACTGATACACGATCTCCCATTTTCTCGAGAGGGTGTGGATTCTAACACATGTACAGCGAGTTTTGCCAGTTGAAGCGGAAGTTGGAGGATCTCGATTTACTGTAGAGCCTTTATGCCATTTTCGAGGGATTCACTATAGAAACAATATCTTATCAGCGTTTGAATCTTGACTGCCACACGCATGAAGCCATGATGGCGCCTCACATTGTTTCAAGCGCGAAAACACGTATCAATCAACATAAGCTTAATAGTGCCGCGCAAATCCTGCATTCATCATCCGAATGCCTTTGCGACATTCTGCTTCGCAAGCCGTACTCTGTGACGGCCCCTTCTTCTAGCGCAGGGTCAATAACATCCGATCATGGAACACCACCCGTCGCAGACCCTTGTCGGATCGGCCACTCACATTAATACCACGTTAATACACTCTACTATTCTCCCGCGTACCCCTAATTGCCACGATTTCGGACGACAAGACTCTACTTGAAGTCATTTTCTATCATCCAGAGCTTTCTGCGTTCTGCGGCGGGCCATCTCGCTGGCCCTCGTAGTAGCCGGTGTAATAGCCAGCGTAGTACCATGACATAAGAAGTCTCTTCAGCCCTTCGTCCTTGACTAGTGTCGGTCAGCGATTGACAATGATGGGCAGATTCTTTTCCCCAACACTCACTCGTGCTCAGCAGTCCTACGGGAGCCGGTGGCGGGCTTGCATGCTGCGTCGTCGTTGCCGTTGGTGCGGTTCCGGCTGATGGGATGTCATTCTAGATCCGGTCAGCGTCGTCGAAGGATGGTCAGATACAAGCTTTACGATCTGCGCGAGACCTGTTATAAAGCCCGGTTGGGAGAGGCACTCACAGGTCTCTCGTCTGGTGTTTCCGGAGTTGTTTCGAGTTTCATCGGCTCGGAAGCCTCGTCCACATCCTCCTGGGCGTCTGATGTCCTAAAGTTCATCATATTATGTAAGTACAAGTTCATCACGAGTAGATCGAGACAGGCACATTGGGTTTCGATCTTACACCTCCTGCTCGGGTTTCACTAGATCATTCACATTGCCACCGTTTCTGTGGATGCTGTGGTATTTCTATGCACATGTTAGCTTTGGTGATAAGAGATTTGAGACTACTTCCACTCGCCTTATATTCCTCGAGCGCATCGTTCCAAGAGTCGACCAGCACAGAATCATCCCAGATCTCTTCGTGAGTTAACTCTTGAGCTTGAGATGCCATGTTGTAGGCTTGGATGCTGCTTTCCGATGCAACTAAGATCTTGACGGAGCGTGTGGCGTACCTAGTAAGATGTGCTCGTAGTGCAGATAAGGCAAGATGCGGTTCGAATGAAAGTACATGTAAGCTTGCACTATTAGTAGAGTGACCCTATCAGCCTCATCAACAGAATCGATAACTCGAGTCTGTTCATCAATGGGTGCGATAATGAGAAGCTCGTGAAGCTTCAATCCATCTGATCGCTACATAGACTAGGCACCCTTAGCGCACTCCAACTGTGGGCAGGGACTAGCCTGGCGTGAAGCTTGAGCTTACCTTATCGATGGAGCCTATCAGACAAGTGAATGGTGGGGTGAGCGCTGAAAGTCCCTGTTTCACCGCCAAAATTTGGGCGGCAGAATTTTATCCGACTCAACATTCTCGAATCCGACCTGGAACTCGACCAGATCAACCATACACGCACAATTGGGTCGCAAATATGCCAGAACTGCGACCGAGAAAGGCGCCTGCCGCCAAGGCGATTTCCGCCACCAAAGGCCCGAGCAAGCGCAAAGGTATAGTGTCTCACAATGCTGTACGAAGTCCACAGCTAACGCAATATTGCTCCAGCTGCTGCAAACGACGAAGCGCGCCCAACTGCCGCCAAAAAAGCGAAGGCCGATGTCAAACCCAAGAAGACACAGAAGAAGAGCTTTGTAGTCAGCGAAAAGGAGAAGGAACCCGAAGTAGAAGATGAGGTCGAGGACGAAGCTTCTGAGGACGATCAAGGAGACGACCAAGCGACGGCCCTTGCCCAAATTGTCGACAGCGACGCTGAAGCCGAGGATGACGAAGACGCTGATTCCGACGTCGAAATTGCAGCTTTGGAAATACCCAAAGCCCCGAAGGAGGTTGTCAAATCGACCAAGTCAGATGGAACTGAGCCGGGTGTCGTATATGTATGTGCCATCCTCGAGACACGTCGAGCCGCCATTGTCGCTAATGTGGTCAATAGGTTGGCCGAATTCCCAGAGGTTTCTACGAGCATCAGATGCGCGAGTATTTCACACAGTTTGGCGTAGTCAGCAAGATCAGAATGTCGAGAAATAAGATCACAGGCCAGTCAAAGCACTTCGCCGTATGTTGACCTGTACTGCTCAGTCCTATTCTTCGCTAACGTATTTCTCAGTTCGTCGAATTCGCCGACAAGGAAGTCGCTGAAATCGTCGCCAAGACTATGGACAACTACTTGCTTGCCGGTCACATTCTCAAAGTCAAGATGGTACCGGCATCAAGTATCCACGAGAATCTTTGGATCGGCGCCAACAAGCGCTTCAAGAAAGTCCCCTGGAACAAGATTGCAGGTAACAAACTCAAGAAGCCCCTCTCCGAGTCCACCTGGACGAGCAAGATCTCCAAGGAGGAGAAGAGGCGAGAGGAACGGGCGAAGAAGCTGAAGTCAATCGGCTACGAATTTGAGGCACCTCAGCTTAAGACCGTCGAGGATGTGAAGACCATCGAGGCTCCCACTGAGGAGGCGCCAAAGGCTATCGAGGCTGCTCCGGAGCCAATCGTCGAAGATACCCCAGTGGAGAAGGCAGTGCCCGAGAAGGAGCCCGTTGCCAAACTCAGCAAAAAGGGGAAGAAGGCCAAGAAGACGAAATAGACTGCGTGCGGCGGACAATGATGAAGCATTCAGTACGGTGTTCATGAAAATTGATGGTCTAACTTTCTGTGATCAAGAGTGCTTTACTGAACACTTAATAATGGTGTTCCAAGTAACTTATATGCTACGATCCGAGAAGGCATGTTTGAAGGTCTATGGAGTAAAATGGTATAGCCCACGAAGAACTGTGAGCTATTTATACGATCCCGCGAATATTTGCAGAACTCGAAGCAGTTAAAAGGCGTGAATTTGCCATATATCATATAGAAGCACGTCCCGTAGCATGCAGTGATATCAGACTTGCCACCACGGAGCATGCCTGAAACGTAGGTAATAGTAGAGATGTTTGCGCATAGCGAACCCACACTACCCGTAGAGATAGCAGGCAAAGGCGGGATTATAAAGGCAATGGTTTGGTCTACTTCTATAGGAACCCATTGAACAAGCCAGATTTACCACAGTCGAAAGACAATGGCTGGCGCGGCTCACATATGGGGGGTCCTGGCGAAGGGTAAAATATGTGAAGAAGAGAAAAAGACCAAATGCTAGGCCGTCTTTTGAAATTTCGGATTTGACCAGATTGGAATCTCCATGTTGGTGGTGGTGGCCAATCAAGTTACAGAATTACACTCGTTCCAGTACGTACAGACCTCATGCACACAGCGTGTATTTTTCCGTTGCCTTGAGATACTACGAGTTCCCAGCAGATTCATACATGATATAAATACTAGACACAAATCATTTCACAATTGGAGAAAGTTTCGATCTCAGACACAATGGGTGAGAGAGTGTTTCAAGATGCATTGCGCTGCCAGCTGTCACGGTCCAGAAAGGAGCAGAAGAACAGACATTGAGACCCCGCTGCAGCTGCCGAGCAGGCCTACAGCAGGCTGCGTGATTAGTGCCAAGCCTCGATGCGTCCCCTGTAGCTCTCGGTCCGGGCTTGGTCTTGTAGGGGATTATAGCGTGGATGTGTCTGCAGGGTCGACTGCACTGCAGCGACAGGTAGACGAATCACGATCCTGTTGCTGCATCGGGACATCTGGACAAGACGGACATTCCTGAGCGACGACGCTGTTCACTATCCACGATACAACTCTCGCAGCCATAGAGAGTCCTTTTTTTTTTCCCAATGCGACCGAGGTAGATTGCAGTCTACACAATTACTTCATCGAACCCCAAAATGTCGCCCACCGAGCCATCAACACAGGCCAATTCAAGTTAGTGATCTTGATGACACCTATAGCTTTCCGCGCCGGACAGACCTACTAACAGGGACCATTCAGCGCCCAAGAAGAAGAATAACAAGAAGAAAAAGAGCGCCGCAAAGAAAGCGGCAGATGATGCAGCAAAAACTGCCGAGTCGAACCAGAATGGCGAGTTGCGCGACGATGAGGGCGACCAGTCCGACGATGGAGATGAAGCACCGACTGCGGTACATCTTATTTCCACATCCTTGCGACCATGAAGCATGAATCTAATGGGGCCCATTTAGACCAACCAGAAAGACCACACCAACGGCCATGCCACCTCACCCACGACCAATGGACATCCCCCAACAGATACCCATCCCAGATCCCCAACTGGCCCGAGAGACTCAGCGCAAGACACCGCGGCCGACCCAGACACGACTGCACGACTCGACGCAATGACACAGGAGAGAGAGGCTCTCAAGACTGAGGTCGAAGAGCTTAGGAAGCAACTCGAAAACATACAAACTACCCACTCCAAAGAAACAGCGGACCTCAAATCCGAATTGCAAGAAGTCACAGCTAGCAAAGAAGAGACCGAGGAGAAGTACGAAGACCTAGTCGAGAGGGTCGAGAAGATCAAGGAAAACGTCAGCGCCAGGCTCGCCAGCAGAAAAGAGGAACTAGAAGAGGCCAACGCACGTATAGAAGAGCTCGAGACGCAGAATGAGGAGCTGCAGAAGGGAGGCCGGAACTTCGAAGAGGAGATATCTGGCCTCAAGATCGAGTTGCAAGATGCTGAGCGGGAGCTGTCTAGCTTGCGGAGTCGGAACAACCTATCCCAGCATAATTCGCTCAAGGAGAAGGAAGATATGACGCGCCAGATTCAACACCTCCGTGAAGAAGCCGAAGCAGCCAAAGATGCGATGGGAGATTGGGAGGTTCTTGCGATGGAGGAACGGTCTATAAGGGAGAATCTTACCGAAAAGACCAGCGCGCTGGAAGAACAGCTCGAGGCCCTTAGAGAAGGCTACGAGCGCGCAGCCGCGGAGCGGGATACACAGTCGCAAGCTGTAGACAGTCTACAAAGGGCTCTGCAAGAAATACAAGAAGCCCGCAAAAGGGAGTTGAGAGAAATGGTGGAGACATCGGAAGAGCAGCTTCAGGCTATGAAGAAACTCGTCCAGCAGGCCGATACGAGAGCATCGGAAGCAGAAACCGCCAAGGACTCTTTACAAAAGGAGCTCGAGCGCACAGCTCCCTTCGAGAAGGAAGTCAAGGAGAAGAACTTGTTGATCGGCAAATTACGGCATGAGGCTATCGTTCTCAATGATCATTTGACGAAAGCCCTACGCTATCTGAAGAAGACCAAACCAGAGGATAGTATCGACAGGTTCGGGCCCCTATCCTACCTCACCAGGCCTATTCACAGCCAATGACTAACGCACCACAGACAAATCGTAACAAATCACTTCCTCCAATTCCTAGCACTTGACCGTTCAGACCCCAAGAAATTCCAAATCCTGCAAGTCATAGCCGGTCTCCTCAACTGGACAGACGAGCAACGCGAACAAGCAGGACTCGCGCGACCAGGCGCATCACACAACTCCCTCCGTCTCCCCTCTTCGCCATTCCACAGGACACCATCAACACCCAGCCTAAACGCCGAGTTCTTCTCCGAGCCTACATCAGCAACAGGGAACAAAGAGTCACTTTCAGACCTATGGGCGGGGTTCCTAGAGCGGAGCGCCGAGGAAGCTATGGGACCGTCGAGAAAAGCCAGTATGAGTAGTGTTTCTACGAATACGGCTCGGCCGGATACTAGGAGTGGATCATAGCATCGTTCTTCAACTATATCTGGTCAGTTACGGTAAACCAGTCTTCCTACCTCTTGGCAGCATTCTATCATATTGTGTACTGTGTCAAAGGGACTGCACCGCACACTACATATTAAAGTAAAAGCAAAGCATACACCATGGCGTTGGGAGACACATCACTTGGAAGGGTCATAATGGGAAAGACTTCACCTAGGGAATACGTATTGTTATGTCTGGTTTTGATTTCCATCCGAGAGGGGATATGGCTTGGATTTTCCTACTTAGGCATTTGCATTCTTTGAGCACCAGACTACAGTATGTGTCGATACCTTTTAGCATGGGAGGCAATGCAAGGGGCGGGAGAGATAGGGTCTTGTTAGATGAGGAGCTGTTTGTCCCTCCTTGTAGATACTCATCTGAATCTGAACTCTTTCGCGAGAGATGGTTTCATGTCTAGTTTGTCTTTTACTCGTGTAGGGAGAGCTAACCGTATAGTTCTGGATAATGCGACTACTCTCCAAGGTCTAATACCATGTCCTCGGGACATCGTACAGTACCCGCTGGATAAGCCGGAAACCCTGAGTTCCTGCTTGGGCCGGTGACGATGAGAGGTGGAATGTTGCCTTGGGTCCTTTTTAGTGTATTTTTGTTGAAATGTGGGGTTTGCCTTGGACACTGAGTGCTTGGGTTTTATTTCTGAACTCAATCCTGCCTTCTAAGCCTGCAGCCGTATGATGGGATATCCGAGCTGATGAAGCTCTATCACTGACACACAGCAGCGGTACATGGGGTAAATAGACCATCGTGTCATTATCGTTGCTCGAGGTACGGATGTGAGAGGTATTGGTAAGAGAGGGGTGTATTCGCTGTTACGGCTTTTTACTTGCACGTGGAAGGTTGTGTGCTATGTGTCATGGATAAGGGGCGGACTACCTACCGCCTAGCGATCGAAGCAGAGTGAGTTGGCATCCGAGCAGATAGCTGTGAAGAAAGAAAGCTTATGACACCGGAGAAATTTCTTAAACAAGTAAACATCGCCTATGCAACCCAAGAGGATCAAATAATCGCTTAGTTTTCGACCTTAGAGATGTTCTACAACGATGGTAAGCACTCCCATCTATAACCAAGTAAACACCAGGTCTTATGGCACCGAATCGACCTTTCCGGCACCACAAGTCTCAAGATGCCATAAAACACTATCGTCCTCGCATCTTCCGTATAGGAATGTATTATTTTTTTGATATTGAGTGAAGGGTTATTAACCAAATCAATCAAGTTCTCTCGAAGTTGCTGTGCTCTCGAAGTTCTCGTCCAAGCTCGTCGGTATCAGAACACTTGAGCAGGGGGCCAAAGGTCGGATATCCATCAATGTATGGTAAATTCCAGTAGTAAATTTCTACTTGTACAAGTCATCAAATTGACACCTTTGTCCGGTTTCTCTGCGATTTTCGGATGGGGAGTAGTCGGTATTTGTGCCCATGTGTCGAGGTATTCTCCGTCTTGCTTCTTTATAATCAAGAAAGGCGGCGAGTCTGATGGGTGCTTCTGCTTCAATAATTTGATCCAGGTTTGGTCGCGAAGCAGGATTGGGGTAAGCTAAAGAATTAGTCAAGAACATGTTTAGTCTCTACTTGTAGATATCTTGGGATAATACGTCGATGGATGATAGGATAGAAACTCACAGTTGTCATAGTTTAACAACATACAACAGAAGCTCACCCTGAGGAGCGCGGCGATAGTCCCTGAAGATATTCTTATGGCGGTAACGATACAACCTCCAAGGGCTCCCGTGCGCTAAAACACAAGTCTGTAACTCATAGAAGATCGCATCTCGAAACTCTCCGATGTTGTGCGCGTCCTCGACATACCTGCCCCGATGCTTGATATGGCTCTCAATACCGTACATCAAACAATAACAAGGCATACACTCGAAGACGAGTGCGCGTACCGGTGCCGCGGCTTCTTTCGCAGTGTTGTATAACTTATTCAGCGCCGATAGACACGACATGTTGGTCTCTGCGAAGCTCTTGATTTCTTCGACGAGTCCCCGGCGGATCTCAGGGCTCCAATTACTATGCATTGGTGTAGACTCAGATGTTTCATTGTGTTCCTCGTTTCTGCGGTGGCATTGTTCATGAACGCGAGTGTTATCTGCCATGCTGGGCAGATATAATTGAAGATACAACCGAATGAGCAGAAAGATTGGAATGAGAACTCTAAGATGTGATATTGATGTGTATTAATATCAAAAAGCGCAAGTTTGTAGAGAACATCCAATATGCACTTCAAGGACACTATTAATGAACGAGGCTCTTTGTTCTGTTTGGAATGTTGTGTTGCGTTACTTTGGTGCCAACATGCTTCAGGACAAAGGTTACTGCGTGTAACAGCTACGTAGTGGTTGCTGTGGCCTATGCACTAATTCAACGGCATGTGAAAATGAAGTAGAATACTGATTGCACACCACTCCCTCTCTACTCCCCTAAGTACCTACCTTGTGCACAGCACACAGCGTTTTTCCAAGTATAGAGCTGTAACAGCGAACACCCTACCTCATACATTTATATCTCGACCAATATCAAACGCATAAGATGGTCTGATTATCGTACGTTCTATACAATACTTCTGTGAAAATACAACCTATTAGCTCGGGTCCAAAATATAAAGTGCAATCGAGATGAATAGGAGAGAGCGGTCTATAGACTCGAAGATCTTACACTTAAATAATAGCAACCGCGAAATCCAGTTTATTATAACAATGAGAGAGATGAAAGGAAGATAGCCATACTTTGGTCGCTCAAGTACGATATATGCCAAGTCGTGTCAGTTTGTGGTATATACAAGTATGATACAGATTTATCTTCTAGTTTCGACAGTGGTAATAAAGTGTACATCTAGCTGTACACATTCCGTACGTTGATCCTACAACTCTTCCCAGCCTTCCACTACACAGTAGGCTGCTCGTTGCCCATCTCAGCCTGCACCACCACATCCGGGACAACATTCCCGCTAGGGTTCATCGTCACCGTTCCCTCAACACTACCCTGCATCTTCGCAGGTTCGACACCAACGCCCTTAAGCGTCATCTCCCTATTCTTAGCGATAACCTCGCCAATCTTCTCCAGCATCTCAATGCTCAACCTCGGCTTGCCCTTCTTCTTCTTGTTCTCTCTCTCCAACTTATGGAACTCTTGCAGAGGCGTCTCCATACTCTTCATGAGCAACTTACGATCCTCTTTCTCCTTTGCCTCAGCCTCCAGCTTCGCAAGGTACTCTGGTGCATGCCGTGTTCTGAAACGCGAGTATTTATTGCGCAACTCATCGATGACCTTTTCTGGCATAGGGGGGCGAAGAAGTGTGGGGACAAACGTCTTTTCTTCGACGTCGATACGCAGAGTGTCGCCTTTGTGGATGGGGTGCTCTTCAGGTTGTTTTTCCGGCCAGGGAATAGATATGTTGAGGCCTGGCACGACGCGGTTCCAGCGCCGCTCGCCAGTCAGTCGGTCGGTGAGGAGGTTCTGAGGGAGGATCTGGTTGATGATGACATCGCGGGTCTGACCTGTGGCCTCGTCGAGGATGGGGTGGACGAGGCGGACAGCGGAGATGGGGAGGGGTAGCTCGATAGTGACTGCGTGTTTGTCGGGCTGCTGCTGACGCGTATATTCGCCGAGACGAACGTTGGCCTGGTGAGAGGGTGAATGCAGTGTAAGCATTGCTGGCCATCTTGATATTGTGGGTTAACACGGGGTATTAGTATATCATACCTTGTTCAAACCCTCGACGTAGAGGTCGGCGTACTCGTGACGGATCCTGGTGACGGTGCCAATCTTGCCCTTGTCAGGGCCGTCGAGCACAACAACTCGATCTTTCTCCTTCAGACACAGCGAATAGGCACCGCCGGCCCACTGGCAACGGCGATTGCGCTGGGCGAGGGTGATGGTGTCCGAGGTGGCGGCGGAATACCTGATCTCGTGGATGGCTCCGAGAGCATGAGCATTCTCGCCGACATCTCTACGGACAGCGTTGGGGCCGTATTTCCAGTCGTCGCGGATGGCCTGCTTGGAATCCTTTATTTCATCTCTGTGAATTTGGAAGGCTTGCTTGTCCTGGTAGTCGATCTGGCGCTTGTTGAATTCGAAGTACACGCGCTCCTTCTTGCCCTTGCGCTTGGCGGTGACACGCTCAGCCGTGCGCACGCGTTTGAGAATCTTCTGCATTTTGTGGCTTCCTCAGCCGTCGTCGGTGTATGTACGGGATAGCCTGAGACTATGAGGGCATGGCGCAGGCTGGGAGGTGGTTCGAGATGATGGTTTGGCTCGTCCCGAATCGCAGGTCGTTTCACCCGTAGCCAAATTTTTGGAAAGCTTTGGACCGTTATCCATCTGCAGTTGGCACTGACGATTAAACTAGGTGCAGCCAATCACATCTAAGAGCCTGCTAGCTGTGGCTCCACTCCCATCCCGGAATATCCACCCGCCGCCCACCGCGGGAGACCCTTCGTGATGTGCCATCGTGAACACATCCAGAGGCATCATGAGTAATATGAACGATTGGATTATATGCAGAGATCAAGAATTGAATGCTGCTGTTGATCCAATGCTTGAAAACTGCATACATACGATAACCATGTCTTTCATTGCGCCGATATGGTTTTGACTTGGTCATACAACACCCTACCTATAATTGCTAATTACATGTATACTGAGAAAGTCCAGTTCATGTTCAGCCTCAAGCCCAAGGCAGTCGGGATTTTGGAGCACGATGTCAACGGCAAGCCTTCAATCAAGTTTCCCATTTAGGTCGCCCTGTAAATCCGTAAATTTATTGTCTCGTCCGTAGCTGAGATCGATTACAATATGTAAGGGCTGGGTAAGGTGAACATAATCAGCGCCTCTTTTGTCATCTGCATATATTCTGTTTGAGGTCCACGTTCATCGTTGGCATTAGGGCACCAGGTCTGATGTAATAATCGTGGCCAGAAGCTCAGCTAACAATGCGGTAACAGCACATGCTCCGACACATGGCAGCGCAGAGCCCAACCGCCTGCTAAGCGGTTGCCGTCATGTCTCAAAGCCCCTGCGATCTGCCAGCTCGAACATCTGCCAGAAGCAGCCAAGCCATGCCACATGACCGAGAGGCTGGTTCGTGTCGACTCATCACATCTACCCGTAGCTGGGTATACGATGGTGTTTTCCATCTTGCTGGCGGGCGAGAAGAGAGGGCTTTTGGCTCGGCGGTGGAAGCATGGACACGTGGTCTGTGTTATGGGTTGAGCCGAGGACTTTCGCTGCTTTTGGTGCACAAACACAGAAACGGCAGCTTTACGACACCGAGCGGCAGCGCAAGAAACCACAAGTAGAACAAATGTGAGACGGCATTGCAGTTTCTAAGCAAGCCAGCTGCAAGCCAGCTTCCCATTGTTGATGATAGTGGATGCCGGGTTTATTGATACTACCGTACAGAACGGAGTGCTCGCACCAACCCCCACAAAACAGCTGACGAAAAAGATGGGGATCATGTTGTATGGGTCGCTGTACATACAGACAAAGAAAAGCCGTGCAAGAGACCGTAGTGTCGGTCAACAGAGATGGATCCAGGCTGAGCCACAGGCTCCGAGCTGAGGTGATGAATGTCGGCACGGCCTGCCCCGATTAGGAGAGAGGCGCAACCACACGTACTTTGCACCTGGGCCGGGACAACCATCGATGACTGACTTGTCGTAAACAAAAATCTGTGGTACTAGTGCATTGAAGTTATTAATGTTTCCATCAAGCGGTCAACGACACGACATGGTTATGGTTTCTATGGCCCGGTACTTTCGGGAAACCAGGGCCCAACTGCAGAATAAAAGTGACGAGAGTGATATCGAAAGATGAGATACAGTTTACATATGTACCTGGCTAATAGTTTCAGGGTCAATGATAGAACGGTGCACTGTACATCCGTAAATACAGTGCCGGAGAAAACACGAGGTCACTCATCTAATCACAATGTGAGAGTCGTCACCTTCAGGGGGGCTGAGTGCCCTGGATCTCAGCGTGTTGAAGGCCGCAACATAACGATACGCTCGACTGCCGAGCCGCGGATTCAACGAGACCAGCCCCGGACGTCGACCGTGTGTGGCAGACTGTAGAACACTGTCCCACGTGCCAGGTTGCTGCCAGCCGCTGCTAGCTCGGCTGCCTCACGCTGTCCATTTGCCTGTCGAGCGAAGAACTTGAAGCACCCAACGCAAGGGCCACTCGTGTGGAAGGGATCATCCCTCGTGCAAACCAAATGTTGTAGCTTCTAGGACTCCTGGAAAGATTCTCCGCGGTATCTCCAGTATGTAGTCCTTCCTCCAGTACCTCAGCTCCTAGGACAGCGAATGCAATTGGGGGCAGATGGACCGAGGGACTGATACAGGGCGTTTGCATGTCAGGCGATCCGCTCAAGGGCGATATCAGAAGAGAAGGACTGGCTGTGGGTGGATGGTAGGCAGGAGTACCTTGTACAAGAACCTGTGATGGGCTGCTTGGATCATGGTTCCTTTCGTGGCCCTGCCAGTTGCCTTATCTCGATTCCCAGGGCTCTGTCCAGGTAGGTCTCATCATGGATATGGGGGTCCCACGTTGGCGAGTTTTGGGTCTGCAGCATGCTCTGGGTGCTGGCTCATGAATGTTTTGGGGTCGACTGAAGTGCTTCAACCCAAGTCAACGGTAAGCTGGCATGTAAGTACAGTTTCTGCACTGTCCAACCACCTGTGTCCAGGTTGTCCTGCCCTCCACCGTTCAGGACGTGCTGCAGCCTAAAGGACCGCCTCAAGGGCTGCTGTAGGGTCGAGGTGCACCTGGCAACGGAGGGCGCCGGGTATATGTACATCGTACCTCCAGTGCCTCGAGCCAACCCAGCCTTTTCACAGGTCAACAACACCGTGGACACCTCTGGGCTCTGGCGCTGGGATTGATTCTGGGAAGCTACCTGGCACCGACTGCACCACTGCACCACAGCTACTGTACGGTACACTAGACTCACCACTGGGCAGAGACCGAGACTCAATTGAGCAAAGGCTGGGCAACGTGCAGCCAACCTTACTTCTCCTTCTCCTTCCATCATTCACTCACTCACACACACACCTCCCAATCTCTCCCCCATCTCCCGACTATCTATCTCTATCTCCTTTCTCCATCCCGACGACGGAGAATCAACACCACCGCGACCTCGTCGATATATCGCCATCCCTCTGCCGCTCCGGAGTCCCTCGCTGCTCCCGTGCCAGCTTCAGCCAAAGCAAGGCAAACCCCTAATCCAGCACCCGCCTTTTCCCCCCATCCACAATCACCGCCATGGCTGAGATCCGCCGAAAGCTTGTCATCGTTGGTGACGGTGCCTGTGGTAAGACCTGTTTGTTGATGTAAGTTGTCGCCGCCCAGCCGCCCTCGCCTTCCACAGCCAGTGCTCATCTAACGCGCGTCTGCAGTGTCTTCTCCAAGGGCACCTTCCCCGAGGTAAGAGAGAGAACCTTTCGTCGTCATTGCTTTGCTTCCTCCGTCGCCGCCAAGCCAAGCCTGGCCTCGCGTCATACACGCACACGATCCTCGTCCATCCACCACCCGCTACCATCTGACTCGACCCGCCAGCCCGCCCTGCGCGTCCATATGATTCATCATTAACGCCGCTGTCATCTCTGCCATGAATAATACTAATTAAGCATTGCTGTCTAGGTCTACGTCCCCACCGTCTTTGAGAACTACGTCGCCGATGTCGAAGTCGATGGCAAGCACGTCGAGTTAGCCTTGTGGGATACTGCTGGTCAGGAAGACTACGATCGTCTCCGCCCGCTGTCCTACCCTGATTCCCACGTTATCCTCATCTGCTTTGCTATCGACTCGCCCGACTCCCTGGACAACGTGCAGGAGAAGGTTAGCCTCACCTCCCCTCAACCACTTCTCCTTCACGTAGCACCTTATTAATACATCATCCCTCAAACAGTGGATCTCTGAGGTCCTTCACTTCTGCCAGGGGCTCCCGATCATTCTCGTCGGTTGCAAGAAGGATTTGCGATACGACCCCAAGACCATCGAGGAGCTCCGCAAGACGAGCCAGAAGCCCGTGTCGCCCGAGGAGGTAAGCTGCCCCATTGTTCTTCTCATCAGCTCTGGTAGCATTTGGCTACAATCACATCTGTGCCTGGCGAAATATAAGTGACTAATTCACCGAACGTTAGGGTGAGGACATCCGTAAGAAGATCGGTGCCTATAAGTACCTCGAGTGTTCGGCCAAGACCAACGAGGGTGTCCGGGAGGTTTTCGAGCACGCTACTCGGGCTGCGTTGCTTTCCCGCAACAACCGCCAGAGAAAGTCACACAAGTGCTTGGTCCTCTAATTGTATCCCCAACTTTGTACTGAATGATACCAATGATATCCCGGCATGTGACACCCTTCGTCTTCCCATTCTTCACACCATGCGAACCACTAGCCTATTCGGATGATTGGAGTTTCTAAACAAGACGAGGATCGGGGAAAGGACAACGCCTTTGCATCACATGGTTTTTACGGCTGGAGTTTTCGATCCGTAACGAACCCCTTCGTATCTGCTTCTTCGGCCGGCGTGCTTTGCTCGGGTTGGCTTCTTTCACATCACAACAAGACACCTCGCGGTTATCGCTGCAATAGGAGGGGGACTAATAGTGACGCTTGACTGGTGTCCAGATGGGTGTGGTTCTTTGTGTGTTTCCCGTGTTATCATCGTTCACGCTTTCGGTGATATACATGGGGGACTGGGACTGGATCAGACCTTGTTTGTTAGATGATTGGTTGAGTTGGGTGGTCTGGAGGGGACGAGAAGACCGCTGATGTGTACGTGTGTGGGATTAAGAGCGGAGACTTTGATAGTTCAGTGGTGGATGAGTTGATGAGTGTTGTGTCGCGTGTCTGTACGTGTGTCCAGTCTGGCGACGTTCATATCCCCAGAGAATACGGCTATATCATACATCTTTTTCTCTCTTTTTTGCGTGTTTATGACGGTTGCTGTACTGTCGCTAGTGTCGATGTTACTTACGATAGACGTGATCGTCGCAAGTTTATACTACACCAACGGCTCAATTTGTGCTCGGCCCGTGAAAGCCCAGGAGATGACACAAGCTTGCAAGTGCGAGCTGCAATATCCTGTATGAGACGATATATATCTCCGCCCCGTGTTTATAGGTCCCTACGATTCAGCACAACCACGGTGTATTCGTCATGCACTATTTCATGCCGATGCTTGTACGGATCAGTCTCCGACGTGAGCGGCAGTTCTAAATAACATTGTGGTACGTTTAGGTATTTTCCATGTTGAGATAGTTCCTTTCGGCCCTTTGAGATTGAGTGTTGGTAGGCAGAGGGTAGAGTTGCCGATATTACCTCGGGAAGGGTGCTGAGGAGATATCCACGCTTGGGTCTTAAGATTATGATATTTATTGAGTGAGGGGTTAACGAAGTCCTCGTGTCGATTTTACTAAGGTATTATCGTTATGTCACCATGACTAGGTTGGAAGTGCATAAGGGTGTAACTATATCCTGTTTTGCCTTCTGTATCCTACCCTACTGGGATGGCATTCTAGATAAGTTAAAGGGGAAAAACAGGTACGCATGTCACCAGCACATGAGTAAAGATCTGACCATGCATCCTAGATAGTTGGGGTTGGAGTTGGCGAGTAGTGGGATATCTTTATTTGACTTGATGTAAGCAACAGAGTCGAAGACGCGTTGAGAAGCAATCTAGGTCATCCTCATACGGTTCAACTCTCCCATACCATAGATAACTCGAAACGAAACTCGCTAGAGGCGGATGACTTGAGGCAGCATCGCCATCGTAACAGTGGTCTAGACGGGGCAGCTCTGCAGTTATCGTTAGTTTTCGTTCGTACGTTCTAGCCGTAGTGGCAGTCTATGACTAGATGGTGTGGAAGGGAGCGCTTACGGCACCGCACGAACCGCAGCTCTTGCTCGAACCGCTGAAGGCAGCACCGCACTTGGGGCAGTTGGAGTTGTGCATTTTGAGGTTTGGTTTGGTGGTTGGTGATGAGTTGGTGTTGATCTATATTGGGTGTCAGTTGTAAACTTAGACTTGGAAATCGCTATTGCCCTGAGGATATGTCAAAGAAGACACATGGATATTACTGCTGGAAGGTGTTTTTAATCTACTCGTACCCTCCTTGCTCACTTTGTAGGTGTTGTTGACATTGAGATGAGGGTTGTTGCAGTTGATATCAATCAACTACGAAGACGTAGATCAACGCTCAAGAGTCGAGAGTGCAGAAAAATTGTTCTTACCTATTACTCGTAACAGTTATGTGTATATCGTCTTACAGTTCACAAAAGCCTAAAACAAAACAAGGGGATCTCCACGTCTTATATACTCCTCATTTAGCTGCCCCCAAGGACCATCCACTTGCCCAAGTAGTCATCTGCCTACACGCCACTGCCCAACTTACCTATCGCGTTACCGGCACCACCACACCCACACGAAATCCCTTCTATTTTCAAGACATGCTGTCTCCTCACCGGGTACCTACCAACCAGGGCACTGCAGCACGGGGGGCAGGCAGGAAGCGGGGTCGTCTTGTGATACTATGCGTAGTGTAGCCTCTAGGCAGATTCGCTACGTGCCCACTTACACATCTAAGGCAGAGTCTAAGGTACCTTAACTTATGTAAGCATATAATTACCTACTTCTCTTCTCCTCTCTGACGAGCCACATCGAACAAAATGTCCACTTACTACTCGAGAAGATGTTCTGCAGTGAGACGTGGGCGTAATCTAGGCTGCGATGGGAGGGGCAGTGAATGGATGTGAGTGGTTCGTTGTATCGGTTGGAGCCGCTGGATGGGGTCATTTGATGCCGGAGTGTGGGTGCCCTGCGGATGGAGGTGCGATATCCGCCCGATTGCTATGATAGTGTAAGGAATAATACTCCGATGCATTGGATCTTTGATTTAGAGAGGTTCTTATGCTTGGCTCAGTTGTATTCTTCATAGGCGTGTACTGATACGTTGCTAGAGACCCTGGGAATTAAAGTGGTTGGGTTCTGCTTGGATGAGAAACCTGGAAGTGATAGTAGTCGTCAGGGGGACAATAAATCTTCACTTGCAGCGTAAAGACTAATTCCAACGGAAACAAGACATACAGGAGTTCAGAATTAGATAACGGTGCTTTTGACAAGATCAGCAAGTCTATTCGAGAATTAACATGGTCTTTCGGTCTCCTATTGCACATCTTGAACTTCTATAAGCAAAACTGCAATTGAGTCCACGCTCTTCAGCCATCTCGATATCGGCAACGGGTCATCATTTAACAACACATAAGTCAGAGCAAACCAGCTATCAATAAAAAGATCAAGAAACACTCCTTTGTTAACTTCAACATGCTACCGAAGTGTCGAAGTTGAATCCATATCCGACTCATCCCCGCGCTAACCGATAAGCCAAACCCCTCCCTCCCCTCCGCCTTGGCTCATCGCCCGCATGATACGGAAGATCTGACATGGCATGACATAAAATGCTACGCATTGATTATGCAGCCTGATCAGTTGGCCCAAAGTCCTACAGTCGATCACATACCTTTCGTATATCCCGAATGGATACATGTAGTTTATTTTAGGCACATAGATGTGAGGTATCCGGCGGATACCGGGACCACGTGAAGAGGACCCTGGATTGCGACCTACCTCCTTGTGATGGAGATTTTGGAAAGGAATGGAATGGACCTTGAAGCTAATATCCAACGCTATCTACGTTATCAGGGCACGAGAAAGCATTCTGGTGAATACTTGAATAGTCACAAATAGTCAATGAACATCGTAAACGAAGTCAGAGTTGTCCAAGCATCTCTCATGGTATTAGAGCCTAAACGGTCGATCCTACATGTAGTATACAGAGAACCCATCAACTATGTATACAAGTCTACACCTAGTCTAGGGTTACTAGTGGTCAACCATCTATTCTATGCCAAATCATATCCAGCTCATGTCTACTGGCGAAAACCAAACGCCTATACGAGTATAGTAATATCGAAAGCACCAAAGAATCGATGTCTTATACGCACTTCGCAGTCTCGCCCTCTCCTAGAATCAAATTAGCAACACTCACATTAAAGCCGCACGGTTAATACGAAACTCAGACTCACCTTTAATAATCTTGCCAACCGCCTGGAGGACACTAATAAACATAACCACACACCCAAACCCCACAACCGCACCCGCCACATATGTCCTCCAACTCCTGGAACTAAGTCTAATATAACAAAGCGGCGGCAAAATATACGCCAGCGCACACGCGCTCGTCGCGCCCACAAGCTCAAACACGATGCCCAGATCACACGTAAACAGACTGATAGCCATCGCGCTGACGACCAGCGCAGACGAGTATATAAGGTGTAGATTCATGTTGAACGGTTCGTCGGGGAACCAATAGTTCAGCATCACTTCTCTGCAGACAAATGCTTCGAGTGGTAAGGTGGTGAGCATGTTTAGGCCGAAGAATAGGCGTGCTATTGTCACCATTGTGTTGTCTGCTGGGAAGTTGTTGAGTACGTTGCCGAGGGTTCGGTCGCCGAAAGTGAGGAAACCGGCGAGTGCCATGGTGAGACAGGCGAGCATGGATACGCCGGTCGAGTAGTGCGTTACGGTTGCGAAGCGGTCGATGGTTGGGGTTTTGAGGGAGCCGTAGATTAGGAGGGAGTTGTGTTGGCAGACGAATGCTGCGATGCTCATATGTCAGCAAGGGGAGTTTGGAATAGGGCAAGGGGGAGGGGCAAGGAGAAAGTGTAAATACCGAATGAGATAACACCAATGGCTTGGAATATCCCCTCGTTGATCGTGAGCAAGGGCGTAGAAAAGGAACCGCGGTCTTCTAATGGAACGAGGGCACCTTGTATGACGACCGTCGTTATGATGACACACATGCTGATGAGGGCAAGCGTGCTCGCTTTCGCCAGCTATTCGCATCATCAGTACCAGTACCAATCCACGATCCTACTCCCTAGCGAAGAGCTTGGTAACATACCTTCGCAATATCCCTATAAAGCGTCAAAGGATAACTGATGCCCAGTACAAAAATCGCAATGACCGCCTGTCGATTCCCCAACAACCAAAGCACGGGCAAACTCCCAATATCTGGCCATATAGCCCGAAAAACAGGCGGTATACTATCCCCAACGATAACACCGAACGCCACCATCCCCCCAAACGCAAAAGCCCACTGCGCAACACTGATAGCGATCAACCCGGTCTTCCCAAAGCAAAACTCGACAGTGCCCTGGAAACTCGAAGCACCCGATAACTTGCTGTTTATGACTATCAAGCGGATCGTCCAATCCACTACTATAGTCAAAGAAACGAGTAGCACAATCCCAGCGATGAGCCCCGCGTCTTTAAAAGCGTACGGCTGCCCGATTATCCCAGCGCCTATGATGCTGTTCGCCATATTCATAAACGCGGAGCTAAGTCCAGATTTAGGACGAACGCGTTCGCGCTCCGCGAACGAGTGGATGTCGTCTTCTGCATCGAGGCTATTAGCGACCGTCACAGAGGGCGCTTCGATATCGGTGAGTAGTGGCCGACGCGATGTATGTGTAGGAGAGTCGGGAGACTGGACGTCGAAGTAGTCGCTCGGCGCATTGCCGTTCGGCGGTGGGATCTCGGTCGTGTTGAGGTCGAACCGCACTCTGTGTGGTGTGCTTGGTGTTCCCGCATGTTCATCATTTGGTGAATAGCCCGGGTGCACGATGATCCCGTCTTCGTCGTCAGATTCGTGGCCGGCGAGCAGGCCGTGCTCTTCTTCGTTTCGCGGGGGTGCGGCGTTGCCGTTTGGTGGTGGCGAGCTGCCCTTGGCCATTTTTTGGGTTGGTCGATTCTATTTTGGCATTTTAGGATTATTCTTTAATTGTCTTGCTGTTGATCAGCAGACGAGGCGCATTGATATGAACTCTGTGTGTAAGCTGAGATTGTTGACGATACCAACATGATTGTCTCAATCCCCAATTTCGTACGGCATCGGTACGAAGGTACATCCGAGTTGTCCGTTGTAAGTCCTTATCATCATGTGACGAATTGCACTGCTGGGAATTAGACCGCGACAGGCCGATGCTGGCCTTGTCTGATAAGAGAAGTTGTTCAACCCCTTTTCTGACAGTGGACGCAATTATTGAAGACCATTGGAACAATTCAGGAGTCATCATACTAGTATAGCAAGAGTGCTGGTCCGTTGGTTGGAATAAGGTTTCTTCATAGACAATTATTGGAGTTTGGTATACCATTTCATTCAACTCTAGGCACTAAGCCCCACGGGGCAACTGCTTTTTACTCAATAGGACACGTCAGTATCCAATGATGGGAGGACGAAATTCATATGCAGCACCGAAGATAATTTCTCATTTCACTCCCATTACATAGATAATATCCTAGATAAGAGCATACCCGAGTTTCCTCATGATTGTCCCGGGTATCTCAAGCTGACTTTTATGTTTCGTGTCGTGTCTTTCTTCCGCTGCTTCATCTTACTACCGTGCATGTTCTGGGTATCATTCATGTCCTATCCTATCCTTCTTTCTTCCGAGCCCGCCTCATTGCGGGCATGTCTAGGCGTTTTGTCTTTCTTCGTCTTTCTAGGTACGTAATTTGTGGAGTTTGGTGCGGCTGGGTTTTAAGATATGAAATTGTATGTCCTGGGAAGGGTGGCTGATTCGAAAGAATTACCTTACGGATTCTCTTGGAATAGAGAAATAGTAGGTGTTGGATTTGAGTAGATCATATTTCGTTTAGAAGACGACCACCATCGACAATAAAGCCACCATCAGCATAGCTACACCGCCTACAGGTCTGCTCGACGAGTTATCCTGTGTCGCACTCCCAGTAGCCGAGACACCTGCAGCGGTGCCCGTTGTAGCCGCCGTCGACGATGGTGCAGACATAGTGGTGGATGTGCCAGTCGCAGATGCGCTTGAAGATGAAGTGCTATCGGATGCAGCAACAGGAGATGCAAAGCCTATGTTCATTAGTCCAAGTCCATATCCAACAACTAAGATACAGAACTTACCGATTTGCTGATTATCAGCATCAAAGACACTGTAAACATTCTTCAAGAACGTATCTCCCAACAACCAGCCACCAGGTACATACTCGATCCCGTAGATATTGCCCGTGCAAGTATCCCCATTCTTAGACATAAAGTCCTTGGAAGAGATAGCCCAGCTTTTGCCGGAGAATGTAAAAGCGACCTCGGCGTCAGAGTCGCAGGGAATGGTGTAGGTAGCACCATCGTCGCTTGACGAAGCTCCCTCAATAAGCTTATACATCTCTTTGACATCGTCCGGTGGGCCGAAGATGAAAGACGTGCCCGTGTCGAGGTATGCCGAACTGCCTGTGACACCTGAGGATTCCCCGCCAACAGTTACGTCGTCCATGGGGATGATCCATGAGCCTTGGCTTTTCAATGCTGTGTAGCTGATGTCTCCGGTGTACTTGTCAGTGTTTGTGCTGCCAAAGATGATTTCTCCGTCGTTGACGCCGTCCGAGTTTCTCGACAAGTCGATACCGAAGATGTTGGAATCCAGCAGCTTGGCGTCGAGAAGAGCCGATAGCCAGGTGTTAGTTCCAGTAGTCAGACCCATTATACCGTCAAATGGGAACTGGGTAAACGAGTCCGAGGTAGAGTTCGCAACACCAAAAGACATGGTGACAGTAAGCCCCGCAAGGCTCACAGCGTCCTGCACCAAGGTTCCCTCTACAGATCCCGTGCCATATTCTATCGAGTAAGGCTTCCCCATTTCTTCATACGAATCCGAGTCGTCCGGCCCAAAGGTATTGTGTGATGTACACGAGGGAGACTCGCACATGCTACCCATGACCCAGGTGGTACTAGCACCTGTATCTAGAAGCATATACAACGGCGTCTTGTTTGATCCGAACTCAACCTCGGCGAAGTACGAATAGTCCGTGCCATCCTGATCTACTCCAGCGGCTCGGCTGGCTGTCGGAGTTGAGGCTGTGACTATTGTGTATTCATTGTCTCGTGCCGAGATATCTGTCTTTGTTGGTGCGTGAAATCTGGGGTTGTGCGCAACTCTCTTCTAATGGCAGGGTCAGTTGTCTGCTCTCAATATTCGACACCAAGATGGTCTTACAGGAAGAGCTTTTTTCTGAAGCTTGAATGTGACGAATCCTTTAGCAGCTGGGCTAGCACCTTCCCTAGTTTCTAAATGACTGGTAGGCGCTGGTGTCGACAACGCAGATATGCTGGCAATCCATAATGAAAGCTGGAGGATCGAAGACCGATACATCTTGACGTGACTTTCTCAACGCGAACAATCCAACTAGGCTGCGTCCCAGTTGAATAACTTCCTACTCCTAACACCTCTCTCGTTTAGACCGTGAAGCAGCGCCAGCTTCGAAAGTGTTGATAGGTGAATATATATGGAAAAACGATATGACCGTCCGTGCAAGCAATTGTGCCAAACAAGCGACAGGCAATCCAGGGGCAAGCGGAATTCGTGAGCAATCGGCCGCGTAACAACTCCAAGATACACGTAATGATGTATATAGATCAGCAGGCGACCGAAGTTCCAGACTCCAAGTCTAGATTATTAAATGATAGTAAAATGTTATACAAATGGCAATGGCCGAAAACAAAGGCCTAAAGAAACCGAGTCCTCCCAGTATAAGGAAGGAAAAAGCCGAGCTAAGAGCGAGGGATGGCGTTGATGATGATGGTCTGAGTTCGTGACAGACCGAGCTTTTAAGGAATGTAGGGTCTGATCAGATATGACGATTGAGGATACCGGGTCTGAAATCCAATATTCGCCGTATCGAATTCTCAGACAAGATGCCGCTTGGGAGAAACACAGCTCGGGAAATTTTGAGACAAAAAGGAAGACACGCCCACTCTGTATAGAGACTCGAGGATAGACAAGGAGGAGGAGGATATTATTAACGATGGTGAGTAACAATGGAAATACTATAACAAGAGGATACTAGTCATTAATTAGGTATTGAATCGCCCTACAGAATTAGCGACAACAACTCAAACAAGATGGGATGTGGGAGGTGGAGGGGGGACATGAGTGATGAACTGTCGACGTCGAATCGCGCGTAGAAGCGATGGAAACTCAAAAGCGTATTCTGGGCACTGACTCCGCCATCCATCCCAGCGGCACAACTCGAACAAGCCGCATCTTCACAAGAAGCCCCTGCACCCTGAATCGACCTAACGAGCATCGATCGGCAGAGTCGGATGCTTGGCGCTCTGTAAGTTCGTTCGAACACAGTAACGTGCAAGACCTGACTTGCCCATTGGGGCGGTAGCTGTAGTCGACAGCATGCGTTCTATCGGCGCGATTCTCTACGTGCTCAAAATCTAGCTGCTCGGCTGCTCTCCCATTCTTTGCACTGTTCTATTCTACCGGGATTGAACAGTCCGAATGTAGGTTGGGCCTGTTCCACCCCTGTAGAGTTGCTTGCAGCTGGGGTGGGTGATTGATCAATCGTTGGTCAGGTCGACGAGCAGAACGGCGCTATTGTCTTCACCTTGCTTCTAGCCGCTACTTGGGCTGAACATAAAAATGACACTCTGTCCCCACCATGATGACGGTATATGGAGAGTATCTAGGTCTTTTGCTCTGCTGTTTGTAGAGGAGCAATCTACCAGGCCCTCTGACCCATGCTCGAAGCTTTTGTTCGGCCCCTGTCTTTATCATTCATTCGATTGGTCCGTGGTTCATACATCTAGAGGAGAAGCATGGGCGACTTGGAGGCTCCGAGCTACCATGACCCCAACTACAATGTGTCGGATTCCTTTTATAGCAGGTCACGGTCTCGCAAGAGGACGATGAAACTGTGGCCGTGAATTGTGGCCATCAATAACCATTTCCATCGACAAAGGAGACCTGCTAATAGTACTTGATGATCACTGGCAACGGCGTTGACGGTTACTTGTTTTTTGATATTGAACTTTGCCGATCCGATAGATTCCAACGCTAGATGTCGTTAGCGGCTCATCGCTCAGGGGAATTTCTCCACATTGGGAAATGTGGTGTTCTACCGTAGTTCGTGATGATAAAATGTGCCGTGCTTGACGCAAGGAGATATTCCACCGCGAGGATGAAGTTCGGTTATGTTAATGGGAATGAATTCCCCATGCCAAATTCAATATTCACACAATGCCGATGTTCAAAATCACCAACATGAACATGGTCCGCCACGTTGGAAGATTGCATACCACAGTACCCGAGCTGCCGAGCTCACGGGTCTCGTCTCTGCCCCCACGGTCTGTGCAACAGTGGCACGAGATTCCCGAGTGATCCCGCTTCATGATGCTCTGGGAGAGAGCGCCGTATCGTGATTGGGCATAGCAGCACAGCCGCGTCGCAGAGCCGAGAGGCGACGAACCGCCAACGCGCTCTGTCCATCTGTCAAGATCTTAATTTATATCTGTCCAGTATCCCGCAGTTCCACGTCAAAGGCAGTGTAGCATTGCGGCTATTCATGCAGCGCAATTAGTCTGGCGTTTCGGCAAGGGGCTAACAAACAGATAACATGCTGTTACGGTTGCGATGCAGTGCCTCAATGCGACATTGTAATGTTGGCGTCCATTTTGGTGATATGCGAGCTTTACGGGGTACAGTACGGTAATAACAAGCAGTGGTAAGAACAGGGCCAGGGATAGCGGGCTGGCACTTGTCGGAATATTCCTACCCTATCAGCAGTCGTCCAGGGCCTCGTCAGCGGCATCCTAGTTTTTGCCCAATTGAGTTTATCAATATGAATTGCTTTTCCTCGTAAAGTGGTGTATGATAGCGTGTCCAACTTTACATTTCGTAAGCACTGGACTGATGGTTTCCTTGATGGCCTGGCAAGATTTTTTCGTACGAGATAAAATGGACCTCGTCTGTTAGGAAAAATGAGTAACGGAAAGCCAGCAGACGTCATTGCCCCATCAACTATTTCTGGCCACAACTTGATTCTAGGCGCACTGTCGACGCCTTCGCTGCTAGGAATCCAGGGGCTCATTCGCGAAAAATAAACACCGGGGATACGAACGATGAGTTCGTCCGTCTATCTCGGTTTCATTTTCCCGTCCAAGACACCATGTTTCTCTAAGGCGAGAGTTTCACACACTCTTCATATATGTGAAACGGACTGACTCAGAGGCTGATTCGTGACCGCGTCTGACTCAGGACACAGTATCTGGCCAGTCTAACAAGACGCGACAGCGGGTGGCGGCAGCTCTGATTCACGGGCCGTATTCATGGCACCACTTGCGGGTATTTCCCAGAATTCCCCACTGAGGCGAAGTTTGGGATGAACCGGCAGAAAGTTTATCAAGCGTCTTGTAGAACTGATTTCGTTGTTCATCGTTGACGAGCTTTGCGCTGACAGTTGTGCGTAAGAAAACCCACACCGATTCATTCGTCCACCGGAACGAGTCGGTCAGAGAGAGCACGTCGGCGAGGACGGATGAGTAAACTTTTTGGCGAGTTTCTCGGCTGTCTATTTGACTGATGCAGAATGAGAGGAACGTCCAGCCCGAGATGTCAGAGTGGTTCTTGAGACAAAAGTCTTTCACGTCAGCCGCAATGAGAGTTGCTGTGCTTCTGTCTGCGTTGACTAGAAGCCGAGCATGCTGCCACGCTACGTAGTTTCGAGGATGGCGCTCGGCGGCAATCATTATCACATCCTTAATATCTTGTTGAACGTCCCATTGATATCCTACTTTACGGCTCTCACCAAAGAGCCAGCGGCGATGAGACCAAAGTGTAGGTGATTTCGTATGACGGTGTAGTCTTGCCGTTAGAAGCGTGTCAACGAACTGCTTTTCTTGCGTCAAAGTGGTGAGTGTTGGGACTCCATCACTGAGAAGGGCACGTTTCCTAGTATTGGCTGCTGTCAAGTGCTCAGGGTCCATCAATAGTATAATAGCCGTGGTCGCCATGACATCAGATAGAGGCAGATTTCCACTGTCGAGATGCTTCTGCAAGACACTGCGAGCGATGGAGAAAGCTTGAAGCAATGTCAGTTTTGAAATCGCAACTGCGTTCTCATCTTGAAGATAGAAGATGCCGGGCTCTAGTTGGTGACTGTAGCCAAGGAACTCGATTTCAAGTAGACCAGAATCCGGTAGGGTTGTGAGTAGTTTTGAGAGACTATCGTATGCTGGTCGAGGATCTTCTGCTTTCAACTGTGCAACCAAGTTCTTGTCTATCGATCTAGACATATCGCACCTGTTGCTACTGCTGTGTAGAAGACATGGAGAAGAGCAGTAACACTTGAATGGTCTATCGAAGCAAATAAGCCGAGACGAGAATAAGTGGACAACAAGTCTTGAAAGTAGATCTTAGATCCTCAAGCTCTTATTGTGACGTTATGTCGCTATGTCGTTCTGTTCTCTTAAGAGTCTTTGATACTCTTTGACGGAGGCTCAATGTCGAGGTAGGCTGCGATGGTGGGGTAAGAATCGCTAATGGAGTTGGATGGGTTTGGTACATATTTCGCGGGACAGCTGTCAATACTAAAGACGACATGGAATTCAATCGAAGGCCCACGTATGACATGCAGGTGATGCTGCTAGGCCACACCACACATTTTGTTTACACACTTGGATCACCACAATAGGAGCACCTTTGTCCTCTCCGCAAGAACAAGGATATCGGCCAAGATGCCGTCCTTGCTTCTTGTCGTCCTCCTTGTCGAGGTAACCGTCACCCTGGTCAACACCATCGGCGCCGCAGCCATCAACCAAGTGGTGTGTTTGTCTACAGAACCTCCACCTTATATGTCAGAACCAAAGCTAACAGGTATGCGCCCAGCTATGGAACATCTACCTCGCACTCCCGACCGAGACTTCACGATCAGCGGCCGAGAAGAAGAAGGTCCAGAAGGACTACCTGGCGATCCGACGAGAGCTGAACGCTACCAGCAGCCAAGACCAGTTTGCGAAGTGGGCGAAATTGAGACGACAACATGACAAGCAACTGGAACAGCTGGAGAAGATCAGTGAGTAAACCCGCATAGCCTACTGAGCGATGATATAGACTAGCCCGCTAACCCTGATCCCACTCCCTACAGAGACATCTTACGAAGCGTCGAAAGCGAGCTTCGACCGCACGGCCGGCATCATCCGCTGGACGGCAACATCGGGCGTCAAGTTCATACTGCCGTGGATCTACGGAAAGGAGCCCATGTTCTGGCTGCCGAGCGGCTGGTTCCCCTACTACGTCGAATGGATTCTATCGTTCCCACGTGCACCCATCGGTAGCGTTAGTATCGTGTCGTGGCAGACAGCCTGCGCCGGCGTGGTCCTTCTCCTAGCCGATACAATCAAGGCGATGTTTGCTCTAGCTTTGGGGCAGAAGCAAGCCCCGCAGACCCAACCGGCGAAAGACGCGGCGGGAGAGAAGACAGCTACACCTGCAGAGAGCAAGAAGAAGGCATGAAGGAAGAACCACAGAGAGCAACGCAGATATCATAATCATACATCATAGGCCACAAAATCAAAGTCAAGCCAGGCAGTCACAAAATAACAGTCGCGATGGCGAAGAAAACGAGGGAATGTCTCTCATCTTAATTTGACGCAGAGTTTGTCATGGCTCAGAGGCTCCGACTCTGTAACACGATTGAGATGACTCTTGGCAGAGTACTTGGGGTCGATCTAGGCATGCTTTTTGACCTTCGCGACCACCGGGAAGAAGATCGCGAAGACTTCGAAAGTGCCAACAATATTACGTGGGGAGTGTAGCTGATGAAGACTACGGTGTTACCTGCGCCGATGCTCGGAATATTTGGTCCCAAGCCTGGATGGCGAGGTCGACTTGGGAGCATCGTATGCGATGGGTTCTCTCGGAATTGAAGAGGAAGGATGGCTGATGAGGTAGATTCTTACTGAACCAAGCTGCCGGTTTGAGTGCAGGCGAAGCCAGTAGAATCTAAAGCATCCAGTGAATCTCACATGTTAGACCAAAATGCTGTGTTATTTCGAAGGCGGGTGTCTGGTTGCGGCATGATGAGCAAGGAGAGGAAAATGAAAAAGGTCGAGAGTCGCAAACACAGAAATAGTAGAAAATAGAAGTGGATAACAACAAGCGAAAGTTTGCGGCCAATCACACCAGCCAAGCCCCGAGCAGCAGGGGACTGCCCCGTAACGCCCGAATCTCCTGCCGTTGGCGACCGTAGTGGGGTGCAGCCTTCTGTGAATTAGGCAAGGCTGAAGACAATGACATCTGGCCTCCAATGACTGTAACTAACGAATAATCTGATGAGTTCTTTGATATCTGCATGGCCTACTTTTCCGACTCGACACCAACTACAACACGAAAAACTGAGACACTTGATATTGCATACAACATAATGAGGTAGCGGAAACATTGAAGGTTTAAACACCATGGTCACCATCACGTGGGGGACGTAAGTACAAAAGATAGCACCACCAACGTCGTTGCCTCACATACCCATCCATATCCTCCGTCACCAACCTTACTCTCCAAGCCAAACTCAAGGACTGACACCTCGCAGTATCAAGTCCCTCCTCATCTTCTTCGGCCCAATCTTGCTGCCCAAAGCAATAAACACCTATCGCACCTTGCGCGCAACAAACGCCTCGCAACGACTTCCCATCATACCGCTCTCCCCTCCCGCTCTCCGATCTCTCGCCATCCTCCTCAGCGTTCCAGCAATCCTCTTGCTCTCCATACCATTCTCGTCACCAGAGAACCTCTTCACACTCACAAACTCACGCCTCCAAATCCCCACCGACGTCCTCTTCGCCCGTCTCGGTTCTTTACGACCTTTGACGCAAGCGGACGAAGTCCTGCGCTCCAAATTCGTCAATATAGAGTCTCGGTTACTCTATCTGCAATACGGCCCGGACGTCCTATCATCCTGTCCATTCTGCGACTCCCAGGACCCCAAAACGTATTTCTACTACGCGTTGCCCTCCCTTTTGGCACCCCACCTCTTCAACTTCATCGTCATCTCTCTGGCAACCTCGCCCACAATCTGCAGTCCCGGCACAGCACGCTGGCGCTGGATCGGGGTGTTATCACAAGCCATGATCGCGGGGTTGGACGTTTACTCTACCTTCAGCTACAACCCATCCGCGAACAAACGCTCAACAAGCCCCTCAAACATCGACGCCTTCTTCCTAACCTCCCACATCTACCGCTCCCTCTTCCTCTCCCTCCTCAACATCTTCCTCTCGACCCTAATCTACCTCTCGACAACCAACCGCCTATTCGCCCTCCCGCCCGACCCAGCAGTGAGGATCGAGGCAGTGGCCAGACAACTGGGCATAGCGAAGAGTAAGCTGAACGCCCTCGGTATCGTGAAAAACACTGCACTCAGAGACGAGGAGCTGCGACAGAAGATGATGGAGTATTGGGTGAGCGAGGGGGTGCTCATGAGGGAGCTTATGGAGGAGCGCGAGGTGGTCGAGGGTGTTAATGATGCGTTGAGTAGCAGGATCAAGATGGAGGATATGAGTCGGGATGCGGATATTTTCGCTACGAATGTGCTTCCGCTGCCGGCGATGGAGCCTGTGGTTGTTGGTTAGACGTCGTTGGAGTGAATTAGGGGGGATTGGTGGTTGGCATATATGCATAGAGCAATTGATGATCAGTTCTACCTTGTGTGCTTGATTCAAAACACAGATACGGGGCTTCGTGCTGTGAGAAACGACACATAGGAAAGCGAAAGGTTAGGAAAAGAAGAAGTAACTCATCTTGGAGAGACCGGCGTTCCCCTAAACGGCTTACCAACACCGGGCTTCGAAACGGTGGTCTGGTAACTGTTTCCGTTTCTACTTCGAAGTGTCACCATTTATTTGGACCCTTTTCCGTAAAGTCCACATTCCTGCTCTACCTATGACAATCCCAAATAGGTTCACCGATACTCAAGAGGATGTCAACCTAATGTTCAATAACTCTTATCACCGAAACTCTGATCAATATCCCCAGTATCACGACACCTCCACTGATAATCAAAGTCCAGGTGTAGATAATTCATTCATATAGCAATGAGCTATTCGGCATAGATCGTAGCCTCGGACCGTCTACCTCTATCCCCTTCCCCCTTTTGCCCCTTTTCCTTCCTCATGCACGCACCGTTTTCCTTTCTCGACCATATCCCCAGCCTCATAACTCATCCCTAGCATCGCCACTAAATCGTAACCCATCCCTAACCAAGCAAAGAAAGCCTCTCAAACCCCTTGATGAGAGGTCCATCTTGGTTTCTCCAGTTCGCCTCCAAGCTCTCAGCAAGCACGGCATCCGCACCAACCGGTCTAAACTCGTCTTCATTCCTCGCTTCTCCCTCCTCACCTTGTTGAGTAGTATCCTTCTTCCCCGGGAAGACTTCTGCAACACTCTGCTGGCAAGCAGCGACAACCTCACTCTCCAGCTGTTCCAGCGCCCTCGCCCTATCGATCATGCCCCTTCTCACGAGCCCCTCAACCAGTCTTTCGATCTCAGGCCTCGTAGATTCGACCCTCTCCACTAGTCTTCTGACGGAGTTGACGAGATATTCCTCCTCATACACTGTCCCCTTCCTACCTCTTGCTCTCTTCTTCTCCTCTCTCTTCCTGTTCTTACTCGTCGCTCTACTCACGCCAGTACCGAGCGTTCCAACACTACCACCTGCATTCTTCCCTGTGTATCTCGTGAACAAGGAAGCACCGGCTCTTGACGAGGCTGCAATCGAGACGTCGTCGGGTACATCGGCGCCGCCTGCTCGCTCACCCTCGTAGAAACCAAGTGGATCTTCGGCGGCCTTTCGACGAAGCTCGGCGATACGTGGGACTTGGGCACCGAGTTGTCCTTTGCAATCCGCCAGGAACTCAGTACTGCTTCCCAGTGCATCCGCGAGACCCGTGTCGAGAAGAGTAGGCAGGAGGTCAGAACGCTGGTGTTGGATGCAGAGACGCATGGCATCTGCAAATAAGTATCCTTTGCAGAAGCACGGGATCGCAGCTTCGAGGGAATGCAGGTGCTCCAAATGGATTGTAGCAGCTGCCGCATAATCCTTCGCTTCGTACACTGCTTCGGCGAGGGTCTTGGCTAGCGCTTCTATAACCTCTGTGGAAGGTGCAGGTGTCTGCTGTGGAGCTACAAAGAGACATTCGCGCCAACAGGAAACGCCTGCCTGTCTGTAACAGCGCGTTGCGCCGGCATAGTCGTGGAGTGATTCGTATGTGAGGCCAGCTTCGCGGAATTTTGACTTCGATTCTAGATACGTTGCATACAAGCCTCGAAGCGTGGCAAGATTGGTTGTGTCGTATCGGTAGAGTTGAAGGGCCTTGGCGTAGAGGACATGTTTGACTGTGTAGTCTTGGGCTTCTTTGTGGACTTGCATTTCTTGTAAGTAGGAAAGTGCTTTATTGTGTCTGTTTAGATGGTCATCAATGGCGAATTTGCGTCGGAGTTCGGGAAGTTGATGGAGATTTTGTATGAAGGGAAGATATTCTCGAGGATCTCTCTGTGATTGCTGGGCTACGAGTAAGGCAAGGTCTAGATGGTAGAGTCCAAGAGCCTCATCGTAAAGGGTATTTACATCTGCTAAGAAACAGATGTGCTCGACAGCTTTCTCGGCAAGTTGTTCGTTTTCTGTCAGTAGTGTAGCGACGACAAGGAGACCATCTTCAAATGCTGGCGGCGATTTGCAGATGTTCGCAGTGATGATGTTCTGCAGTGTTCCGTGGTCTTTCGTTTTGCGTGCCTGAAGATGAGATAGCACTGCGTCACAGATGGTGTTTACCTTGGAGGTTTTCTCTCCAGTAACACTCAGCTGAGGCTCTTCTGGTGCTGCCTGATCTTTAGTGGTCTTTGTGTCTCGGTACATAGTCTGTGTGACATCCTCGTCGCTAATGTCTTATTAGCTCTTGGATGCTTATACCTATACATTTGAATGCATGACTCACCGCAGAGATGATAAGAATAGATCTATATCGGCGATGTTCTCAACCTGATTCAAGAAAAGCGCGACATTGGCGAGAAATTGGCCAGGCTGGTGATCGCAGAGAATATTCATATCCACTCGCTGAGTTCTGCAGACGGCGAAGGCTTTCTTGTAGTCGAGGGCTTCAATTAGTTTCCGGATGCCAGCAACGACCATGGCTCTGGGAAAGATAGTCTCCAGATTGCCACGAGGCATCTGTAAGACTAGACTCATATTTGTCGGCATTGCTGTCACAAGTCTGGCCCCTCGCTCGACACTTCTGCATCTTTCGTCTTTCTCAGGATCATCTGGAGGAACCTCTAAGGCTACACACTGTTAGAGTAGATGAGCAAAAGACTATGGGCTCGGAGCTTTGACTCACAGTCCATATCCGTCAAGTGGATGAATTTAAGAAAATGGTTGGTCGTTGTGATGATTAGATGAGCGGGGGTGATCAGAAATGAGGTACAGTTCTTGACTAAGAGACGGGTGTTTGCGTATAGATGCCCATTGCGTGCGAGACCTACAGCGATGACATTGCCTGCCCAGTCAATCATCTCGCTCCACGGAAGCTGAGCGTTATGGCCCACGGAGAACAAATCATCTGTTTCGTTGCCCACGCCGTGGAATCTGCCCAACCGATCTTGAGCAATAACACCAGTCGAGGAGCCTTGTGTTAAGCGAGTAAATCCAAACATGGAACCGGCATATATGGTTTCTCCGACTGTGAATTCACCACTTGATTGGTCAAAACTTTGGGAGTGTATGACGGGTCCTGCACCAGAACACAGGCAATGAATGGAGAGAGTTTCCGTGATGGACACTTGAAGAGGTAAAAGACGTTTTCCCGATTCTTCTCTGGAAAACGCCGAACTACCGAGGAAGTGTGGTTTCAATGATCTGTGGTCTTTCGTTGTCCACTCGTACAAGTCCACGCCTGTTTGATGGAGAACAGCCATGAAGGTGTTGGCGGGTGAGAAAGCAACATCGACAATTGGTGATGAGACCTGAAGTTCAAACATCGCCATGGGAGGTGGAATATTTGAAGTTCGCAAAGGGGTAACCTTGAGGATCTGGCCATCGATGACTGCCGTCGCCCCGTAGTCATAAGGCGGGACGAGAGAGCCCTTGGCTACTTCCAAGATATACTCGGCTTGCAGAAGCTTACCTATATGTCTTGTCAGAAATGTTTGTCACGGATGCAATGTTGCGACAACCTACCTGGGGCGGCAACGCCAAAGCGTAATGCCTTCTCTGGATGCCAAGTCACTTTGCTTGGCTGACTCTCTGTGAAGATCTCCTGTTTCAGATACCAATGGTAATTGCCCATAGTCCAGAGTTGAACTCTGTCGTTCAGCGTCACCGCGAGGACGGTCGAGTCTGAATTCCAAGCTAGTTGTACTTTATCATCTGCAAGAGTTCTGCCTTCAGGATTTCGTAGCGAAAATTGACCATGTCTCAGGCCATTTCGCTCGAAGAATATGACATCGACTCGGTCCTCAAGTCTTTGGATACCTGCTATCAAGTTACCGGACGGTCGCCAGCTCAGTGTGCTTTCCATATGGTTGACAGGTTCGCTGACGCTGTCGAGGACACCATCTCGAGAAAATACTCGTATAACTCTACGAACACCGGATTCGATTGAGTTCACAGCGACATAGGCTCCGTCACCTCTCCAAGTAATCGATGTGCTGCCATCATCGTTGGAACTTATGACACCTTCATCAACTTTCTCTGGTATGGTTGGGTCTCTGAGCGCCTTGGCACCCCGGCCCTGAAACTGGGTCTCCTTTTTTCCCCAGCCTACAGAAACATGTTTTGAGGCGTTGAGGTCTTCAGCAGTCATGGCCGTGTCTGTAAGGGGATCGAAGCTGCGGCTCATGAAGGCAATTGTGTTCGCTTTGGTAACGACTGCTAAGAGTTCCTCATCAGGTGACCAGTTTGCAGCAGTAATGCCATCATCAAGGCCACCAACGATTTCAATGTGGACGCCATCAGCCTGGACGAGATCATCCGACTCTCGAACGATGACAACATCGCCTCCTTCCAGAACAAGACATGTCGTCAAGCTATCAGCAAAGTGATGCAGGCTCACTATCCTGTCGACAGCAAGGTCTGGGTTGGGGCTTGGAGCATCCCAGGAGGCAACTTCTTGATATTCACTATGGGTAGCATTGCATCAGTCTTCGGTCCACATAATGTTTGGCTTTTTATTCGCATGACATTGAGAATCTCGATTATATAAAAACTCATAAGCGCAGTAAGATTACGAGCGAATTCAAAAATAATGCAGGAACAATATAAAGTGGCTTGCTCACATATCAACCGAGGAGGCTCTCACATGCTCGTGAATCCTCAAAAGCCGGATGCGCCCCTCTGGCCCAGTTGGCCCCAGGGTGCATAACAGTTCATCTGCGGCCGGGTCCCAACAGGTTGACGTAATGGCTAACTCGCCATCGAAATCGGAGCTGGTGAGCCAGGTGTTGAACTTGATGTTCCGAAGATTCCGCATCTTGTGCGAAGTGATCAGAATGACCCGGGCTGGTGGCGTTTATCCCCCCTCAACTTCGACGAGTTGTTCGTTGGTGACGCCGCCTTGTGGGAGGGCGGACAAAAGGTTTGTGATAGAAAGACAGTGTCAAATAGCTCTTATGTGTCTGATTAACACTGTATAGCGTTGAACTTTTGGTGTGACTCTGATATGATCTCTGGTCGGTAGAAGCCGGATAAGGGCGATTGGTGCTTCCGAATCCTTCCACCCCGCGGATCTTGGTTGGTGTCGTAAAGATCAGCGCCCTATGCAGGCAGCTAGAAGTGAAGTTGCCTAGGCTAAACGCCTCTGTTGTCAAGTTCTCACAATTGGCTTTCCTAGTATGCAGTCGGGTATGTGATAGTTGATAGATCATTCGAGCGATGCATCATACTGCAGTGGCCGCGGGTGTTGTTGCCTCGGTCTCGGCTACTTGGACTGATTGACGAGATGCCAAAGTCACATCTCACTGGCTGAAGTTTGCTTGAGGTGTGCACCAACCTTGAAGGTCTCGAAGGTCTCGAACTGTCTTCCTGTCTGTTCCCCAGCGATGTCGCCCTTCTATCCCTGCCACCTGCCCTGAAAAGCTTCAGATGTGCCGGACCAGATCTGCATACCACCTCACTTAGCACACTAAGGTACTATTCCCAACCCATCCAAGTTGCCCACCGCCCCAGACTCGGGTGTCTTGACTTCTCGATCACTCATTAGGTAGCACTGTTACTTCACGTATCATTTCAACACACCATCGCACATCCAAACATACGATCCCGTTCCATTCAATCCCATCATCGTTGGATGACGGATACCGTACCGCCGTCCTCCTATCATATCGTACGACCTCTGTTCACTGCCATTGATTCAACACCATCAGACAGCTCGTCTCGAAATCCAGCTTTCAACCAAGCTATTATAGAAACGAATACCGATTGGGATTCAACTTGGGATTTAACATCAAAACAACCACCATGGACGTAGCCACAAACTACAAACAACACTCGAGCCAAGCTCGGCGAAAGAACCGCTCAGCAACCAACCTCAACCACCTCTCTCTCGCTCCCCTCACCACCAAGCTACCCATCAACGACTTCGACGCCATCCCAGACTTCATAGGCACCCCGCTATCCCACAATCCCTCCTACCTCGTCGGCAAATCCGCTCCAACAACACCGCGTCTCCTCCAATCGCCCTCCCACACACGATCCAATTCCCCTCACCGACGAGCCACCCTCCCCGAACTACCAGGTGGAGCCACCTCCCTCGGAAAGAGCAAATCAACAACCCACCTACAAGTCCACCGCGCCTCCCGCCATGGTCTGGGCCTCGCCCCAATCACCCGCCGGCGTCCAGAAGACGACGAGCGACGCGACAGCGACTGGGTCCTCCGCACCGGCGTCCTAATCTCCGCCGAAGCCCGTGAATCCAAAGGCCAAGCCTGGCTCGTATCCCGCACCTCGGCCACCTCATTGACCGGAATGCGAGACGCCGACGAAGAAGCCCTGGAGCGGGAACTAGCACGGGAGCGAGAGCTCGCCTCCCGGCGAAGCAGCCGCCGCGGCAGCATAGCAGGCCACGACGAAGACCTATTCTCGCCCACGTCCCGCTTTGGCTCCCGCTCCCACTCCCGCGTTGGAAGCCGGTCCCAGCTGCGCACACCTCTTCGCACACCCTTACGAACACCCGGTGAGCGATTCACCGGAGATGGGTACTTCGCCTCACCCACAATCGACGAGTCGATCCCAGGACCCGACTTCGTCTCTCTAGACGAAAAGCTCGAATCCCTCGAGCTCGACACGAGCGCCGCAGACGAACAGACCGTGCGGAAGCTAGTCAGCAGGCGATCAGACGGCGTCGGGGCCTGGATGTGGTCCCTCTTCGCAGTCGATGAGGAAAACGACGAGGAAGAAGACTCCGAACCCGAGGACGACGAGCCCGAGAGTGGAATCCCAAGGAGTGCCAGTACGGTAGATTTCCAGGGTTTCTCGACTGTGCCTGAGCTACAGGTTAGTCCGCCGCCCAAGGGCGAGCAAGGGACGTGGCAGGATGCTGCATGGTTGCTCAGCGTGGCGTCCAAGGTTTTGCTATGAGCTCGACTACGCCGGTGACGGGTCAATGTGTGGTGTGGATAGCCTGTTCGGCTATTTACTTAATAAACAGATTCGTCTGCTGAACGGCTCTTTTCACGAGCGGTAGCCGTGTAACAAGCCATTTCAATAGTGTTTGGGATTGTATTGAACTATATATTTTCGGATTCATGAAAACGAGGCTGGGCGGAAAATAATATGGTTCGGAAGGATGAGATAGGAAAATGGCATACAGTACCTTAATCGTGGCTAAAATTAGAAAATGCCTCTTGCCACTCGTCTATCTCATCTCAGACGTATCGACACCTCGCTGTCAAATTACTGAAGTTTATTGCTTATCTGCACTTCCGCATATAACCAAAGCCCCTGAAGGTTGACAGGCACTTAAACAGTCCTCTTACCGGAAAAGGCGATCCAAGCAGTGAGACGCAAAAGGATCCCCTAAGGAACGGGTAAGCAATAAAGTGTCAATTCATGGATCATGGGCCGTCCCAGAGGCACGGGACCCCGTCTCTGCAGCTGTACGTGAGCGAAGTCCGCCGGTGGTTGGCTACGTGCCGACTGGCCTCGGGCCTACGTCCTGTACATTGGCGGTCCAAAACAGGTTTTTGAGAGACCACTGTGCATGGCCTGACCAGTTGTAGGTAAGCAAATTTGCGGATTCGGGTAACTCACGCTGTGAGAGGGGATCTATTGTGGCTAGCTGGACGGACTGAGGAGGGAGTCTGTTAGTTTGGTTGTTGGATGATTAAGAATGGGAGTGTTGGCTGTTATCCTGAAAAGTAATCTCATGGATCTAGTAGCCTTGTAAGGCAAATGTGTTATTCAGGGTCTTGTGGTCACGAGGCTGGCGAGGTGGCCGAACTGGTTGGGGGTAGTATCTTGTGACTGCTACCGGATGTCTCGTGCTCGGGTTGCAGAGATAACTAATGGGGGTTTTGCTGTTTCTGTTTCTCAGTATGTTAAAAGGGCGATGAATATGCACGTCACAGTTCCGTGTATTCCCGAGATCTTCACGATAGCGAGCGCGAGATCCGTGATGTTTTGACTCTAATGGAGTTCAGAGTCCCCCCATATGTCCGTGCCGGCATGCGCAGGCCTGGCAATGAAATTACAGTAAAAAAGTACAGTAATTGTCCCACGGGCAGAACACGGGTGTTGGCGAAAGAGGATGAGATTTACATCGCCGGCCCTGGGCAATTGGGGGTTCAAAGGGTCTGGACTCGGACCTTTGTGGTTGAATTATCGGTGAGGGTGAGCCGGGAGCTCATAAGTGACATTCGACCTGCAGCCGATGACGTAGGCGCCGCTGCGATGTATCGTTACAAAAATACCCCGCCATCAGCTGGGCTCATCCGACATACGCCAGGGCATGTCCCGACCTGAGGGAGAAGAACTATCACGAGAAGGACAGAATATCGGACAACAGGAGGTGAAGCAGAGGCTTGAGCATCAAACCCTGGTAAGGTCAGTGCAAAGTCAAGCACGACAACGGCTTGGCATTATTGATTAGGTGCTGTAAGGTGGGATGTGAGGTAGGATAGGAAGCTCGCGTCGGGATGACGAGACCCACGCGACGACGAGGGCACGCTTCTGTCGTCTCGTGGAAAAGAGGACCCTGCATTCTCACGCATGGCTGCAGATGGTGGGCTAGGTGTAATTCGCGCCGTTCAGACAACATCACTGATTGGTCGACGGAACGTGATCGTCTCTCTTGTGTGTCGTCTCTCTATCAAAACGTCACCGATAATGATATTGAGAAGCTCGGCAGCTCACCGACAGCAGAAGGATCTGCTCATCCTCATCACCGGGAGTCGAATGCTCGTAGAATTCACACCCTCCGATTCGCTGTTTGGTGACCAGCCGCTGGAATGATGGGCCGAAGCTGCCTGAGTGACCGCCGATCATGGTAAGAAGAAGCAGACGTGTTCACTATTTGCATGAAGCCATCGTCATATGGACGACAGAGACGAGTTCTGGACAGTTGCTATCCGGCCCGTTTGCTCCTACGTGCCGTTTAGAGGCTCTCTAGAGCAACGATGGCGAGATCGCCAACGACGCCGTCGCCTGGTGAAGATCGGGCGACATAGATCTGAAGCAGAGAGTGAGATATTCAGGGTCCAAGTGGCAAATATTGATGACATCCCGCGGACCCCTATGTAGATCTTGGTGCGTTCAAATGACCGTCGTTGTTATTACATTTAGATCCATGAACTAACTCAGCTTCGGGCGTGTGAGGAAGGTGAGCTACAAGGGCCGATTCAGTCGATGCCCCTCCTACCCGTAGACAGAAGCATCCAAAGGGCACAGTTCAATCACTCGGCCGGCTGTTTTGAGGTCCATCCTGGATGGTTGGGGCGTAGATATGTTGCCCAGAGTCTGCAAGATGAAAAGCTCATCACTGGGTCTGCCCGTCTGCCTCTTGCGGAAATAAGCACACGGGCCATCAATCAAAAGAGTCAGTGACAAGAGAAACTAGCAATTTGTTTCCACATCGCAGCTTATGCACGCATAGGATTTACGTTGCAAGCGAGACAAGGAGGGCCGAGCTGAGGGGTTGCAAAAGACTCGAAATACCCGAAGCCCCATCGATCCCCGCTGGCGCCAGTCGACGGCAGAGCTGCAGCTCCGAAACCTGAAAGTTGTTGATGCAAGAGGACTAGTCATCCTGGGAAGACAGCGTTAGCCTCTGTCTCTTACTCACCCCCTCTGTTAGAGAACTATCGCTTAGATCTGAGTGAGTGGTGAAACCCCTTCGTGAGATAGCCCTGACGGTGACTTCACGGTCCTCTGCCCGTGACGGACAAAAAGAATCGCTGCGGATGGAGGAGTGCAACCTGAGCTGTGAGTTGATCTACACAGCAACATTGATCTACAAAGAGCCCCAACTTCTAGAAGCTGTGACGTAGTGGTGCCGAGCTAGCTGAGCACGCGGAAATATCAACTGTACCTGGCTCCCCGCATGCAACTTTCCTGCCTCTCCTCCTCACCAGTCCGCTCGCTGCCTTCCGTGTATCATACTATCATACTACCTTATGTCTCGATGCAGACAGTGACGAGGTTCCCATTCCAAGATCCACGAGTCGACTTACATGCTTTGCTTTGTCTTTGTTCTAGAAGAGGCACCAGGGAAAGGGAAAGGAACGTTAGAATCTGCGCGCGGGAACACTCAGGTGGTTAATTCCCGTCCAAGGGTACGCACGCCATTTTGCTTTAGACCCATCCGCAACCATCAACCCCTCCTCTCCTCTGGCCCAGTCCCTCGTACACTGCACCACTCCACCGCCTGCCTCCATACCCGTCGTAATAAACTCGACTATCGATGTGAGGCACGGTGTTCCCATTTGTTGCCGTCTGCCGGACATGCGCGCCGACAAGCCAAGCCAGATCCCATCGCCCAAGACACTGTGTTGATGGGCTGCTTTCTCGCTGGTTTAGTGAAGCAAGGCTGGGGACAATGTCTCGGTACCGCGTGCACACTCATGGACCTGGTCACGGCAGAAACACAGCAGACAAGACATTATCTGACCTCGACTGACAGACAGTAATGACATTCTCAGCTTGAGAGACTACAGTGCACCCTGCAGCATAATTATTATCGTTGATAGCACCCGTATTTCGTACCTCTCGCAGGTTGCCGACGCGACCAACACCAGCCGAACCATCTCTTCCCCCGACCCTTCTCCTCAGCTTCCTTCTTCTTTATCCCACGCCTCTCTCCCACACCCTGTACTGCTGCTACCTACCTTAAAAAGTGTCTCCTCCCCTAGACCAGATAGACCCCACCTAATCAGTAATTGAGCGCTTTGCTTGCCATCATAGGTTGCTATTTACAGCAGTCGCGACAGGTAAAAGCCGCCAATATTTTCAGCCCACCCACACACACACACGACCTTGGTCCCTTGTTATACTACCCCCCTTAAATTCATTCGCCGTCTCACTTCGTTGCCATTATCGGCTGTCCCTGCGACCTTGTCGTTCGGTAAGTTTATTTGTATCTTATCCGCCCGCCGCAAGCCGTCCACCTCGTGTGCGTCGTCACCCGTCGCCCGCTCCCGTCTCCCTTCCATGCGCCGTGGCATGCTTGCCTATTTATAACCACAACCAAACTCGGCTACACCTATTCGCCCGCCCGCCGCCTGACAAGTTCCAACAGCACTACCCGTCGCCCCTCATAAGGTATCGACCTTGACCATGCCTTCCAGCAGCCAGGTAAGCGAAGTCGGATGCACCCCATCCTATCATGCATCGCAACTACAATATGCTAGGCATACATGACTAACAGGAGCACAGCCCGAAGAGGGCCATGACGCCAACATGCCCGATCTGGGAGACGCCATCGACATCTTGACGTTCAGCCAGATTCTCGAGATGGACGACAGCGAGGAGGATCGCGAATTCAGCCAGTCTATCGTCTTTGGCTTTTTCGAGCAGGCGGAGGAGACGTTTGAGAAGATGGACCATGCCCTGTAAGTCTACATCGCACTTGTCTCTGTCTTCTGGTCCAAACATCTTTGGCACGATCAACAAGAAGCATCTTCTGCAGGCACTGGGTGTCTTCTGCCCTTGCACATCTCCAGACGGACACCAGGCTAATCATATTGTTGTAGCGAGGAGAAAGATTTGGAAGAGTTGTACCGTCTTGGACATTTCCTGAAGGGGTCTTCTGCTACCATTGGGATGACCAAAGTAAAAGACAGCTGCGAGAAGATACAGCGATATGGCAAAAAGGAGAACGAGGACGGTACCCCTGAGGACGACGAGGAGCTCTGCCTCTCCCGCATCAAGGACACCCTCAAGACCGTCAAGACCGAGTATGCCGAAGCAGAGACGACACTGAAGAAGTTCTTTGGGGTTTAGAGCCACGTCGCCTTCACCAAATCAAAGGAACCAAGACGACAGAGAAAAGACAGACAGACGAAACGAAATGGTGTGCTTCTAGGCGTAGGCGTGCAACACATATACCCAACCGAGCTTTCTACTGCGCTGTCACCAGTTGGCCATGCTCGATCTGAACATCATGAGAAACGAAGGCTGTTCGGATGGCTAGGCAGACGGGTTTGGTCAGGGCAGCATTACTTCGCATTGTTTTTTCACTTCTCAAGCATATGCTCTTCGACTACTCACCCCCCACCGTTGCTGCTATCGCCAGACAGCATCCATCGGATAGAACGTGTTTTACTTTCTACAAGACCGATTGTCGTTTGTAAGGATAGGCTTGGTGTTTGGCTGTGTCGAGAGGACAAGCGTTCTTGCACACGCCCTTCGATATAGATGTGTGGATTGTTGCGACGTTGTGAAATCCTGCTTGGAGAGATAGGCAGAGGTGCGCAGTGAGGCACAACAACGAAAAACAGAAAAGCTACTGTGCTGGGGATGACGAGGGATATGAAATGAAAATGGCGAACTGCACTCCTTTTTATCGCACTAAATGGGTTTCACGTCTTCGCTGTGTGCTATTTTCATACGTGTATCTGGTCGCCGTAAAACCAGGGGCTTAATCTAATCCCGAGTCCAGTCGTCACCCAAAGTTTGCGCCGCTGGCACCCTGTGACGACATCTCACTTATGACGTCGCGTGCGTCTTGTCATACGTTACCTGGGACAGAGCCCCCTGACAGCCGCAAATGCCGGTATGCTCGGGACAGCTTCTAGCAAACATACGTTCGACAGCAGGAGAGGGGACAAATTGGACAAAATGCTCCGGAACAGGCAATGGTACTGTTGCCCCAAGAACCAAGAATATTGCCAGTCACCACTCCTTCAGTCAGATTGGGTTCTGCGGGACGTGCCTCGAGCTTAGCCCGGCTGACCTTCCGAAGGGACGCGGCGGAGGGGCCCTGGTCCCTGCTGTGCTCACTGCTGAACGAGCCATCGGGGGCGGGGACCACCGTCCGACTAAGACTCGCTCCGGAGAGCTGCTGTTGGCATGACTCAAATGCCCTGTAGCTGCCTGTAGGCTGTATGCTACTACTGCATGATGCATCGTCGCGATGCACTGCTACTCGTGACCGCCAGGGTGTTTGTTCAGCGCCAAGACTACATGTAAATGGACCTTACGCATACTGAATTTTCCAGAGCGTGGATGAGTCTGAAAGAGAATGCAGCAGGACATAGCAGCACTGTAGTATCGCGTGGGCACTTCGGAGCGAGCGTACGTGGCAACACCTGGTAATCAACACACGACTTGAATGGAGACTCTCACCACATGCTTCCAAACTCATCAAACCATATTGACGAATCACCAGCAACGTCAACAACACGGAAGCTCCCTCCACCATCCAGTATCCCCACTACGTCTAAACCCACACAGCCTCTCAATACCCTTCCAGATTCACTCATCAACTACACCGAAGTAAAGCAGCGATGCCGCCAAAACCACCCTTAACGCACTTCCTATGCATCCCCCTCGTAACCGCCAAATCCCGAGCCCAGCTCAGCGCATGCCTCGCGGCTTTCAAGGCAGATGTGACGAGCACAGATAGTTTTGCCGTGCCTGAAGGTGCTGTACGGCCGCTGGGGACGATGCATTTGACGCTGGGCGTTATGAGTTTTCCTGCGACTGATGAGGGGAGGCGGGGTTTGGGGGAGGCTGTTGGGTTGTTGGGGAGTTTGAAGCCAGCTGAGACTCAGGAGGGTGTGAATGAAGGGGAGGGGAAGGGGAAGGGGAGTGAGGGTGTGAGTGAGAGTGTGAGGGGGAGGCAGAGGATGAGTGTGACACTGAAGGGTCTTCATTCGATGCAACAGGCTTCCAAAACGAGTATTCTTTACGCACCACCTGCGGATCCGGAGAGGAAGCTATACGACTTCTGCACGAGTATACTGTCAAAGTTCAAAGATAAGGGGTTGGTGGTTGAGGACTCTAGGCCGTTGTTGTTACATGCGACAGTGCTGAATACTGTTTATGTGAAGGGGAGGGATAGAGGGGGTGGGAGAGGGGGCAAAGGGAGATGGAGGGATAAATTGACGATTGATGCTAGGGGAATATTGGAACGGTATGAGGACTGTGTTTGGGCGGAGGGTATCGAGGTGGACAAGGTGGCTATTTGTAGGATGGGTGCCAAGATGAACGAGGATGGGGAAGAGGCTTATGTCGTTGAGGCTGAGGTTGATGTCTAGATTAGTGTAAAGATAAGGGAGTTGACTTGTGAATCATCAAGGTTGACTTGTGGGTAATATGAGGTGATAAAATTGAGTTGATTATAAGCATGTAAAAGTGCATCTAGAGTGACACTGACATGTCAAGAGCATGGGCACTCGTCTCCCGGCTCCATGAGTTATGAATCAACCTCTTTGCTCTACAGATTATTAATTTCCCGCCGACGGTGATGATGATAGATGTTCATCTAGAGCCCTCCGGTGCTTCAGAGACGATCACGTTCCTGCACACTGTCAGCACGGCTAAAGAGCTGCAAGAGAAGTTCGATAGCGACGATTTAACGGTCACCGCCGTGATCGATGAAGAACCTCCAAGTTAGTGACGGCGATAAAGTGCAACTGTTAAAGTTCGGAATGATTTGTGAATGAACAGAGGTCATTACGCTTAGCGACTTGGGAAATTCTCTATAAGTATGTTCAACCCCCCGCACTACAGGTTATTTGTGTTCCCCAATAATGTTTATCACAACAAGGCTAAGGAACTACAAGAGATGTACAAAAGTGACAACTTTGGGGCCACAGCCGTGATTAACAAAGAACCCCAAATCAGCGATAGTGATGAAGAGCCAACGTATCTCTGGTTTTCATTGGATCGCCTCACTTCTCAGCGCTTTAAATTTGAATAAACACGCTCCGACTCGCAATTTCAGGTGAAGTCGTACGCGAGGAGATCGGATTAGATTGCGCTTAAAGTGGCAGCTTAGGAGAGAGGAGAGACAGCTGTGATTTTGTAGATTGGTGAGATGAGAACCTGACTGATGTCACTGCTTGTCCATTGGGTCCTGCTCTTTGTTAAGGGAAGAAGGGACCGCCGCCCGAGAAACTGCCCTCAGAGGGGTGAAATTCTACATCGGGAAGTCTGAGTTCAACATAATAAGGTAACGGTGCTGTTAGTAAGTCAGGCAACTAGAACGGGCTGTCAAGATGCTGGGTCATCATAATCAGGCTCTGAAACATAACCTTACTTTTCGAAGTTGGGGCAGCTGGATCACCCAGCTTTGGCTTTGACTACAGCCAAGCACAACCATTTACTGGCCACGGCTCGCGAAAGTTGAAACCCACCACCCTTTCGGCCGTCATGATGATCCTAAGTGAATAGCTCTCATTCGAGCCTCGCAGCACATCAGCCTGTAGGCCTTTATGCTCAGCCAGGTACCAAATCATTCCAGACAAAATCAGAACCCCAACCTCCAGCGCCATTGTCTATCTCAGACACATAGTGCAACATCCTGCCGGCAAAGCATTTGCCACAACAAACACTTTGGAGCCCAGTCTTCTCACGAACAACAGCTTCCAACCTTTGTCTCATCCTAAACCTGTCACGAAGGACTCCGTTTATTCGGTTTCCCGCCTAAAGGCAATTTGGCATGCCCCACGGAGCATAATACAGGTGGGTAGATGCGTATCTAAACCAGTGTTTATTCGCCGTATTATTCGGTAGTTGGAATCTTATCGCATGACTACCGTACCCTTTATTAGTGGCGACTACAGCAAAACAATTTTTTATCTCTATATATCCCGGTCCCTTTAATATTTCTATTTCACAATTACCACTGATCCTTATACTTCCAATCTTCCTGGTTCCCAGGAAAGCGTGCTTCTCAAAACATTCCATCACTGTGCGCCCGTTCCGGCTGGTTCGCCGTACGGGCGAACAGCTCTTCAGCATCCAATACAGATGTGGTCATAGCCAACAATTGGTAGCTAGCGATTAAGATCTCGACCACCCTCCCCCCCCCCCCCCCCCCTCCCCCCCGCCCTCCACCCCCCAGGACAGAATTAGCTTCAACCAATGATCACCCAAATGAGAACCCGAAGCAGCTTTGGCAGAAGCTTGACAGACTCGAAGAAGAGTTGGAAAAGCGCAAACAGGACGAGGAGGGCAACATTACCCTCCAACAAGCGGGTGCATCTTATTATAATTTTTGAGGCTAGGATGAATCTTTGTCTTTTATTTATAAAATTTGCGAAGCCCGACGAGGAGTCTCGCTTTATTGAAGTCATTGGTGAATGGCCGAGCGAGATAGGCGTGCTCAGGTTCGGCAGTCGAAGGCCATCAAATCCAAGAGATCTCGTCCAGGCCGTAAGAAAAACCGACCTGCCACAGGTCCAGGTCCATTTGGGGAGTCAATCATTCCTCTCGGCGACGTACTTGCCCTCTGACCGCAGCTAACAGAGGTGGAAGTGATAGAAGTCGCACATCATTATCCCTTCCTGAGTCGTCAAAAAACATTTTCCTCATCTTACATAGAATCCGCAGCTATTAACGATGGCATTTTTGAACGACCTTTATTGATGCCAGCCACGCACCTCACTAATGGGCGAATTACGCAGCGGGGCACGCAGCTCAGTCCGCCGAGTCAACGGGCTAAAAAGGGCAACACTGCCCTTTTTGAAGATAGATTCCATCGAATAGAATCATCGGCTTGTTTACTAGGAAACGTCTTACCTATTCGTTGACAGTTATTGAGTCTGTCATGGTGTACCTCAAGGGCCTTGTAAAAAATGTTCACCGATTCGTTAACGGTACCTACTTATACATCTAGTTCTTCGTTCGATGAGCGCTATATCTTGGCCTATATCTAAACTATTAAGCTGTACATTGTCCAAGCGTAGTATTAGTCGGACGTCTATCCGAAATTCAAGTCAGCTAGGGATTCGATCAGTCTTGCGGTGCCAGCTTGTAGTATCCTGGCCCACCTCGTGAGCTTGCATTTAAACTGCTTACGCCATTCTGCCTACTTACAACAGCACTTGTCGAAATCGAATACCTCAGCAAGTTGCTTGCAATGTCTCTCTTCACTTGTCACTCAGGCGGGTTGGGTCCTGGGATCCTTGCCATTCCGCAGCTGCTATCTCGTTTCCTTGACCGACCCGCGAAGCTGCAAAAACTGCACAATGAGGATCTCATCAAGACTTTGCATTGTTGGCTGCTCGGGTGTAGGCATGGAGAGAACTGCATAGTTCCCGTCAGTACAATTCTGATGTCATACAATGGCTCTTCGTGTGATAATTAGCACAGAAGTATACCTACCCATGATGAAAAAACAGGGAAGAAACACGATGCATGGTGATTCAAAGGGACCATCTACTGAGAGGACCGAGACGATCATGGATGCCGACCACAATAAACCCAGTGACACTGTAGACCAAAAGAATGCCAATCCTGATGAATGCAAGACAGTGGCTAAAATCAATGGCAAACCCGATGGCATTGCCTTACCCTAGTGAGGTCTAAAGACCCGACCAGGTGCCGATGTCCAAGTGCGCGGCCAACTTCTAATTCCCTATGGGGGCCTTCTGAGCACGCCGTTCAAACTACCTTCGCTGACACACATCGTTTAACGATCTCTGCTACAGTAAAGCTCTCAACCCCTTCAGGAGGTTCTTTCAAAGTGATTTGTCTCGTTCAACACGAAGATCAAGGTGGTTAGTCAATATACCTCGCGGGAAAGGAGTGAGCAGTTGCAACAAGCACAGACGTCAACGAGCCGTCCTCTACGCCGCGTACAAAATGATAGAACCTGCAGCTGAAGATTCCAATTTTGTATCAAGTAGCCCCTCTAGCTAGTGAACAGGAGGAACGGCTGAGCCAAACTGCCCCTTCACTTTTCAGCGGTGCACGGAGATCCATCGCCAGTGGATCAGTGCTGCGTCCAGGTTGACCGACACTCATAGTCATGACCACGCGCTGGGATGTCAAAAGTGCCGGGAAGACCACTGATATAAGAGTCATCGGACACAAGCTGAGGGTGTTTGAACCTTGAACGATGGGGCTATTGTGACGCTCCATCGTGATCAGGGCGTGAAAGTGATAGGGTAGGAGTTGAAAAACACAGACCGTCCATCTGGAACTCGATGCTCCAAGTTTTCGGATTCATTGGGAAGCTTGCGATCATCTCGCGGGTGTTGTTGGACTTGAAGTTGCTTCCGTATTATAGCTTACTTTGTTATCAAGCCACTTTACCGTCCGCGAACTGAAAACGTTAGAGACAGACTCTTGGGTTTGCCGCTAGTGTTACAAAATGAATGCAATCAAAGTCACATGTTATAAGCAGCTGTCTGAGTTACACGAGAGACAGTTGTCAGTTGGACCCGAGCCGTAATGAAAGACAGTGGAATTCGCATACTCCGGCTTTTTATTAGGTTTCTGCAGACACGTTACTCCTAGAGTTTTCGAAAAAGTACGCGTATTTTTCCACAAACAACCTAACAGCGTGATCAGTGAGTCATAAAGCTTTCGCTATCGTAACGAAAAGTCGCTTAAAAACAGAAGTCATGCTTTTGGTTCGACGGAAGGCATTGGATTACAAAGGTGACCTTGAAAATTGGGGCGGCGACGCGTTGTCAGGAATGTGAAGACTCCCATGGTTAACACGAAATTGTATAATGTGATAGCTCTAGTCATCCACGAAGTTCGCGAATGAGGTCTCACTGTGCCGCGTGACGTAAAAATCCGAAGATATCCTAATAAGAAATCGAAAGCCCGACTCGAAAGGCCGCAATTATAAAGATGACTACTGCCCGTTGTGGAGGGGCAAGAAGAAGTGGTTGCTGTGGAGGAGCAATCGCAATTGCAGTCCTCGCCTTAGGGCAACTGCAATTACCTAGCTACATGCTCTATCATAAGAACGATTGCTTCATTGTTATCAAATGCTCTATATTATCTGTTATCAATTCGTAATGCTTGCTCGTTGTCTATCCGCCTGTGTTGTTATTTGTTTATTCGGCACTGACTGGCCCTCGAGATGTATTTCGCCTTATGCATTGTCGCTGATGCTCAAGTATACCCTCTTTCCTCAGGCAGGATCCAGAAAGTGAGCAATTTCTCATCCTCGAATTTATCGAGCCTCCGTCGCATTGTTCCAGTACGATAGGCAACTCCCAAATCATGATGCGCAGCTCCAGGCTAGATGCCCCATTCTGAGGCCATAAACCCTTCTACCTATAGGTAATACGCTCATCAAGATCTTAGTATCACAGCCCATCCAGCCGGCTTCAACCACGTCCAAGGATCACCGCCTACATCACAAGCAGCTGGATATGGCCCTCCAACAGCTGGATCACCTGGCTTTGGCTTAGCTACAGCCAAGCACATCCATCTGCTGGCCACAGTTCGCAGATCCCACAACCCTTTCCGCATCACACTGCAAGGTGGTGACCGGTGCTAAGAAACAAACATGCGATCAATACGTCGCCTCAGTCCCTTCCTCGCAGACAGATCATCAAGTACGAACCGAGCCAATTTCCCTGCCGAGTTCAGGCCGTCTGGCGTGGGGAGGAGAACGATAAGGGGGAATACTGGCTGCGATGCGATGCCGTTATCGATGGCGGTTTCCGTTGTTTAATGTAGCAGACGTAAGATTGGTCGAACTCTATAAACGTTTAGACTTTATGCCGGTTTAAACCCCTTAGGACAAAGAACCCTCAAAAATTTCGGGCAGTTATAGGTTTCTATTATAATTCGAAAATGAACCCGACGCACTTGATACTCAGAGACTTATAACAGGTAATGAGGTGCTGCCATGTTGTTCTTTGTGACTGTGACATAGTGGTCCATCGCTCCAGCAGTCATACCTCTGGTTTTCGCCCTGACCTTTGTGGTCTTAGCCAGGTGTTTAGTGAACTCTTGCGGGCAAGAAGCTTAAGCTGCTTGAAAATGGCTTGAGGTCAGCGCGCCCAACTCACGCTCTCCCCATCAAAACAACGGGGAGCTAGGTCATCAGTAACCAACGCAGGAGAGGCACGGGATCTCTCGATGGCGAAGGACTCTCGGTGGCCGAGTTGCGGCGGCAATCGCAGGGGCAGTGAGTGCGTCAGAGCCGAGATCGACGGAGTCACTGTCGTCGTCCTTGTCGTGTTCCTCGTCGTTGGGGAGGCCACCGGAAGAGACAGAGGGAGGCAGCTGCAGCGGAGGCGATGTGGATGAATGGAAACATGAACCGGGGGCTTGATACAGTCTACCCTCAAGTGCAGCTGTCTCATGCTCCAGAGGGGAAGAGTCATATTCACCTTGGTGGCTGTTGTTGCCGGTAGCTTGATTGGCGGCAAACCGTCTATATCATCTATCATCAATTGGCAATGCTTACTCCTTATCTATTCGGATATTTGTGTTGTTTGATTATTCGGCAACATAAATGTGCTTCAAAAGACCTATTTCGCCTTTCGTGCAACAATCCATATCCTTAACTACCACCGACGCCGAAGGAATGAAAGCAACCTAAAAAGCATGTTGTTGCCTGTACTACTTTTTATAGTCACCTGCAGGTAGTTCGAAGCGGAGCCTTCCCCTTCCAGATGTACGGGGAGAACCGCGAAATTTGATTAACAGTGTGACCTACCAGTTGAACCGTAGGACACGCATAGGGCATGCGTGCCGCCCGCACACTGGACTCTCCTCGGAGCCCAACTGCTCGCAGCCAACCTGCAACAAAAATGCTTGGACACAGGTCGCGCCGTTGGAGTAAAAGCTCAATCACTTAGTATTTGTACGTCGTTCCAGTCCGGAATGAATTGTTAATAGCCCAGGTATAATCGCGACGCATCTTCTAAGGATTACCATTTTTGCCGTTCTTCCCGGGGTCAACGATTGTGTTTTCTCAGTGCTGCTGGGTAGTTCAGAGGTAGAAAACCACGGCGTGGTCTTCTGTATAAATACCGCCACCTCCACCCGGACCCCTCGACCTTTTCCCCCTCCTCTCTCAGGACCATAACCATAACCACCACCACACATTCACACCCTCACCGCACCCTCACCTCGTGTGCGATAGGTAAAATCCAAACTAGCATTCTAAAGACAAGGCTCAGGATCTCCTGCACAGCCTCAAAGGCGTCTTCCACGAGTTGCTTGATGGCATTCGACTGACCGACGTCTTCGTAACCGTGGAACGCTTCAGGAAAAGCTGTCATGAACTCGAGTCGTGTCTTGGCAGCCCTCAAAAGATGTCAGTATAATGATGAGCCGCGAATAGAGGGTATAAAACGAAAAATTTGGGAGGCCGAAGAAGTACAAAAAAAAAGAAAGGGGTGGAAATCTGGTGTAGGAGTGGGGGGATAAAAACGGTGGTCATGCTGGACTGGCCGTGACAACACGCGAAGATAAAATCGCGAAAGCTTTTTCGCGTCGATGCGATACTCGTTCTTGACATTGAAGTCTGGGATTCCGTCGCCAACCGCTCGTCGGAACGCAACAATTGTGTCTAAAAGAGGTGCAACGCACCCTCGCGGCGTTACTTCCTAAGTACGTCAGGCTTTGGCCAATGCGAACAAAGCATCGGATCTGCATCATGCCTGACCTCGACCTGCCTCATATGACCTTTGCCTCGTGATCGCTGAGAAAGCGGGTAGATTCTCCGAAGCAGTTCTCTGGTCAGCTATCGCAGCGTGCTCAAACTGACAGTGTTGCAAACTGGTGATCCATCGCAACTCCCCGCCCCAGGTGAAGAAAACAGAACGATTGGAGCAGAAAGCACTATCGTACATAACCCGCATTTGCGAGCTTGGGATTCGCTAATATCCGCCCACGGGTGCCCAGGAAAATTAAACTCCCAACTGGCTCTTTTGAGCTTGGGTTAATTGGCTGAGGTCGATTTTCTGGCTAGTAAAGCTGTTGTTCCATATGCTTTGGGTATAATGGCTCTAATCTCTATGCCGTTAAAAGGTTATATAGGCACCGAGCTATAAAATTATCGTCGCGACATAAATAATAGCTAAAATGGCTAAGGGGATCAGGGCGGCCTAGACGGTGGCGATGGCGACGGCGGCAACTATGACGATGACGACGACGGCATTTCTCCTCGACTTGGTCGTATGTCTCATTTCAACAATACGTAGGATCTCCTTCCGAGGTGACGCTTCGAGCTTGCCAGCTGCAAAACATTTTCGTGTTGCTCGTCCTTCGCGGTCGAGTGTTGAGTAGGGAGGAACCGCGACCACCATGGGGGAGAAAGGTCTATTGTGTGCCAAGTCAAATCATGATGTATTGTGATGAAGTCTCCTCATTCCTAGAGCTCCTTGACGGATTGCTTGCTTTGTATTGATATATCGTCGCATTTTTGACCGTAAAATCTTAGTAACCTGTGACGGGGCCGAGTTCGCTGATCAACGACCTAATTAGGAGCACGCACAGTTTCCTTAGCGCTCCCCGAGCCATCTCAACAAGATCAACATAGGCTTGACATAAGTTATAACTTATAAAAGATATTAGCAGCGACAGTGGTACTCAAAAGCTTGGCAGCACGGTGAGCAAAGGAGTCCCTGATTTGGTCAAAGGTCTTCGACTCAGTGCTTCGATCAAGCCATTTGACGAGAGATTCTCTACTAGCCTCTTCGCGAACTAGTACGACTTCACTGCAGCAGGCCTCTGTAACACTCGGCTGTACGGGATAGATGGCGATCCCTTCACCTTGGGCAAGTTGGCCCAGAGATGATTCTGTATAAATAAGTCTGCTTATAATTGATGTTCAGCTTGGAGATGTTTGAAAGCGCACGTCTTCCAATTCCGCCAGCTGTTGCGAGAATGATTATCTTCAAAATTGACCCAAGGTGAGGACACAGCGATCTATTCATGGTACTCCTCAGCGGGGATTGGGAGGGTGTCACACAATCCGTCATCGCCCTTTTGATAAAGGTCGTACAACGAGGCCAGTTTGCGACGGACTCGGCGGTGATTACCATATTTGGTCTGTCCAGTAACATTGACCTCAGTCATGTCCAAGTCTCCAGAGTCGCACTACAGTACTTCGATGATCACGACCGGCGTAAGGACTACATATGTCACCCCAACACGATGCTCCCCTTCAACGCCAGTGACCCTCTGCATCTTTCAATTTGCAGACAACCGTCACCGTAGTTGTGAAGGCTGCAATATCTACCGAGTGGAGCTCGGCATTCCAGTTTTTCCATTTGTTTGTTTGCGGAATCGGAACTATAATGCGAGGTTTGATCAACTATATTAGGTGGTTGAAAGCTAAGTTCGCAGTCGTAGGTACGTATGGAGCAAGCGATTCCTCAGAATTACTCGAAGCGGAAGAAGCAGAAGAAAACAGACCCAGGTACAAGTTGAGCGCAAGACAGCTCTTGCATTAGACGAAATGCTAGGTAATCGGCGGGATATGTGGCCGATAAAGGCGCAGCCATCTGGTTGAGCATGTGGGTTCGAGTCCAACCGTCAAATTACCTTGTTTTTGTTTTTCCCCGTCCGGGTGGTGCTTGTTACCGCACGCTTGCCGCCTGCTGGCCTCGATTTTTCGTTCATAGATAGGGCATGTTTGGAGTTTTAAATTCTAGTGCCTGATTTTTCAGCTACGCTACGGTGACTGGGCGGCGACCTACAGCCATTCTGCCTACGATAGTGTTATATCGTCCCATTTTAGGTGACGGGTCACGAAGCGGCAGAAGTGGCCATCAGAAATGTTGCGTGACCATTCTTTCTGCTCTATTACCAGGCTTAAAATCACGCCGGGCTTGAAATACAAAGTCTAATTCACCATGTTTCGAGGAGTTGAGAGAGCTAGCTACATCCTCTGGATTCACGTTTTCGGGGGCCTCCCGGAAAGCCAAGCGATGCTGATGGATGATGAGGTTTAATTCATTGCCGAATAAACGAACGAAAACGCATCCGGATAGATGACGAGCAAGCGTTTCGAATTGATAAAGTTCATATAAATAGCTTTGATACCAATCAGGTTACCGGTTTTGCCGTAGAGCATGTAGCTTTTTTTAGGCCAATAAGTATCTATGACGTGTAAGGCAGAATAAAGCTCGTTTCACGTTCCTATCCCTCGTCTCAAAATGCCTTCACGAGCCCAACAGTCGATATACCAGGCAGCCAAGGCTCTGCCCTATCCAGGCGTTAACGAACTAGGACAGTTCTTCTGGAACAAGACCCCTCTCCCCGGTGAACTCACTGAGGAGGGCTTGAATCTCCAAAATTGCTTTTGACCGCTGTTCGGCATATGTGCTGATCTCTCCATGGCGCAGGGCTGAGTGTTGTCAAACGCGACTTTGAACAGCCCAGTTACCTTGGGAGCAGTGAAGGGAGGCTCGACACGGTCTGGGCAGTGCAATTAGAGAGCTTTGGCAACTTCTCTTTTCTCGTTCTTTTCGAGAAAAACTTCACATGTGCGAGAAGCCTTCAATTTGGCGCAGAAAATAATGTTTTTAGATAAATTTGGAAGTGAGAATTGGAGGTTATCGGCGTGATGGGCCGCCTCCATGGAAGAGCTGTTTGACTGCGAGTAGCTCGTTGATCTCCGTGCAGATCCGTCGCTTGAAGACCCATTCGGGTGATTCGCTTTTGCCTGATTGGGGCTCACGATCACTTCTGGCTGCGAGTATGCGCCCTTCGCAATAATCGAGCCCGTCGATAACAATGTTGCGGAGGAGATTGCTCTCCATTGCGCATACAGAATTCTGTTCCGAGAGTTAAAACGATACCTTGACCTCTATAAGGAAGCGATAAGTTACTTCGAGGCCCATTAATATCGAGTTCCTGACAGACTCTCTTGACGGGCTCAAGATGGGAAGCAAGGCCTGGCAGGGCATACCAAGTGCCTCGAATACCTTGCCAGAGGACGTCCAACATCCTTTTCTCGAGCCTTTGGAGGTAACTCAACGGAAAACAGAGCGCATGGCCCGGATCGTACACTGTCAACCGATAGCCATCACTGAGCTTAGTTGTTCATGACTTTCTCATAAAGGCACCCTAACAAAGTAACTCCTATTCCGCGGATAATCGAGGTATAGAGTGGATACCAGTACTCCATTTTCACGTCATGATCAAGACTGGTTTACAATAGTGGCACCAGATGTGCAGTGGGACAGTCTTGGATACCTTGCGTCCTTCGACGTAAACAAATTATCTACACAACCATATATTCAATGCCAAATTCGACTAGAGTGCAATGTTGAAATCTGACCAGAGCGATTATCATATTGGCCATATTCTTGATCAGAATAAGATCCATGTTGCTGCCGTGTAGTTGACACAAATGGCACAGCGCTGCTTGCCAGCTGCCTCGTCTTCCTGGTAGGAATATTCGTCGTACTCCTTCTTCGTGCTGCTGCCGTATTCCTTGTGATGGGTGCAGTTTGAGATGATTGAATGTAAGGTAGTACCTAACTCATCGCATTAATCACGGTCCCCGCCTCATTAATCTTTGCCGCATCTATTGCATCGCGGATTCTTATTATACGTAGGCATATCCAAGTTGCTTTCCTTTTGTATGATGTACTATGGCCTGCGCCAGCATCTTTCACACCGCAAGGTTATCCCAGACTCAGATGGCGACGAAGACGACCTCATTCCCTAGACTACATTAACATCGTAATGCTGTTTTTAAAGCAGCACGAATCATATTTTATAAGTATAATTAGAGGACATACTCTGGCTGTATATGGGCCCGCAGGCCTGGTGGTTGATGGTGGCCGAGTCCGTTCCTGGAGAGTATGATGCTGGCCCGCAGCCCTGATGTCGGGGCTCGGCGAGTTTCCGGCTGGAGAGACGTCGTTGACCCGGAATCCTGCCTGCTCGGGGAACTCCAGATGGATAAAGATCCAAGACCTGATTCTGGATACAACCTACGGCGGAGCTTTCTTCTTTCGATGGCGGACGAAATCGGACCTGATAACGATTTTAAAGAGAATATCCCGATATGTCCTCCTTTTTGGTTGGGGGCACCTGGGCATGAAGTAGGTATATTTATATATAGGAATCGAGCGGAATGTGGGAACGATAGATGGCAGAGCAACATTGCAGGCCTGGCACTTATAGAGCAGCTGGAAGAAGTCGTCGCTAGTAGCCTCTACTATAGCTTGCTCGCACATAGCGCATTGACTTGCGTATAGGCAAAGAGAAGGCCTCTTCGGCATACTTCACGGAGCCACAGGCATTGCCAGTTACCCCGAATCCCAGCAGGAGGCCGATGTGCCTCTCGCCGCCGAGATCGTCACGGCGATCCAGCGGATGACGAGACTAACCAACTTAAACCTACAGTTACAGAATTTCTCACAGGCCCAAATGCAAAAGATGCGCGCGTTGTCACACAGCCAAATATTCCCACGGAATGTGAGTACATCCAACAAGTTCAAGTAGGAGATACAAGCCAATCCAGAAGTATGGATCAAGAGGCTTGGCTTTGATTTGATTTCCGAATAAACGGAAAGCTACACATCCGAATAGATGGTCAGCAAGCATTCCGAATTGATGAGAGCCGACATAGACGGATTGACCACCAACTATGCTGTCGATGGAGCATGCAGCAGGTTGCTTCAAGGCGGGGATTCCGGCTTGGTAACCCCTAAGATATGATGTAGGAGAGAGGAACTTCACGAATTTGAACAAAAGCTCGTTGATCCATCAATTGTTATAGGAATGAGACGTTCAGACTGAGTAAGAAATCAATTAATGTCTAAAGTGTATACGTCGCTTATGCAACACGCCTGCACAGACTCAAGGTATCTGATCTCACTCGACTTTCAAGTAGCCAACCTACAATATACCAGTAACCAATCACCTGCAGCAGGAAACCAAGTATTCTATTCCTAACTCATTATAGTATGAAAGTGAAAGATAGAGCGGTTCTTTATTTCATTGGTTACCTCGAAGCTCGTGTTAGTGTCCAGCCCTTTGTCTTTAGGACAAAGCCGTTGGTTCCTGGCTTACAGGACTCGGACAGGGGTCAATGTCGCGACCCCGCGCTGACCCAAAGCACGGAGGCAGCATTAGACATCCGTCAGCCTTATTGCAACACCTCAAAGACATCTTCTTTACTCTTCATTTGCAACTATATAGAGCTGAGAGATGTTATTACCATGCTAGAATACTAGACAAAATCCGACAACGCGACACGAACGAATCACCCAATGACAGGCAACCTCAGCATGCAGCAGTCCATCCACACTCCTCTCCATACCCATCTCGAACTCCCTCTACACACCATCCTCCAAGCACCATGAGCAGCACCGAGAAGCGGAAAGCCTCCAGCATCCGCTCAACGAACTCAACCCGAAGCTCCAACAACATAATCGCCGCACCACCGCGCGCGCAATTCATCCGCACCGCAGCCTCCGCCTCGCCCCCAACCGCCGACACCGAGTCGCTCAGCGAAACCCCAGTAACCAGCTCCCCCTCCCTAAAAGACAACACACCATCCTCGCGAGAAAAGAACCTGCACGACAAAATCGCCGAGCTAAAACGCGAACTAGCAACAACCGAATTAGAATTCAGCCGTGCCCTAGACAAGCTCTCCCAATCCGAGAGCGAAACAGCCAGTTTCTGGCAGACCAAGCACGCCACCCTACACCAACAGTACCTGCGCCTAGACACGGAGCTCCGCGTCCTACGCACCGAGGTCGACGTCCGCGAAGCGGAAAAGCTAGAACTAAGAGAAGAATGGGAGCTGCTGAAGCAATCACTCAGAGAAAAAGACGACGAGATACACGCCCTGCGGACGCAGATCCAGGGCTTGAAGCAGTGGGTGAGCACGAGTACGAAGAAGAGCGATCAGGTCAGCGATGAGGAGTTCGGGGAGAGCTTTGCGAAGCTTAGGAATGGGCTTCAGAATTGGGCTGTTTCGCATTTTCGGAAGACGAGCTTTGGTAGGTTGAAATGCACTTTATTGGGTTTACTCAGATGCGACAGGTATGATGCGAGCTGGCTGACATGGTGAGTGATCTAGATATAGAGGGTGCGAGTCAAGATGTCATTGATGACCTCGGGCAGCTTGTGCCCATGTATGAGGAGCTTGCCGTCAGTGAGACGAAAGCCGCCTTTTTGCAGTCTATCGTCTCCAGTATCCTTGTAGAGATGGTTTTCCAGGAGTACTTTGTTGGTCTTCCGAAAGAACAAGCTACACAGCTAGGCGAGATTGAGAAGTATCTGTCGCAACTTAGTATGTCTAGTGACTTTTGGAGACACATCTATGCAACTCTGCTGATCACATACTGCCAGATTCTGTAGAAGCAGTCAATGAGTGGCGGGCCATGACATTAAGCATGCTCCGCAAAGAGAGCGTCGCGGAACTACAGTCCGAGACGGATGCTCTGGTACAGAGAGTCGTTGAGCGGGTAAATAAGATCATGAGCAGCATCACCACCGTACAGAGGACAGATGTTCGAGATCAAGGACTTTATGTTCTTGTCAACAACGCCATCAGCCTAGCCCGGCTATTAGTTGCGCAGAAGGCAGTATTCAAGGTCACGATGCCCAAGATCCAGCCCTATCAACGCGTGATGTTCGAAGCTGAGACAATGGATCATATTGGAGAGGAAGATGAGGATAGCCTCATCGAACGAGATGTCCGTTGCGTCACCTTTCCTGGTATCATTAAGACCGGCGATGAAAATGGACATCAGATGCAGTTCCGCAATGTCATTGCTAAAGCCAAAGTTCTGTGCAGTCCAGAGTGAAGCACAATATAGGCACGATGGTTCAATGAACTTCGCGCTCTAGCATCAGCGCTGCCGTTCGAATAGTTTACAAATCCGAGTCTACAAGAGACAGCCCACGGTTTGCATGTGGCCACGTATGCTTTGACCGCAAATGAAACAGCAGGCGCTTTATTCTGCGAATTAACCACTATTGATATTCAGGTTCACCGCAATTCGCATTGCTTTGGCATTGGATAATAGACTCCATTGGGGGCCAAAAAGCGGTGTGTCAGACAATTCATTGCCAACTAAAGCACTCCGCGCCAGTGGAGATCTGTTTTCTTACCTTGATCTGAGCTGTAGCCGTATCCCAGAACTGTATTCACCTGTAACGGTTCGCCTACAACGGTTCGCAGCTGCTCTTTTGTCAATGATGGCCAGTGCTGTGAGCTGTTGCCGCGTTATCGCCAAGCTCGGATATACGTGATTGGAAAGTGCAGACATCTGTCACAGGGGCCCATTAACCGCAGTCTCTTTTCTCAAAAAGACCATTCCCCATAATCGGCAGCAGATTAGATATCGTTGCAGAAAGTCGAGTTATAGAGCCGGTTTGGAGCAATAGATGCGTGCTTCCGTTTTCGGCCCAAGAGTAACCCCAAGTAGCTGGGAGCCACTAAGAAGCAAGCAATAACCTCTGCTACCAGACAATGGAAAGAGTGAGAATTGGGGGGCAGGGAGAACTATTGGGGAAATTGAGGCTCTGCGAGCTCCGACCCCCCTAGCAGTTGCTCGGTTCTTCACCCCTCAAGCTCCGGGCTGGATGCCCACACCAAGCAGACGCAATCATCCAATGGCATCAGCGGTTCCGCAATGCACTCATCCCGTCTGTTGAACACGAGCCTATGATCTTGGGTTGGAGGGGTCCTCATCCAATCATGTTAAGGCTCACGAGCCCAGGTTTCCTGGCGGATATGTAGATGCCAGCTCACCATGGGGAGTAGATCATGGAGTTGCATCACATGTAAACAATGCATGCATTCTTTCATGCAGGAAGAGAAAAGCGAAATTGTCATCTGTATAATCGAGACAGTTCCGCATCCTGGAACCCTGTTAAATAATGGTCCACTGGCGTAACTACTGATCGCCGTTGTGGCGAGAGAACGGTTGCGGTCTTGTGTTGTTGCTCGACAAGCAACGCACTATGGCGCCTTGCATATTACTAGAGCCACGGTCGGTTAATATCGGTGTAAGTAGTGGACTTGGCTCGTTGGCAACGTCATACTTCAAATCATCGCTAGGAGGGGATAGCCAGGCATCTGTAGAATCGGGAGGCAAAATGGGCCAGGAATATGCAATCAGAGTAACCAAGCGAGCCAGCTCAAACATCGGATGGGGACAAAAAGGTGCTTGTGCAACAGGGATGAATATGGAGAGAAGTTAAGACATGCAGGAAGTACCACCAAACGAGATATCTCACAGAAGGGACTCGCCACTGGGTGGCCCTACCATTTATGGAGAAAGTGGTAGCCATCCAATATTGGGGTTTGAAACAGACGAGTTAAGCATACTGGTCGTCGTGGCACCACTCCGACGGCCGGTTGACTGTGACTACAATCATACCGGAATGTAGCAAGCAGCAACTCGAAAGCCGACACCCGTGACGTTCCGTGGGGTTAACTGCTAACTGCCAGTGACAAGAGAGTTTCGAGATACTATGGAGGTATATGATGAAAGCGACTGGGGATGACCCCCATCGCAAACTCCTGCTGAAGCGCGGCAACGGCCCGGTCGACAGAATCTCATTGACGGGATGATGTATGGCTGACCAGCGTGTACGGAGGCTAGAAATTAATATAGAGCCTGCATTGTGGCACGTAGGACGGAAATGCTCTGGCTGCAGCATCGACACAGCATCCCCAGAAGACGTGGAGGGAACAAAGGCGTCGAGCTGACTGTTGTGCACAATCGTGCCAATGCGCGGGCCAGAAATCGAGAAATTGAATTAATACTCCGAAGTTCTTTCCTGTGTCCGCGTGCATCTGAGATTAGCTGAATAACGAACAGAACGATACACATTAAGCCAGTCGCTTTCTTGCTGTAGCATCATCTAGGAGTCGAAGAATCAAGACGCGACCTGCTTGATTGCTCTCCGCATGCGCCAAGACTGAAGGTCGATGGACGGTGGTAGCGCCTTGGATGCATGGTGGCGTGTTCCGTTCTATCAAAGGCCCAAATACCCTGTGCAATGTATGTTTTCGGAATAGAACGAGGGCTATGGGTTGCGGTCCGAACCTAACCTATCGCCGCTGTTCTCCACCGGTCCAGTTATACGCGGATCTCAGGCAGGCGGTAGTAGATAGAAGGATGCTTGAACTTATTTTTGGTCGGCTATGCATGTCAATACACATGCATCCATGACTTCGCAGGAGGCGTTCGAAGGACACGAGTAAAGGATGGTGGCTCCCGGGGTTTGTGAAGTGAAAGAGGGTGTGATGACTTCCGATGACTAGTTTGTGGGAGGTTTTACCGCCGGGTCCATGGAACCTTTGGTACTTTCATGAGTGGCATCAAATGATGATCCCGTCCCATCACGCCTGTTGTATCGGACCAGTAGGGACCTTATGAGAAGTTGGTGACCCTGCATTTGGCATCCCGATGTGCTAGTGCGTTGTCGTTCCGAGTCTTTTGTCCGAGTGTCGCTAGACTTGTGCATCTGAACCCCTCCTTCGTTCGTGTCGTGGTAGTTTGATATCAGCTCGAACATAAACTAAGAGGACCCCAATCGATTTCAGATTGCCAATCTAATCTTTTCTCATTCTTCAACATCGCTCCGTCTCGGAGACACAGTCGCTAGCTGCCATCGACGTGGCCTGTTTGGCGCATTGTGACTTTGGACATCATTGGACTGGCTTGTAGGCGAAGACGCGTATAGCTGGGATGTTCCATGGTGGTGATAGGCAGTCCCTCTTCCTTCGCATGCTCAGTCTTGTGAATTGAGTCTCTGTCGATTGCAGCATCGCATTCACACTCACGTGAAGCCCGAAACATCCGTAACAACAACAACACCGGGCATATCGACCCTTGCAGTTTAGCTTTCAGGCACCTCTCGGTGGACATCCTAGATTCGCTGGGTTCGCAACGGTGGAGGGACGTTGTTACCTGATCTGGACCCACCATAGTTTGTGGAAGTTTTTGGCCCCCAAACTCGTGTGAAGTCAACGTTGAAGCAATTGTCCATATTTAAATTCAGAGAATCGCAAGCTCGTCTCGTTGTTTCCAGTCCGACAACTCCCGGGCCTCTAGCTTCGTTGCCTATTCAGTTCGGTGCTGAAGGCGACGGCCAGCGCAACTGGCAACAAGAATATCGCTCCTCCGCACTGTCAGCCCGCAGCCCTCAGCCCGCATTGTCGGTTGTCCCACATCATGGGGTCTGGCAAGAGGCATACCAGTTTTTCCTCGACAGAATCCCATCACAGCGGTGCAAGTTCGCTCTTTTCTAGCGGAGCAAGGTCTGCCTGGTCCTCCGCCACTGCTGGGACATCTTACTCAGCGGCGACGGTAGCATCCGGGGTCCCTCAAATCGCACACATCCCTCGAACTCTTCCTTGCGAATTTGTGGGTTACGGTGAATGCCAATTGACGTTCGACTTCGATGACGTCGAACGCTGGATCGAACACATCATAGGGGCACATCTCCATGATCGATTGCCTAAAAGGGCGTTATGTTGGTTCTGCGACGATTATGTTTTCGACTATAAAGATCAATATGCCAATGGGGACCGCCGCGTTAATTACGACAACCGGATGAATCACATCCGAGAACATATTGTCTATGAAGGGAAGACATTGGCGGACATCAGACCCGATCATGACTTTAATGCCCATCTGAACGACAACGAACTGATTTCAACAAACGCGTACAACGGTGTGCGTCGGTGGTCTGAGGCACCGATAGGCCCATGGCTCTATGCTCACGATGCTGTGCCATATGAGATGGAAGTACAAGCCGAGCGCAGACAGCGCCAGTACATCAATCCTCACGATGCGGATAGGAAAGAAAAGAGGCGAGAAAGGCATGGCAGGCGTTGAACGTCATGCAGGACCGAGACCTGTCCTTGATTCCTTTTCCTAACTCATCAGTGCCAAGGGAAACAATTGATGTCGCATCGACGGCGAGGTGGAATAGAGTTGAAAGGAAGAGGCGTACCACACCACATACGTTTGACAGACCGGGTCTCTTTTGATCTCATTTCAGAGCTTTAACGTTATTTTCATTGTTCTTTAATGTTTCCTCGTCGGTCGCCGAGGCTATCTGGGCGTTTGTTTCTCCTCCCTCCTGAGATAGCTCTTGGGTGGTATGGTAAAGACGTTGGGGGTGTCGTCAAGATATATAAGCTCAGACACCAATTGTAGTGTGTGGATCGACATGAGGCATACAGCCTTATCCAAGTGCCGCCGAGCGGGCCGCATGCATCATGCTGGTGCGTTTGCCTTGCAAACCAAAGTGCACTTCTGCATCTTGCCTCATTGTGCAGAGAGGAAAGCGGGCAGGGATAGCCAGCACTTGTACGCAGGGGCTGCTCTCCACTCAGAGGTTAAGCACGCGACTTCATTGTCCTCCGGGGCGCTGCGTTGGGACTCTAGCCTCGTTGCAATCTTGTCCGGCGAGGGCTATTGGTTCAGTGGTTGTGCATCTCATTGGTTGACTGGAAAAGACATATATGTCGGGCGTAGGGGATCCTGGGTTGGATCGGGTTGCCAGCTTGCTGCCCTTGCAACCTGATCGATGAGCCTGGGTGACCTCGCATGCCTGAGACACGATAGGACGTTTGACGATTCACGATTCATGATTGGGCTGGCGTTTCGCTTTTCTTGCTCTGTTGCGTTTTTGTCTGGCTGAAGTTTGGACTGCGAGTCTCCGGTGGGGGGGGATACCACAAAACAGAGCACATTGAATGTGAGAATGGCAAGATTGCAGGATACGATTATTAGCCATGCCATCTGGATGGTCAAGGCTGAATGCTAGAAACACGAGGAATCTACGCTCAATATTAGCTCTCTCCTTCTCTCACCGCAAGTCGTGCCTTCTGCCTAGGTGGCGAGTGTGAGCCCGTGCTTGCCTTACTGGTGGGTGTAAGTCAGACCGCCTGATTCTGCCTCGTTTCCTCAGCTGGGGAGATACTGCACGGACGCCGCGGCCCCTCACCCAATTCTAGAGTGATGTGGTCTCAATAGAGTGTCACGAGCCGAATAATGTGTGAAGTCGTAATACTACTGTAGGTCAGGATGTAATAGTAAAGTGTGTGTCTATATAAGGGCGCAGCGGCGCCTGGCACTAAAACGGACGGCCATCACCGGCATCCACTGTAACGATGCGAGGCCGTTTTTGCCTCTTTCCCTGGCACAGCCCCCTTCCATCTCGAAAGTGCACTTTTCTGTGCGTCTGTCCTTCTTCATTATCCAATCGGAGTTTTCATATCCTGCAAGACATTTGCGATTGTGAATCAGAATTTCCACATAAAGGCGGCGAGACGAATTGTGCGCTGAGAGGGAATGACGAACACACGTTTCATCAGCCTATGTCCTCATCTAGGACTTTGCTCTCTCCGCCCAATCAACTCCGCCTCACGCGGACTCATTTATTATTTATCAGAACTAGCCATGCTAATTTCAAATTTGATTACTTACAGAGCATAGAACGCAATAATAGTGCACGCAAATAGTGTGAGTGGGCCTGCGGAGTATCGATTCCCATTTCTCTGCCTTTTTGGTGCGCGCCCTCGTTCTCAGCCTCAACGTTTGGTTGCCTCGTTTCGAGATCGCCGAACTCTACAGCAGGCTTCCCGCGCACCGCAGAAACCCCTTGTCTTCACCTTCATTTTTCAATTAAATAGTTGGACGGCGGCATTGATACAGATGATGGCTGGGCGCAATATGTTGTCAGACTTTAGGGAGCATTAGGCAGCAGCGACGATGGCGATAATGAGTGTGGGGAAACATGACTTGATGGTATGACCGTATGTGTAACTCGATGGTGTTTCAATGAGCTTTAATCTGTGAATTCTAGAGTAAATCAATGCCTTGGAGAGGGCATTATGTAGTCAATTTGGAATTAGTGCCACGTCCTTGCTGCTATTAGAACGCACTCAAACTCCGTGATCTCTGAGAAGTGCAGCTACCAATCTATCCTGTATGCAGTTATTGATGCATCTCCCCGTTACTGTTCATTCACATTTTTCGTCGACATTGCTCAAAAGGGGTAAAGTTTTCCGAATCAATACAAACACAGTTTCTCTCGAATGCCGGGATGCCTGAATAGTGTGACTGTGTGAACTAGTCCGGTACGAAGATAGAGCGAGAACACAATCTAGGTAACCACTTAACCTCACGTACTCCGTGACGAGGTTAACATCATCAAACACTCATGCAACTCATGGCAAACATAATTGGAGAGCCTCAATATCATCTTAGTAACTGACATAAGACCTTGAACTTCCCTAAGAATCGGACAAGCCCTGCTCAAACGCCCACGAACGCAAGGTGTATCAAGAGCGCTGAATATTTACATCTCAACTGAAGCATACTATACATGAGTGCAGGCCCCAATCTCAAGAAAAAAAGAAGAAAAAGAAAAAGAAAAAAAGCCAGCCTCTCTCGAATTTCCTCCCCGTCGACCATGATATTTTTTCGACATCCTACGTTGATAAATCTTGCCACACACATTCGGCTATGAGTCAGTTTAGCCTGATTTTACCAGGATTCAGTCCATTGCTCATAGTAAACGTACAAGTAGTACACAAAAGCTGCGACTTTCAGAGACTAGAAAACGTTCTAGGGACACGAATATGACAATACACAATATTAGGGGAAAGCTGTCATGCTCATCTCACTACCGTTATCAACACTGACATAGTACTAACTACACTCAACGCCATTTAGCATCCTGCTTCTCGATTTGACAAAAACTGATATATCTAGCGGTCGCGCCTGTAACAGAACCACTCCGCACAGCTCAATAAGCGGACAATTTGAGTGTAATTTTGCACGAGAAGAGACAAGGACAAGGAACGAGGGCGGTGAGATCCAGCCATTAACGGCTTCCGCCTTGAACAAGCCATAGAATTGAGAACCAGTCCCCCATTCCTCGAGAGTCAGGACATGCCAGGTACACTCGAGATCATGCAGATTTATAGCCGATGATGAAGAACTATCGTCAATAAGAGCTACAATGAGTACTATTTCTTGATATTCTACGAGCCGAATAAGCAGTAACGGTGTCAGATAGTACCTTTTTGTAAGCTGGAGCTTGGAACACATACGTTCAAAATACCGGTCTTTTCCAAGCACTCCTTTCGTATAGCAATGAAGTCGCCGATTTTAACGTATTGAGGGAGTCAAGTAGGGGCTCGCTACTTGATTCCAGCCTCTACCTTGATAGTACCAATACGACACATCAGACTTATTCATCCCAGCTCAGAGATCGGAAAACAGATCGAGCTCGAAATTTACATAATCCCGACACATCTCACAACCTCACAATCGCAGCAACACAACATTATCCACATATGGTCTCGCAAGCGTAATACTGATAGATATTAGACTCTACAACCGCCTCTTATCGCCTGCACGCAATGAACATCTCCCAGTATATGTCTCGTATATCCCCCATGTATAATATAAATATATATCGCGCAATGCAGTCCCTTTTCACATCACCCTAATGCCCCCTAATGAAACTCCGCCTCAACCCTCCCATACCTAACCCCATCAACCTTCAACTCAAATCCCAGCCCAGCAGAATCAACAATCATCTCGAGGGTAAAATCCAAATTATCAAACTCGACCCCCCTCGTCGTCGTAAGCCTCGTAAACAAGCTCCTCGGCACCGCGCTCAGATCCGTCGTGAGCGTGCACGTGTGGATCAACTCCTTCGAGTACGCAGCCGGCGGTTCGTCCGCATCACACGCGATCAGATCGTCTGTCACGACGAGACTCTGACCCGGGCGGAAGTTCCGCGTGTAGTGGAAGGCTATGGGGGATAGGGGGGAGATGGCTTCGCCCTGGGGTTGCGTTAGGAAGACTCGGGGCTAAGAAGGGTTTTTGAGAAGAGGACGCACCTTCGCGATATGCCACTGCATCCGATCGCTGACCATCCAGCGTTCCCAAAGCGGGGACCAGTATCGCTCGCTGACGCTGTGTTTCTCCTCGTCATACACCGTAGCGTAGCTAGTTCCGTAATGGTATCTCGCCTTTCGGCTGATGACCATGTTACCCTCCAGACCCCTCAACACCGCACCTCTGACCACTGCCGTCCAAGCGTAGAGCGGCTGCATGACCTCGATGCTTCCGTTTTCGCCGACAGCTCGCGCCATGGCGTGTGTTGGACGCTCTGAGTATGGCGGTGGGGCACCGGAGGTGAAGTGTGATTTGAGACGCTTGTAGAGGTATTCGGATTGTCCGAAACCGCCGACTAGCACGATGCCGGATACGATGCCGCCTTTGTTGCGGAGCCCGTCGACTTGTCCTTGAACGAGGTCGCAGACTTCTTTTACCACTGGCTCGAAGATCTCTTTTATTTCTGCTGAGGTCAGGATGAGGAAGCCGGAGTCTAGGCGGGCTTCTTCGTCGTCTGGAAGTCCGGGGAATCTGTAAGCAACAGTGAGATTAGGAATTTGTCTGAGTACAGTGGCACAAGGCGCTGGGAATGACAGTACGTACGGCACGTTCACCTCCTGGTGCTCGTCTTCATTGAAATTCCTCTTGACGAATTCCTCAAAGTACTTGAGACCCATTTGCCACGTCTTAGCCTTCTTCATCTTCATCTCATCGAACCGAGCATGGCCTAGGCGTCCACGAACATGTTCCTCAAACCGGTAATTCAAGAAGGCACTTCCGCATAGGCCACCTGTTCCGACAGCGGACTCCTCGACCCTTAAGGGTTTTAAAGAGATGATCTTGTATGCAATCAAACTGTTCCTTCAGTCAGTCGCACACAAAAATAGAATAACTAGCTTGGGTGAGAGTACATACTCAACAGTGCCACCACCAGCATCACAAACAACGAAGTTATCCCCTATATTCAGATGATTAGGTTGTATAGCCTTGAGAGTATACACCGCAGCAGCTTCCGGCTCGCTAATCATCTGAATGTCCGACTTAGAGCCCATGCCCGCTCTCTCAGCAGCCTGCAGCGTAGTGTTCTTCGCAGCGTCCGACCACACCGCCGGGCAAGTCAAGACAAACTCGACCTTGGTCGAAGCCATGAACGATTCGCCGTATCGCCGCGTGAGAGTATCCATAGTGTGCTTATAGATCTCTGTCAAGTAGTCGCTGACACCATCAACGACATTCTTGTTGAAGTTTTTGAGTTGCGTCGCGGTCTCCTGTGGACTGACATAAAACGGCAGCTTCTGCTTTCGGTCGAGGAAGAGCTTTATACACCGTATACGAGACTCCTCTGGTTTGAACTGGAAACCCCATTTCACGTTTGGATCATCGCCTGGCTTCGAGTCCGGAGGGTACACGTAAGTGATCTCGGTCGGTACCTTATCGGATGTGATACCGTTTCCACCAGGCCAAGTCTTGATGATTTCCACATCGTCAGGTGTCGATGTATAGACGGCAGCAACTCTGTCGCATCAGTTAGTAAAGAAAACAAGTATGATTGAGTTTTCCATAGTAGAATTACAACAAGCCTGAGCGTCTCATCGTATAGGTACGGCACCATCGCAGTTCCATGCTCTTATCCCGAGCTAAAACAATACTCATAACCAATACCATGCCAATGAAGAACAACTCACCCTGAGAATGTCGTGCCAAAATCAACACCGACAATGAGCCGGTCATTCACGGGCATCAACTCGCGTGCCGGCTCCCGTACTGGGCCATTGATAGCCTCGGTCGACGACGGCGGGGTATAATTCGTGAAATAATTTCTGCTCGCTTGATTTCTCGGACTTGGCGATGTCCGGATAGGCAGATTGATATTCATGATGTCGCTTGCTACCTCTTGTCGGGTCCTGGTGTACAGGGCCCGCTCATCCCCCAGGTCAGTCTCCTATATGTCTCTCAAGCACGTTCGCATGTGATGGGTATGTCTCCAGAGAGATTCGAATCTTGAATGCGCCTTGCGTTAGTCTCACTTGACAATCACTTGGACTGAACAAATCGCTACTGAGCAGCTCGATTAACGAGGAACACCGACTGATTCGAACTTGGCCAAAAAATTGACGGCGTTATGCGACAGTATGGTACTATAGCGGCGCAGCGAGAGGTCTCACTCAGCCATGCACAGCCCTGACTCCGACCGACTGCCTGAGCTGAGGGGAATTGAATTGGGGTTGGTGGGGAGCGAGCAGTCTGACGCCAAGTGGCTCAAGCCGAACGAGAGCAAAGGGGTTCAAACAATTCTTAAATCGCCACCAGCGCATTGAATTTATAAAAGCTACAATTCTACAATGCCATAACTCATGACACGAGCCTATGCCTTCAAGGACAACTTTGCAAGCTCCTCGACGTCAGACCTTCCTCAAACAAGCAGCACGCCAGGCAGCTGGTTTATTAATCCTGCTGCCTGACTGCAACGGCATCAGTGCCAGCTGCATCCCACCACAGGCGGCCCGCAGCCACTTGTTGCTCGAGGCGCAGCACGTTACCATCATGGAAGCCTGCGACCCGTGCAGCTAGAGATTTGCTTAAGAGATTTATTTTTCGGGTTGGATACGAACAATCTGTTACCCCACGAGGTAAAAATATTCAGCCAGTCACATGTCATTGTTTCAGACTTCAATGAGGTGACTGTAGGCGGATTGGTATATTTGATTATTGCTAGGTGGGCAAGGCCCTGCTTGGTAAGATAGCTACCTAGGTAGGTGTATGTTCGCTAATTGGTATCTTGTAAAACCCCTCAAAAGATGCTGTCTTACGTGCAAGGTGATGGATGCTGTCTTTATATATATATAGTGCATCTGATCGTCGACCTTTGCTGTAAATGTAAATATGCTGGCGATACAGGCAGTCGCCGGATATCTCGATATGACCTGATTTTTTTTGTACAATGTGGTAAATGGGGAGGCCACACGTCATGATGCGTCGCAGAATCTCCCGAGCTGACCATCCCCAGTGAAATGTGCTTGGTTAAGACACTTAACCCCTTGATATGCCTGACAAAAGAAACTACCTGCTCTCGGTATCACCCTCGATTTTGCATTCTCGAAAAAAACAAATCTATATTGGGGTATTCTCGAATCGAATAAGAAAGTGCAGCCTCAACTGCAACTGATGAGGATCCATCAGTTTTCGGGGTATTGTAGACTGAGATTGTGCGTGGAAGAATCAAAGCAAAGGTCGCCCGATCAAGATCCGAGACCATGTATCGTTGAGATCAACTCAAGATTGGCAATCATGTTAAACGAGTGAATTCACGATGCCACCTGAGACGCCTTTCAGCCTTCCGAAAAGACCCACAAGCCCCAAACACCATGCAATGTCAAAATGATACAAATCAGGATTTGTGTACGTCGATGTGCCGTGGCCGCAACAAGTGCGCGCCATTAGAATCTGTTTCCAGCGGCCCATATACTGGCAGCCGCAGAAGAAGCCCACTCGCTCTCCTCGTATGGTGGAGTAGGCCACTTTTGCTGTGAGTCTCTTGCCGCATGCTTTCGGAGATCAAGCGGTTTTGGTGTAACAGCGTCCTGCCCTTCTCCGAACATGACAACGTTGCCATTGGCCGACGGCGAAGGCGTTGGGTACGGATTCGAGAGCCCTAGATTGCTGGCAGACTGTCTCAGGTTGTTGTATTTGCCTTCTTTCTCGAGTCGTCGCATGGCACGGTGGGTCGAGTTCAAAACCTCGTCAAGCAACTCGTCTTCTTCTTCTAGAGCCTCACCCTGTACACCGTGAGCTCCCTGGGCTCTTCGTGTCCTACTTGAGATTGGTCCAGCAGTGCGAGCCGCGCCAATCAAATTGTCCACAGACCTAGGTTGTTGGTGCGGAAGCGAGTGATGACGCTTTAGGTGGCCGCTAGAAGCTGCCGTGTGCATAGGAGGAGCCGGGACGCTTGTATATTCAGCTGGCTGAGGAGCCTCTCTAACAGGGCCGAGTGCGTCATATGCGTCCACCCGAGTGTTTGAGCCGGACTGGTCAGCGACCATAGACGATCTATTGCTTGCCCATGGTCCGCATCCGGCTTGGGCTTCAATATCATCCAAGGAGGGTGATACTGGCGTCTGATGCCGTCCGGAGAATCTTCTCGCGCGCTTTCGTAGATGTGAAAAGAAACTTTCTTTTTGGCCGCCACTAGGTGGTGATGCAAGACCAGTACCGTTGAGCGCACGCTCTGCCTGTTGGCGATGTAATTCAGTGTAGTTGTTAGTACTCGAGGCAACGGACAACTGACGACCAAGCTTCTTGGCCGTCTTGTCATCATTTGGTGCGCGTTGAACTCCGTTGGCATAAGCATCATTGTATACTGCCTGCCGATTTGATGCTTGTGCAGTTACGGCATCGGAAAGTGGTGAGATGGGACGAATAGTCGGTAGAATAGGCATGGGAGCCACATTTGAAGGCCCATTGGTCCAAGTGGTTCGTTTACTTGGAGCGGGACGAGCTTTTGCTCCCGGTGCTTCATTCACTACAGTGACTGGAGCAGGAGCCCTTGGGTTCTTGGCAAGCAGATCCTTCGGCTCGGTTGCCATCGCGGGGGCTTCTGTGCTGTCGGATCGAGCAATCAATGACTTTCTGAACCATGATGGTTTTGATGATCCAGTAGGTGTGGCGGAGTCCTTCGATCGACTCAGATCTGACTGCTTGCGACCAAGGATCTTTGATGCGGAAGACCGTGGTCGGAGAGGATCGACTGCATCGGCGAAATATTCATGTGCCAATGCCTGAGTTGATGTTGGCCTGTTCTTTGGATCCCACATCAAACACCACGTCACAAACTGGCTCAGAGAACTTGGCCATTGCGGCGATTGAAGTATTGTATCCATGGAATGAGGTGCCATCTTGGGGAATGAGAACCCAAGTTTCCCGGCAAGCCTTGTGCCCTCTTTCCAGTCGCCTCCACCAACACGCTGGTTTACCTTATTATACCAGTTACCTGGGCTTCCCATAATTTCGCAGACACGCCAGACTTGGTCCACTTCGTTACCTCCAGGGAAAAGTGGCTTAAGCGTTGCCACTTCAACGGCCATGGCACCAATAGCCCAGATGTCAACAGGAGCCGAGTACTCGCCGGCACGTAAGAGGACTTCTGGTGCACGATACCATCTAGTCGATACATATGTGGTGTATGGTAGCTTCGAGTGTGTCTCACGGGCGAGACCAAAATCAGCAATCTTGACGGTGTATGTGGGGGGCGTTGAGGGGGGCGTGACAAGTGCAGAATAGCGCCTGAAAGAGTTGGCCGAGTCGTGGTGGCCTGACGTTGTGACGAGAATGTTCTCGGGTTTGATGTCGCGGTGAAAGAAATGGTGTGCATGTATATGTTCAAGACCTTGCATGATCTGGAATAAAATGCTCTTTACACTTGAATTATCAAGGCATTTGTGGTCCCGGGCCTTCATCAACTGATAAAGGTTCCCCTCCATGTATTCCATGCAGATGTGAAGCTTCTTCGTAAATGGGTCGAGGAAGATATCCAAGGCGGGAACCAAGTGGGCATGGGGCGGCAGCGTCCTCAGGAATACGACCTCCCGAAGCTCCATGCATGGCGTGAAAGACTCGAAAGTCTTTTTCATCGTCTTGATGGCAATCTATATGGCAACATCAGTCATCTTATCCCCATGTTCTGGAACCGATCGAACTTACTACTGTCCCACGTCTAGCGACGCTAGCACCGGCTGTCCGAACTCTCGCCAGGGCGACACTACCAAAGCTTCCATCTCCAATATCTTTTAGAACCTCAAAACGGTCTTCAAGAGCCGTCATGTTGGTTCCTTGGGGTGTCGAGGATCGTCGATGGGCCATGTCGTGCGCTACCGTCATATTGTAGTGTGTAAGTTTGGTGCTCCGCCAAGAGTCCTGTAGAAGTCCGCCAAACTTGTTGATCTCAAGACTTTTACCGCCTGTTCCACCTATACAATTTCCTTATTTGAGTGAACGGCTCTATGCAAGAGCCATGGAAGTTGACGGTTTCATTCAGGGAGGCTGGCCAGCTCTGAGAGTCGAGTATCGAGTACCAGTGTTTGACGGTGCGAAGTATTATGTACTCTGCCAAAGCTCGCGGGGTCGAGGGATGCAGAATATGGAATTGTTCGATTGTGCAGTGCGGGTGAGACAGGAAGTGAAAATGACAGAAAGAGGAAGAGACAATCCAAGGCTGCAAATGAATGGAATAGTGCTTGTTCAAGATGAAGAAGACCACGGTAGGGCGCCAGGGTCAGGGACGTGATGGAACCAGAATGTCGGAGCGGGTCCAGGGGAGCTGGCGGATTTGCTTGGAGCTTCTGGAAATAAGGCCCTCCTTGCTAGCGCAATTGAATGCTGGTCAAAAAGGGAATGACTTGATTTTTAATTAACCTGGTGGGACGAGACGAGGGAAAAAGGAGAGGATGGCTAGTAATGCCTGGCGCGGCGAGTGTGGTTGCTGGTAGCTTTGCTTTTACTTTATTACGTGGGAAATTATGGCCGTTTCTGTCGCTCATGCGTCAGGCGGGAGCTGTGCCGGATGTGCGGATTGAAGTGCCAGGGCGTTGTCGCAAGTCGGCTTAAAGCACTCGCTCGAACGGCCAGTACTCGAAGTTGAAGTTGGCGGCAAGAACGAAGACTCGATATCAGAAAGCGACAGATGAAATTTGCAAACGGACTACACACTCGCACCACCACGATGTGACGCTCAGAGGGCGGCGAGCGCAGAGATGCAACGATACCGTTGGTCGAGCTCCGGAGAGGAAGCGCGAATGGTATCCGTGGGAGTGGGTAGCATGAGCGAGGGTGAAATGAGATTAGGTGAGACGAGACGAGACGGGCAAGAGTCCAGCCTGGGAGAAAAGAAGGGAGCGAACGAGAGGATGATGAAGATGGGAGACGCGTGTGGGTACGGTGCGTGGACGAGACGGCGGCGTGTACTGGCTGAACCGTGAAGGTGTGGGAATCCAGTCAGAACAAAGCAGGAGAGCGAGAGACACCACACTCGCCCAATAAACAGACCACGGCCAGAATCACGGCGACGGTTAACTGTACTGCTGGAGCAAATTGAACGGGCAGAGACGGAGGGATACAAGGATAGAACGAGGGAGCGACAGTGACGAGAATAAGGGCAGAAACATGTTGACACGACAAATGGCCCTTTCTCGACGCCTGGGTAAGTAGCATGTACCTCGTCACATCAACATGACATTGATCGCCTACATCCGTAGAGAGCCTGCAAGATGATGATTGACTGAATCGCCTGGTTCTGTGGATTACGTCTGTTGGTTTGGAGCGATTATTGGCTTGCTTTGGGCACAGTTCAATTGCAATTCGTGTTTCGACAGGGGAACTGGGGAACTGCTCCCCCGAACTGTGAACCAGCGATTTCAAGCACGCTGCACTGCATTGGTGGTCGGTCGGGACCTGCACTAGAAGGTACCTGCCTGACAGCCGGGCTGGGAGAGGCTGAAGAGAGACGCTGGCTTAGATACAGGGCAGAGACCTGCGAAGCCCTGCCTCGCCTCCCATTTTCAATTGCAACGCAAGTATCATACCCCTGCCCTCTGTGTACCTCTCACACCGGCCGCCCTCAGGTCAGGTACAACATCACCTACCAAAGTACCTACCGGTATTGACTGAGTTAGTGAGATAATTCTAGCGGGCGGGTGGGTATCAGTTGGGCAAGCGGGCTGCCATCGCATAAAAATCGCGTCGGTTGTCGTTGGGGGCTCGGGGGCCACCCATAGTCACCCGTAGCGGGCAGCTCCTAACTGCCTGAGGAGATGGCGAGATGGTGGCCCTCCACATGGGCTGCCAATCTCGCTAGGTACCTTACTTCACACGTAGGGCACAACGACCAAGTGCAAAGGGCTTCTCGCGTCGAGTCACGAAAGGGATGAAGGGGCTGGTAAACTGCTTAACTGCAGGTGGTTGTCAGAACGCTATTAGTGGTACTGTTTCCGGACGGCCCGCGAATCTTCTCTAGCACGGCGGCGTGGATTCCTCGTGCCGTTTCCCATGCCAAAGAAGGGACCCTTTCTAGCAGACTACGACCTACTAGACTCTCTCTTGCAACATGTACATGTAGTGATGAGCGAATACACAATCATTCCCCCATTTAAGATCCAAAACCCGCTCGAGGATGGTTAATCTCTGAACGGGCGCCCTTGTATTGTCCATAACCCGAATAGATGGATATTGACGACTGGATTCATCTCGGTAACATCGCGGCAAAAATTTCAGAGCATAAAATCCTCGGGATGACACGATCTTGACCATGTGTTCATCACCTGCACTTGATTTACAGGGAATCTTTGCGACAAGGAATTCCCAGAATATTGGTATGCGCCAAACCTCTTTAAATTGCTACATCTTGTGCTGGTGCATCTATGAAAGGGTACTGCAGCTTTGGACCGATTTAGTGGTCTTGCCCCTCCAGATCGCACAAGCCATCGTTCATGATGGAATAAAGCGATTGAATATCAAGCTGTCTCCGTTCTCTATGCGAATTGTTCAGCTGTATGTAGATATAGGTGCTGCGGTCTGCTGCGGCTTTTGCGCATGCCGTGCAGATGACTATTTTGGGATTCATGACTTGAAATAGTAATACGGGCAATTATCGGTACTGAAGTAGGAATGTCATGAGCGAAGGAGTGATCTCACTGCGTCCGCGATACGTATAACAGCTCGGCAGCCGAGCGACTCAGATTCTACCATACAAAGATCATCATGGCAGTGCAGCCAAGTGCGCAATATTTGAGTGATCTTCGATGCCCATCATTCTTTTACACGTCGGGCTATTAGCAGAAAGCAGGACGATCTTGCCACTTGGGCTTGATGCCATCCGGTGTGCCGGTCAACGCCGGCGTATCGGAACAGCGGCAAGAAAACACCAGAAGGAAAAAAACAATAACAAGCCGTGTTTTCTGCCCCGTCAGCTTAGAGTTACTGAGCGATGTTGCCGAGTTGCTAGATGGTTGTCCCATTTCGTCATTGCCAACACATGCAGTGCCAACCTACCAATGTGATAGCTCAAAAGAGCAGTTGACCCAAACAAATTGGGTCATCACCAGAGGATCGCGTGTTCATGGTGTCGCGACTCGGCGAATAGCCGGTTTGCGAACAGACGGGGGTCGATTGGGGGGTTTCGCGAGGCAAAAAGCCTGCTGGTCTGTCATTATTACAGCGCCCGCATGAGCAGCCTCGGGAGCATGTTCAATGATAAGACGGAAACAACAACACTCGCTGCAAGTCCCAAACCCTCAAACCAACAGGATCGGTATTCCTCTCATGTCAACCTCTGCGCAAACTCTAAATCCGACAGGTCTTGCGCTGCCTCGTGAGATCTCTGTCCTCGCCTTGGCATTTCTGACAGTCTTCTGGAATGAATGTGATCTGCCGACAGTCAAACAATGCTACGGTACTGAACTGTATGTGCCGTACATAATGTAATAGTAGGTAGGTGTGGGTGACGGTACATCGATCAAATATCAAACTACCCTATTGTTGAAGCGTGTCGCATCACATTCCCCGGGACGGCCCTTTCCCATTTTGGCAATCAAATTTGGCAGATACGCGCCAAAAGGGGGTCCGTGATGATGCGCTTTGATCGATTTGTGACCAAAGGGATGAAAAATTCAAGTTCTAGACAGGCCAGATGACAGGCGCATGTGTCTCTGAGATACTTTGCCTGCGTGCATCTTTCCCCCACGGCTGGTCTGAGGGCTGACGTGTTGTAGAGTACGCACTTATCCTAAAGTTCGAAAATAGCGGTGATGTCGTCGTGTCGGGGGCTGTAAAATATCTTGACCGCTTGAGAGCGGTGACGCGTGTGACGGCTCTCCAAGGTCGGCGAGTTCGGGGTAAGAGCCTGGCGCTCGAAAGAGGAGCGGTTGATGGCAGCCAGCCGAAAAGATACATGCTGTGAATACTTGGTTGCAGGGGACGACACTCCAGAAACAGGAAGCGTGGCAGGCTTGGCAGGTACTGAGACGAAAGCCTCCAGATGACTCCATGTATCGAGACATGACCGACAAAAGGGGTTAAAAGGGAGCCCGAGGCATTCCCTTTCAGGACTAGAATTCTGGGTGTGTCAGGCCTTTTGCCACTCGTGGTAGCACTGGGTTGTCCGGGGACCTTGCATCTCGGTACGTAGTGGTGGGAGAGAGCGTGTCGATCAGGTACTACGCAGTCCCTCTTCTACTCCGGGTCATGCAAGGTGATCTGACAGAAGAGATAGGCTCGATAGGTCGCAGTCAACACTGGTGGTTCAAGAAATTGCGTCGGAGGTTGACGTCTTCTGGTCAGGTTCTGATCGCTTGACCGGCATCAACGAAATGGATCGTGCTCTTCGATGAGTTAATACTCAGGGCCCTCTCTCTTAAGTGTTGGATATTATTTGCCCAGCAAGGGACTCTGGAATGAATGTGAAACGCCTGGGGTAAGCATTTCGCTGTTGCAAACCACTGCAGTGGGAAGCTTATCCGGCTTCGATTGCCAGACATTGACGATGGATCTTCCATGTTGCACTCGAGCCATCAGTGGTCGGTTCATAAGGTAGAGGCTGTATCAACCCGCTAAGTTGCATAGCGCATCAAGTTGTGCGGTCTCCATGTAGCTCAGCACATCCCAGACTTCAAAATTTGACGTCGTCCGATCTTTGGAACGTGCTCGTGTGTCAATCACCAGGCATTAGTCCTCCCCAGACTGTCAGATTGCCGTTGGCCTTTGCGCGCAGTCTATTATCGTCGTGTCTTGCCCGCCCGTGTGGCGAACCAGGATAGGCTTTCGAGCTCCCTGTTGTCGCATGAACTATAGGCAATTCCAACAGGGAATCCCCTTCTCTGCGCTACAGAGGAAACGCTTTTAAATGGCTCGCATGAACTCCCAGAGTGCGCATTGGAAACGTGGTGCGAGGATGCTGTTCCAAACAGATCAGGCAATACACGAGTATTTTGACGGGTCCAATGCCACCACCAGTGCCAACATGAGTCGCAACCCGACTCGTGAGCGGCATGAGAGATCCAGTCGTATCCTCCCCGCGCATGGCATCGGAAGGATTTATGTTCGCATGAATTCTACCCCGCCTCATTTGAAACTTACATATTGTGACTGTAGGCTGGAATATATACTGTGTCGCTTGCGACTCCTCATATTTGTTCGTACTTGTCTCTGCGAAAAATCCGTTACACGGCTTCGTTGGATAAGAAGCAAGAAACCTCTTCCGAGATGACGTTTAAAGCCACCATATGCAGATGGGAACCGATTACGCGACCGCTCATAGAATGTCGTAGGTTGGGTTTATTATGAATACGACTGACTCGATCTGCTGGCCTTACGCGTGGCGCTGACTCGCCCGAGGTTTTGTATCATTATCATTCACGTGTTATTCCCGCTGGATTAGAAAGCTGCTAACTCGTTCACCTAGAGCATATGGGCGACGTTTGGAGGGAGATGCGCTGCTAGTCAAATATGTGGGAGACGAAGTTGCTGTGTCTGCGAGAGATCAATAATATTGTACTGGCTATCATACGACTGCTTCTGGAGTTGTCTCTGGTCTGCGAAGCGCCATCGTCGTTCAGATATATATCCATCTCTAGAAGCTTTCAACGGATGTAGATCACATTGCCATTCATCCAAGATTAGATTCCAGATTGACTACCAACCTCCACTCCCCACGCTACTTCGAAACTCGAGGCATGCTGATTCGGAAAGATGCTCGTAGGTCGATGCCAAGGGCGTTTGCCGGAGAACCCCAGCCATGAGACTTTCAAACCCAGAGCTTGCATTAAGGATGCCATGTTGGATGGACATTCTTTCACTACCAAAACTCAACACAAAAGTGATTTATTTGATGGATTACACTACAAAGGCCACGCTCAACGTTCAAAAATCGGTCTTTACCTCTTGTCATCTCTCATCAATGGGCATATATCATATCTACTTCCATACATGGTACTTGACTCTGCCATGTTTTGCCTTAATAGCGAGCAATGCATGTATTAGAGCCCATCTCTCATAGCCTTTGGATTTACTGATAATGATCGTGACAACTCTGTGCCAAATTAAAAAGAAGGATGATGAGACAACGATGATTAGACAGCTGGTGCTTTGCAAGGAGGAATTCTCCGCCCTGGAACAACAGAAGGGGCAATCGCTCTTTCTCCACGTTGATGTGAAGACTATGACTGTGCCTGCCTGCCTGGCAACATCGTCAGTCAACAAGCGGCAGTTCTTCCCGCTCCTCCCTCGTCAAAGTGTACGTACATGTTACCTTAGGGAGGAAGGTACAAATGAATGACATATGCCTTTGTGGCAGTCAGCTTGGAGCATCACTTCAATCACCTCTACTTTCTCAATCCCTCTGCTGCATCCTTCCACTCCATCTCACACACTCTTTCAGGTTGTGCCCTACCTGCCCCTGAGCATTGTTAGGCTCAAAGTGCTTCAAATCTACCCAACTCCCCATTGTCCTGCGTTTCAAGAACAACATACGGTGTTCTGGCCGCAAGCTGCCTCTTCTTGTTCCTTCAATTCCCCACGCGAGTCTCACCTCGTGAGTCAAGGCACCTGAGGTATCTAAGGTAAACAAAGCCAAAGGCGTGTCGTCTCTTGACTTCAGCCTAAGACGATCGTCGCTGGTGCTTTCTTATCTGCTAAGGGGCGTCCAAAGGACTCAACAAGCAAGTCTAGTTACTTTTTCACCTGGACCCTCTTCCCATTCTGGTCCCTTCCCACCTTCACCATCACCTTCACCATCATCTTGACCCCTCAACCCGGCAAGGTGCAGAGTGCGTCCATCCCTACTACCCATCCAGTTGGTCGACCAAGTCAACATCCCCTCTGTCAGCAGGTTGAGAAACGGTGTTGTCAGTCCGAGCATCCCGGAAGCAGTACACACACTCAATCCCAGGCCCTCACTTTCCTCTCCCTTCCCTCCAACTTGCACACTTCGCCTGTGAGTTGAAGACTATCTCCCCTCTCGTTCCGTCTCTTCTCTTTTGAGACAGCAGAGACTTTGCCGCTGTTTGAGCGAAGGCTTTCGCATTGGAGCAGGGCTTGAGCATTCTTCTTCCCCTGCAGGTAGAACGGCACCAGAGGTGCGTCAACAATAACAAGAACGGTTGCGGCGTACCATCAGACACCAGAGATCTAAAGCAGGTGAGCTTTCCTTTCGCAACTCGGCGTTCTTCATTCCTTTCCATATATCACCGACTGGCAAGCATCTGACTTCGTTACAACAGTTTGTCTCCAGACGACTGTTCGCTGGCGACTGTTGATCATCGTCACGTCTGCTCACTACCTTCTCCAAGATAACGAGTTGTGATTCTCAGTCAGCTCTCCGCGGCCGCTATCCCAGTCCTACAGGACACTTGAAACCCATCCTCTCATATAGTCTTCTTGTCTGACGTAGACTACCACCCTGCGTTCCTGACAACTTTCACCAAATCCCTTCGTTCGATCTGCCTTGAACTGCCTACTGTATCTCTTCCCTGTCTTCAGCAGGTCCACACACATACTGTTCACCCCTCTCTTCTTTGACCAGCAACCGCACGCAGACGGAACGTCAGCACACATCGCAGCGCCTGTTTGTCTTGTCTGTTTCAGGCCTTTCGTCAAGCATCACGATGGCCTCTTATACTGCTGGCGGTTTTCGCAACCTTCCCCGCACCCTGAAGTGCACCCAGTGCGATGAGTACAAATCCATTGATCAATATTCCAAGAATCAGATCGTCAAATGGAAGAAGGCCGACAACAAGTCCTGGGTCCAGCTCAGTTGCAAGGCCCACCAGGGCGCTCTGCTCGTCGCTGAGAAGAGATGTTTCAGCTGTAACCAAATGAAGCCTGTCGCAACTCATTTCAGCAAGGCGCAGCGGAACGATAATGAGCCTGTAAGTCCATCACTCTACCAGCCTCTTCACTGATTATGGCTAACGGTACCTTCACGCAGTGGTGCATTGCGTGCACTGACTGGAAGGACTCTGATGCCGAGAGGCTGCTCCCCACGCGTCCCAACGAGTCTGTTCCGTACTTCGCCTCTCAAGAGCTTCCTGCCGAGCATCTTGGCCTCGATGAGCAGGGAGCAGCTGGTTTCTTTGGCGATGACGACTCGGATGAGGCTGCCACCGCCACTGCTTCAATCGTTGGTACAGGTGCGGGTGGCAGCGATGCTGTCGACGGCTTTGATGCCGATGGCTATGAGATCCCTAGATCTTCGATCGCACCTTCCACCACTGGCGACGGCAACGATGATGAGCATGACGACGGCCATGATGGCGGCTATGGTGCTGAGAGCTATGGCATAAACAACAACACTGTCACCCGTTCTTCTGCCACAACCAACGACGCTGTCATGCCTGGTCCCGGTACCCAGCAGTCGTCAGTCGTCATTACTGGTTCTCGCTATGGCATCGGGAGTTTCTCAAGTCGCATGTCGCCACCTCCTTCGGTGCACCGTTCGCTGCAGACTTCATTCGTGCAATCGACCACTGCAGCTACTACGACCAACGGTACCGCTACTGGCACCCGCAGAGCTCATGGAACGGCCAAGTTCCACAAATCCGTAAGTTGAATCGTGGTCATCTTTCTGGCAGCTTATTAACTTCATGTTAGAACGGTCGCAAGGATTTTTCAGAGCGCGAGAAGTATGAGGAAGTCTCTGAAAATCGTGCCGAGGACCCCGACTCTGACGACAGCTTCGACGAGTTCTAATTCATGAGCCCGGATTCGTTGTTACACACGGAGTTTGCAGCGCGCTTAGAGGGGAAGAAGCAGTTTGGTCTAAGCACATTTGTAGGCGATGTGCCTGGTTCATCTCCCCTTTGACGACATTGGTGAGCCTGCTAGGCATGATTTGGCAAAAAGGCTCGGAGTTGAGTGTGACTCTGTGGCTCTGAGACTGTTCATCAGAGTTTGGGCTTCACACACAATGCTTGGTCGTATGAATCTGGTGAAAGACGGCGATTGGGAGCTTACAGGGAAGAAAATTGAAAACGACAAAAATAAAGTGCGCAGTTTGGCATCGCCATTTGCGCCATCAAAGTTTCTACTGACGGGAGGTAATGAACGTGGATGGGAACCCTGAGTTCCGACCCTTCACTATCACAGTCACGATCGACACTCAGGACGAAGGATATCTTGAGTTAATGATGACATCGTGTACTATAGCAACTCTTGACCTTGAGAGTCTCAGTTGGCTGATATGTACCCAGGTAGCTTAACAAAGAGAATGTAGGCTGAGTGACCATAAAATCTTGTCTCTTGACTTTGCTGTTATGCAGTACATCATGAGAGTTGTTTCGAAGGATGAGGTGGTGCAAAAAGTTGTAGGGAACTAGACCCCATGTCGCTACGAGTCGGTAACTACAACAACCTCATCCATTTTAAGTCAACAGAAATAACCAGGCGAATGACTGGAAAACAGCAAGGAGGCAAGTCTTCTGAAAGAAAAGTAGCCAGAGCTGCTAAGGACGTGCACTAGATTACTGCAGGGTTTCTCAAACTGTAGCAGATCTTGCATACGGGTGTCGCGGTCCGAAATTCAGGCCGCGAGAACCTAAAGGATAGACGCAGCCTTCTTCCGACGAGGTAGCACTCGAATTTGCATATCGCAACAACACGGCTTTGCTCGTCCATCGCCTGCCGAGCTGCCTCGTTGAAGATTGAGGAGAAACAGGGATGATGCTCCAGCAAGCCCGCCTGCTGACACTGGACAGGCATCTCCAAACGCCCGACTTCTACTACAAATTGGCGGCGCTCGATCAGAGTGACCGCATCCGCAATCTGCCATTTGCCCGAGTTGGGCGACAATACCTGGGCGCACTAAGCTTTGACTCTCGTGCGACCAGGCGTTCGGGAAGATGGTGTGCTGGAGGTTTGTACCATGACGGCCGCCTTTCGTGCCGCTGCGACCTAGGATACCTGCATCTGCCAGACAGAACGTGCTTGGGCTTCGTTGCCTCATTGCATACTTGAGTAAGGATTGGGCTCTGCCGGTATAAGTGACTGTGATTGCGTGATTGGATCACGGATTTGATTCCTTCACTTTCGCTCTGTTATTGGGACCGGGCGATACGACCTACGTTTGTGTTCGATTTGTCGAAACGTATCGATACTTCATACGTGGGCGAGGCGCACTTGTCTGCGAATAAAGGTACGTTGTGAGAATGACTAATGGCAACCGTGCATTCGGTACGAACTCAGGGGTGGATGGCCAGGATGGACGGCAGCCGTCTACTGGTCAGGATCGTGATGTTCGCGAGGCGATGAAAGATATCCCTGGCCCTTCAAATATCAGCGGTCCCGGCGGTGGCCCTACCTCTACCGACACCGCATTCGTTGCAGGAAGTCATCGTGGACATGATGGTGCGAGTATCGATCTCCCGAACCTTTTCACGAGGCCAGGTCTGGTCGCGAGAGGCATGTCTGATGACTTTATGGACCAGATCCGAGGTTTGATTCGTCAAGAAGGCAAGTGCTATTGATTTATCGTCCCCCTTTTGCCATGATCGAGGTCGGCGTCTGCTGACGACTCAACAGTGAGAGAAACCTATACCACTACAAGAAAACATGGGCGACCTTCGTCTGTCTCAGCTCTGATAAACACTTCTGCGGATCACATCGGCAGCCATGGTGGCAATGAAGGTGACGAGGATGCTAGTGCGACGAACTCCGGTAGTCAGAAGCAACCCGAGACGAAGCGTGAAAGAACGCTCTCTGAGTCCAGCTCTCCCTCGGAGCCGACTTCGATCGAGAGCGGCAGCGAAAGCAATGATGCTAACGATGATGAAGCCCCAGCCATCCACGACGAAAGGAGATCTAACGATCATACAAAAACGAATGCTTCGCCAAATTCCTCGAAGACGACCTTTGCCACTCCGTCGCAGTCGACGAGTATCAAAACAGAGAGATCAGATACCGTAAGACAGGGTGTTCGCTTCAGTGATCGTCTCCCGCTCCGACCAGGAGCTTTAGGACTCAGGGGCGAAGGAGATGGGCGGCGCGCATCGTGGACGTCTCGGCGGCTTTCTAGCTCTGGCCCTGGTTCTGAGCACACGCCGAGCTGGGGATTGTTGTTTGATGCAAATGGTACCCCAACCGTGAGAAGTGCGACTGTTTTCCGGGCATTGGCAGAATTGTTGGTGAGTGGTTTCTCCTTCCTCATCAACTTCATTGCAATTGAACAGGAAATGGATTGTCTTCGTTCTGAAGTACCTGGATTTTTGTACTGACTTGCGACATTCAGATGGAAGAATCTCCGCCGCGTGGCAGTCTCGTTACTCCTGAGAAACTGGGATTGTTATTTTCTCGATTCCGTGTTGACGACGAGGTCTACCCCTTTCAAGGCAAGTCGATCTAGCATGAACATAATCTAATTTTGTTGCAAGATTGCCTCGAGAACACAAGTCTGACCTACATTGCGATGGTACAGAAATCTTTCACGGCCCTTTACATCAAGACACAAGCTTGACCAGCATCGACAGTAGTGGCAGCGCAACGAGCAAATACTACGGCTGTATTGACCAATTCTTCGCGGATCTCGATTTAGATTATCATCTGGTTCAGCCATCTACAGCCGCCGCTTCGTCTTTCACCATGCTCTCGACTCAAGCGTCCCAATCATCGACCTCGCTATTGACACCTCCGTCTCCTATCTCTCCGTCACCCACGGCGCTTTTCCCGCGCTCTGGTTCGTACACAAATATTGTTCAAAACCCAGAGCTGAACGCAAGCGTTGCTTTGTCCTCCCGAACGCGGCCTCGCTCGTCAAAACCCAGGGTCCCAGCCCTCACATCAGAGGGCTTTGTTCAGTTCTATACGATGTGTGTTTTGGCGCACCCTGATCAGGAAGCGAAAAGACTGGATCGGATTGCTACCGAGATACAACTTGCTGTTGATCCAACCGAAAAACTTCGAGACATTTTTGGCCCTACCACGCCTATCAGTCCGGTTTCGCCCTCCATCATGGGGACTGAGAGCACCGGTGGCAGTGCAGACATGAAAGAGAAGCTCCCGCGCCGCTTCGTTCGCAGCCTCCTGCCAGTGCACCACGACGCAAAGTCTCGAAAACTCCTAGCAGAAGCAGTTGAGGACCTACTCTGTGATCTACGGCTACCGCCTAAGCAACGACAGCTCCCGCTTCCAGCCTCTGCATTGTCTTCAAACCCTCACCAGTCGCATGCACGTACCGTGTCATCTCCCTCTACACAGCACGCTGGACAAACACAAATACAAAAACAGGCAGGAGAGGGGACAAGACGACAAGAACCAAGCCACGAGAGAAGAGAACCAGTAAGACAAGAGACAGACTCGCAGAAACGCTGGTCCCATACCAATACACCACCGAGTGCATTCGTCAATACGACGATATCCAATCCAGGTCCCTACTTACCGCCTCCGCCTGTGCCTCTACCAGCGCGGAGCAGCGGGAACGTCATCGTGGTCGAGACACAACGGGGCAGCGAAAGCCATAGTCCGAATCAGAGTATCGTACCTATAACACCGCCGCAGCGTGTCTTCACGTCCCCTGCAGCATTACAACACCACCAGGCCGCGTTGCTCACGGGCCCACACTCAGGGGCAGAATCAGGAGCGCCGAGTACGGCGCTTGTTACTAGATCCCGCGAGCATGACCATCACCATGGCCATCGACATGGACGTACGCGTCGGTATGTGCCTGCGGAGGTTATCCAACCACCTCGGTCCACGCGCCCGAGAGCAAGGTTCGAAATTGGCGGTGTTGAAGAAAATGTCGATGCCTCAGCTGGAGGATCCCCTACCGCCAGTCGACAGCCGCATGGCGGACGGGATCGCGATCGTGCCCGAGATCACGAACGCCGTCCCTCGCACACTGAGCGACGACGCGGTGGTCTTGCGCCGCTGTCTCTGAGCCCGCTGTCTACTTCGTGTCCATCGAATGCTCCGCGGACGCCGTCAGTGGGTACTTTGCCCACGACGGCAGGTCAGAGGAGTGGCAGTAGCGTGGTGGCTAGTCCGCAGACTGCGCAGACTGATGAAAGGGGTCCGACGTGGACGGAGGTTATTTTGGCTGAGCTGCGGGAGGAGAAGGGGAATAAAGGGGGTGGTAGGAAGGGTGGTGGGGGTGGGAGTGGGCTTGCGGGTTTTTATTATGGATGACAGGTGCTAGTTTGGCTTTTGGTTCTTATGAGTGATGGTGATGAGATATGAGATATGAGTATGATTATTGGGTTACTAGGTATTACCACATTACGTTTGGCAGTTGTTTAGTTTTGGCACGGGTGGGCGTGTTCTGGTTTGTCACGAGATTGAGATAATGGTATGATGAGCGACGACGAAAATCTAAACATGGTGTCGTGGTGGTCTCTCCATTAGCAGACTCGTCCATTCAGACTTGCTTTACGGATAGACTTAGGAGACAAGACACAGGGGGAGACTGCATTACTTCATTAAATAGGGCTTTGGGATCTCATATCATCTGTTACGATGAAATTGATCATTGAATCATTAAACATAAGCTTCATTCGAGCTTGCTTTGTGTGATTGTAAAAGAGGGTATCCACGAAAAACGCCATGTTGACCAACTCAGCAATACCCATACGCCGTCCCTGATTTCGTATCTCTCACCCCCGTCACTTGAGTTGAAATCAATAGTAGACATTATTGTCCTCCGTGTATGCTCAGACGCGCTTAGTAGCGTCAGTCTCTTTCTCCTGCTTGAACTGGTCTTTCGTGTAGTTAATAGTGTTGGAAGAGGTAGGAACCTTGGGTGGATCCATCTTCCGTCTCAGGATGATGTGTCCCCAGAAGTAACCCGCTTGTGCCACACCGTAGGCCATGATGCTGTGGAGCGGGACATTGAAGACGGCGTCGAGCTCCTCGAGTGTCTTCTCCTTCGTCTCGGGTAGGAAGAGCAAGACGAGAACCCAGCCTACGATGTTCCAGGCTGCGTACCATGAAAATGCGCCCGCGTTTGTCCAGGCTTGGACTAGGGCTGGCCAGGTGATACTGACGACTGCGTTGAAGAACCTGCTGGGTGTAAGTATCGAATGAACCGGCCAATGAGATAGGTGGAACTTACCAGGTTGTTGCTGTCGCTAGGGACATGCCGAAGGGTCGGATGTACAGGGGATATGCTTCGGCACTGTACGTGAACGGGACCGGCTGACGCGTGTTGTTAGTATGCATTATCGGTAATAGAGATCTAGTGGTAGGACTTACTCCTTCTCCCGGCGAGTATACAACACCAAACAGGTAGATTCCCAGTGCGATATTGGCGACTCGAGCAGTTCCTTCCGGTATGTAGAAACTGAAACCAGTGTAGAACAGAGCGAGAGACATGAGCTAGATGTGTATGTTAGCCACTTGGAAGATGTGTTTATTATTGAGTTTGACGTACAGGGAACGTCGTCAAAAGCAGCTTTCGACGACCAAACGTATCAATCGTGTAGAATGCTGGAATAGCGAAGAGGAAGTTGATAGCGCCGAAGCCGAGTGAAGCAGCAAGAGCGGCCTTCTCGCCGAAGTTGCTGTCGAGGAATATTTGCGTGGAGTAGTACGCAATGGCGTTGACACCACAGAATTGCTGCATGAACATGACGATCTCAGAGGCGAGGGCGGCATTGCGGTTTCGGCGGATTGTGAAAATCTCTTTTAACTTGCTTTGCTTGATGACAATGGCTTCTTTTTCGACTTGGAGAAGTGCATCCATGTAAAATAAGTCGCGAGCTGCTTGAACTTTCTCGTATCGAAGTCGCTGAATTGACTTGTATGCATCCATGTGTCTCTCTTTGGTCAAGTACCAGCGGGGCGACTGGATGTTTACATTAGCATTGTATATTTAGTTCGTGTGCGAGATTGACATACCTCAGGAGTGAAGCCGACTAAGCAGCAGACAATGACAGCAGGTATCAAAGCCGAACCCATCATCAATCGCCAATTCAGACCGTCGATACCTGAGAGATCAGGAACTCCGAAAAATGCGAGGTCGGCGACGTAACCGATGAAGATACCGAATGCAGTCCACATCTGCCATTGCATGACCAAGGCACCGCGAAGCTTGGGCGGGGAGCATTCAGCCGCGAAGATGGCTTTGATCGTCAGCTCGGAACCTAGTCAATATGGCTATAGGTCCTCAAACTTACGAGTTGTAGCAGACTTGGGTCCAATGCCGAAGCCGAGGAAGAATCTGGCGATGAACATGTGCCACCACGTGTTGGTAAAAGCCTGCCAGAAACAAGCAGCAGCTGAGACGAAACAGGATATGAAGACGGTGCCGCGTCGGCCGAATCGATTATTCAGAGGTTCTGTGAGCCAGCATCCGGCTAAGGCGCAGCAAATGTAAGGGGCAGCTGTACTATTGTCAATATCAAGATTCTGCAATCTGAAGTGAATTGGACGTACCGTTCACGAGGCCGAGGAGCCAAGAGTCTCGCTGCGAATCTGGGTTTCCAATGTGGAACTGCTCCTTGTAGAAGATCTGGGCACCATTCACAACAGTCTCATCCATACCCTGCACAGCAGCGCAGAGTGAGCAGATGACGATGACAGCATAAAGCATGTTTGGATTCGACCATTTGTGTGTGACTTCCTTGTCGAGTACTTCCCTCTCGCGGTCAGTGAGTCCTTCGACGGTGTCGTACTTGTTCATGTTGCCGGCGATCATAGCACCCAGGCGAAACGCCCGAAGATCGTCTTCGTCGGTAATGCCATGTTTGTGGCAGAATTCTTGGCCTCGTTGGCCCAGTTGCTGAGCCGACAGACCTGCAAGTGGGTTTTCGAGCTTGGCTGAAGCTTCGAGTCGCTTTCTCTGTCCTTCATCGAGTGTTGTGTCTTGGGTCAGGCGATTGTTACCAACTTCGGTTCGAGAAACGTCGGAAAAGTCGGAGTCTTTCCTGGGAGCGTGGTGCACGTCGCCCGTAACTGGGGACGTGCTTTTCTCGTCGTCGGACATGACGCTAGCTAGGCCGGTAATTGTATGTGTGCAGGTGGACCGCGGGTACATGTAACTCTCCCACGTGGTTGTGTAGCAGGCTCCGTACACTAGTCGACTTGACGCTAGTGGGAAACGGAAGGGCAAGCTTGGGGGAAACCAATGCAGAGAATTGGAGTGTATTTAAAAGAGATATATCATCAAGGAATAATAGAGGGACCTTGTATTTTTACACCAAGACGGCTTGGAGGAGCTCAACTGATCACTGCTTCTTTGTGTAATTCTTATGCGCGGCTCCTACCGACTTGCTATTTGTCTGGGCATACTTCACTGCTACATCTACATTGTTGAAGTTGGAGGAATTGGAGAAAGGTAGAAACCGATAAGGGGAATGTATCAAGACAGTGTGTGTCCCCATACTGGCATTTGAACCGACATAGAGTATGTCTTTGAATATCTGACGGTATACTGCCGCTTTCAGACCTTCTACATATGCCCACCATCATCAACGATCAGCGGACGAGGCGCGGCACCAGCAGTATGGAAGCGCACACAGTTGGGCACAGTGGGAGCGCATCGAGATGAAGGCCACGCGCAACCACGAAGAGGCTCAAGGGGGAATATATTCGACGTCATTGCAGCAGGGCATGCCTTGGCGGGTGCAAGGTTGACAGGCAGAACGGTATCAGCCTGGCCAATAATGCCTCTTGCAGGACTGGCATAGGACGATGGGTGTCGGATCCGATCTAGAGGCACACGAGGCTTATTGAATAAGATAAGAGAGAGGAAAGCATGGTGACGTAGATCGTGGTCTCTGTAGCCTGTCTCACCCTCTCTCGTCGCCCGGTTCCGTCTGTATGTCTCAACGGCCTTGCACTCCCCACTGGGCTTAGTTACCGGTCTCGCCGGTGTTGCAACAACCATAACGTTCTCATTCCAACGTCTCAACGGTTGTTGACCATCGCGCACTAATTAGATATCAGGAATGGACTTAACAGTTGCCGTGTGGCCTTCTGTGGGGAGATCCTGAGTAGCCCTCGATCATTACTAAGATTCTCGGATCTTCTGATATCTCGAGAACACGTGGTTCTTCTGTTGACGATGTACTCTGGCGGACGACATCGTGAGATAATCTGTTAATTAACCCCCCAATCACCGTCATACCCCAAATCCCAACTACTAGCAGCCCCTCCCCCGCGTTTTGGACGACCCCACACAACCAGTATCGCTTCATTCAGCAGCACGTTGCGAGCAGTCCAAAATCCTCGCAAAAGACCCATAACCTGCTCTTGCTCGAGTCCTAGAGCCTTGCGGTGTGTCGGTATGTGAAACGCCATGCAGGCAAACATTCCAGCGATCTTCGAAGGATTCTGCGCGATGACGCATCTCGCCCACATGATAGTCACGTTTTTTGCACGTTCAAAGGGACTCTAGTGTTATCTCGCGTATTTTGCTGTTGAAAGCAAGGGCTGGAATGCAGTTTGACTATGCCGCTCGAGCCGATCGTCGCGTTGAATGATCTGATAGTGACTCGGCAAGGGACTATGCATCGTCATCGCTATGGTCACACACGCGTCTAGGCATAATGTAGGTAGGCTTAGAAATTCGGAAGGTTGACTAACATCTCTTCCTGAGGGCTTCTTCAAATTCTGACAAGAGTGAGTGATATCGATCGCGAACAAATTATAGGTATGATTGAGCGACGGGGAGACCTCAGGCTGTCATAATGAGGTACTTATCCCCAAGATACTAGATGACAAGTCTAGCCTCGATTTCGCTATCTGGCGAGTTTGCCTCGTCTGCCATACGTATCGAGCCCTTTATCTAGTAAAATGCATCTAATCATCCTGTTTCTGAGCGGAATCCGAATGCATAAGACGAATGACCCGCATGCCTTGTCGTCTTACCATCCACTGCCTGCCCTGTCTCACCTCACTCATAGTGTCAATAGCCAAAGTGGTTCTTCAATACACCTCACTTTCTGCGTCAGCAAACAGAGGGCTACTTCGGATTTGAACATATTTTAGTTGACTTCATTTTGTATGGAGCTTACTTGGTTTTTAAAAACAAAGTGCGATGCCTTACCGGACGATCAAACACTTTACAAGGCTTAATCCATATTGTAATAGGGGCTGCAAATAGAACAAGGACTGGCTTAGTTAGCTGATAGAAAAGGTATACCTAAGTTATGCAACTTAAAAGAAATAGTTACTAGAACATAAATACGTATCGACGACAGAAACACCTAGTTGCGATAAATATAATCAGTTTTTACCGTATTTTATAACTTTTTTTTGCTATAATTAGTTAATTGCTTATATTGGTAATACCGTATAATATTAAACTTATTTATTATTAGTGTTATATTTTTTATGTTTTTTTTTATTAGTAATTTTACTAGGGCTTAAAACTTAGTATTTATTAAAATATTAAACTATTTCCTAAAACAAAAAGTCGAAATATTTACACTTTAAACAAACTAATAATATAAACGTAAAAACAAAAAACTAATTAATCGTTTAATTAATGTTTTTAATATAATTAAACGGTAAACGTTTTAATAAATAGTTTTTATAAAAACGTTTATTACGACTTAACGAAATGTTTTTAGCTTAAAAACTAATAACAAAATCTAATATTTACGTAATTTTAAGTTATATTTTATCGATTATTATTATACGATATAAACAAAACTTTTTAAACTTTTAAACTTAATATAGCGACTAAATAGTTATTTAAAATAAAACTTAAATATAAACTCGATATTAAACAATATAAACAAATAGTTAGTAATATATTTTTAAAGTCTAAAATATTATATATAAATTATTAAAATTACGACTTTATTATTAAAATATTTTTTTATTTAATTAAACGATTTTTTAAGCCAAAATTCGATTTAGAAAATAGTAAGCAAAACTTATAAAAATAAGGTTTTTAAATTTAATTTAAAACCTATAAAGACTTTAAGTTCGAACTTTTTTATTACGCTTATTTTTAGCGTTATTTTTATTAGCTATTTTAAGCTACTCTAAATTATAAATATTAAAAAATTTTTAAACCGAGTACTTAAAATACGACTTATAAAACGTTAAAACTTTTGTTTTTAAATATAATTATATATATTATTATATTTTTTTCCTTTATTAATTAATATACTTACTATACGGATAAAAGTTATTATTAATATATAATAGTTAAAATTTTAAACAATTAGCTATACTGTTATTTTTATTTTAATTTTAACAAATTATTAAGAAGCTTAGGCTTAATAGCGGCTTATAATAAGCGATAATCTTATTTAATTAAATATATATCGAGCTTAATATGCTTTTTTTTTTACTATTAATATATTAAAATATTACGTTTAGTTTTATTCTTATTATATCCAATATAAAGCGATATTTTAATTAACTTATTTTTTATTATATTATTAGATTAAATATTTATTTTAATATTAAATAACAGTTTTTTTACTTTTTATTAGCAGATTAACTTTAGGAATAAAAAAAATCTCGAACGCAAAAGATCTTAAAAAGCAAAACTTAAAGTTTTTAAACCGGTTTTAGATTTTTTATATAAATAAAGTTCTATAAACGCTAAATTAATTATTTAATATAATAATTAAAACTTTTATTATTTGCTTTATTTATTTTTATTTTTAAAAATATTTATTATTATTACGTTTTAACTTTACTGTTTATTCTTTTTATTATTTACTTTTTATTACTGTTATTATTTAGTTGTTTTTTTAGTTATTTTTTATATTTTAAAAACCTTTTTTTTTTAAATATAATAAAAATTTTATATTAAACAACGACCCTGTTTTCGAAAAAGAGATTCTCGGCTTTATACGCTTTTTATTCTTTTTTAAAAAACGTTTATAAATATAGCTTACTACAATCCGTAAGCTTAAACAAATTACTATATAAATTAAAGATTTTTTATAAACAAAAAACTTAAGCAGGTTTTACAAGCCTTATTATTTTCGAGGCTTTAATGCTTTAAAATACTTACTATTTAACTATAAGAACTTTATACGCGATTTTGTTTTCGACTATCGTTAATAAGTTCGAAAAAATTTTAACGCTTTTTATTATATTTTTAAGAAAATAAACTTTATTGTTTTATAAGAACGTAAAAAGCTAAAAAACTTAAAAAATTTAATTATCCGTAACGAAAAAAAATTAAAACGGTTTAAGCGGCAAATTTATCGTTAGCAATATCGCGTAAAACGTTGGCGTTATTTTTAAAAACAGTTAATAAATAACGCTATTTATATTCGAAAAAAGAGATTTAAACTTTTATATAAATTTTTACGTAAACATTTTGCTTTTTTTCTTAATTTCGAAAAACTATTTTATAAAAATAATCAGTTAGATTTTAATATTACTTTTTTTAATAAAAAGTATTCTTTGTTTTTAAACAAAAAGTCTAGTATATATTTTAGCTTTTTCAAAGGATTTTTCGGCCTGTTTATTTAAAAACAAACGGATTTTTACGGTAAAAACGGCGAAATAGCTTTTTTTACTCCTTAAATTAAGTTCTTTACTCAAAATAATTTAAGTTTTAATTTAATTACCCTAATTACAATAGTTTTTAAATAATTTATTACTTTTAAAATAATTACAGCTTATACGTAACCTTTATTACTTTATATATATATAAGTTAATTCTAGTTTAAAAATAATAATATTACTAATTAATTTAACGATATCGAGATTTTTTTCTGTAATAATTGCTTTATTAAATTATAACAAGTTAAAACTTTGCTTATTTTTATAAATAATCGTATTAATTAAAATATTTTCCGGAATTTTTTAAACGGTTATATAATTTAAACAAAAATAAAACGTTTACTTATTAAAAAGTACAAATATTCCGATAATCGATAACGCAAATTAGCCTTATTTTTATTATAAGCTTATAAAATAAAATATATTAATATTTCGAACTTTAATAAGTTTATACAATACGTTTAAATATACCGTTATTTTATTAAAAACGTTATTTATTAAAAAAACATAATAAATAATTAACTATATACTATGTTACTATTTTATATTTTTAACTCTTAAATATTTAAACGTATTAAAAAAGTTACAAATATTAAATTTACAGATTTGTAATCGTTAAATTATAATAATTTTTTCGATAAAATTTAAAAATATATTAATTATAAAAACGTATATAATATACATAATTAATAACGTTATAATATATACCGAAAATTTCGGCGTAATTAATATTTTAGCTTAAAAGATTTATTTAAACTTACTATATTAAAATATATATTAGTATTAAAAAAAGTCGCAATTAAACAAACTACTTAAATTATTTTAATATTTAATATTATTACGTCGTTTATTAATATTAAACTAACAGTTAAAACTATTTAATTTAAAAACTTTATTAATATAAACAAGTTTATTAATAAGTTTGCAAATATAATAATTAATAAAATATAATAAAAAATGCGTTAAAAAAGGATTTTTTTAATATTATAAATATAACCTTAATTTAATACAATGTATATTAAACATTGGCCGCTAGCTTTTAATCGGTTAGATGCCCGTATTTACGTTATATTACTTACGATATAAAAACGAAAACGAAAAAGTTTTATAGCTTTTTCGAAAAAAAGCAATAAAAACAGCAATAGCTTTTAAAATCTGTCTTATAAAAGCCCGATTTATTATTTTGCCTACAGTAAAAAAAGTTACGGCCGTAAAAACTGTAATAAATACTAAAAAGTATATAAAATAAAGATCTTTATTTTTATAGCCAAAAAAAACTTTTATATTTAGATTTAAAATTTACTTCGTAATATAAAGTATAAAAAAATAAAATAAAAAAGTTTTTTTTTTAACCTTATTATAAAAAGTCGTAAACTAAATATTAAAATCTTTTAAAAAGTCGTTTTTTAAATTATTAATAACTTAAGCATTAATATTAAAAAGCGTTAAAATATTTTCAATTTTTTAACTAAATATTATAAATCTAATTTAGTTTAAATTATTATAACAATATAATCGATTAATTAATTTAATTTTAAACTATTATTTATTAATATTTAAATATATACTATAAGCGAAATTAATTAATTAAGACTTTATATTAAGTTTAATCCTAAATAAGCTTTAATAATTAATAAGTATATCCTTTAAAAAGCGGTAAATAATATAAAACAATTCGTAATATTTCTTAATTACGCTTTAACGATTAAAAAAATATTAAAGCCGTTTTAAACGTTATTAAAATAAACCCCGTTTAAACTAGCCGAATATAAAAATAACCTAGTCGGCTACTTAAATTAAAGACTTTTTATTTAAAAGTTAAAAACAAAGTTATTATTTACTTAAATAATTTTATTTAAATACGAACTAAGTCGCTAATATTATTAAGCTATATTTATAAACTTATATTTAATCGTAAAATAAAAAATGTTTTTAATTAGCTTAATAAATATATAGAAAATCTGCCAGATTTTTTTATTTTTATAAAATAAAAAACTAGTTAAAATATTTTTAACAAAAAAGCAAAATTATTTAAAAAATTTGTATAAAATACGGCAAATAATAATTTACGCGATTTTATTAAAAAAATATTATTAACTAAATTTTATATAATAATAAGTAAAATTTTATAAACTAACTTTATTATTTAGTAATATTTTATTAATATAATTAATAAACTTAGTATTAAAGTAATTTAAGTTTTTAAATATTACGTTCTTTAATTTCCGAGTTTAAAAAGCTCGTTATTTATAAATTAATTTATACTAGTTATTTTACGACAACTAATTAAATAAATCTTTAACATACTATTTAAAATTAACTTTATTACGGCTATAAATAATATTAATATTTAAAAATATATTACTAATTACTTTTAAATATTAGTTTGTATTAAATATATTTTTATTAGCTAATAAATTATTACTACTATAAACATTAAAACATAATTTAATATAATATTTGAGTTATAAATTAATACTTAGCGAATTTTTATCCGGCTTATTAATATAATTTAATATAAATATAATAATTAAATTAGAACTTTATATAAAAATATTATTAAAACTTTTATATAAATCGCTAGTCAAAAAAGAAATATAGCTTTATTTATTATTACAAACTATTATATAAATAACCTTTTATTATTAAGCATAAACTTTATTTTTAAAACCTAAATAACTACTATTTATAATATAAACGGTTTTTTTTATAAAACTTTTATATTTAATAACTACTTTATTAAAGTCTTTTTTATTACTTCCAATACGGACTATTTTATAAAATAAGCTTTTTATATTTTCTAATTAAAAAACTAAATACTATTTATAATTAAAGTTTATTAAATAGCTTAAAAAAGCCTTTTTAAATTTTTATAATATTAGCAAAAGCCCTTTTTAAATTAAACTAAGATTTCTTTACGGAGGAATTTTTTAGGTTATTCTCTTTTAAACACGATAATTTAATTAACGACATTTATAATATAGCGTTTAACGATAACTAATATAACGCTTTCGAATTTTTTAATAAAAATAACGATATAAACCCGGATTATAAAGATTTTAATAAAAAATATATTTTATTTTATTCTAATTAGGCCAAAGTTATTTTTATAAACCGCTTTAATATATTTTTAGTTCTAATCGTATAGTTATATTATTAAAAGCAAAATTAAAACTTTAAAAAAGCAATACCTTATTTATTTCTATTTTTAATAAATAGATTTTATATTATTTTTATATTTCTTTTTACGACTTTACTAAATTAGGCCTTTTATAAAGTCCTAATTGTAATAAAAAATAAAAACTAATTATCCTTTTTAATATTAACACGATATATAAGCCGAAATCTCGAAAAATTAACCCAATTAATATTAATCTTAAAAATAAATCTATATCACTAAGGTCTATTAAATAAAAAGCAAACAAGCTTGCCGAGGCCAAATCGAATGCGTAATTTCTTAATCCTAATAAAACTAGGCTAAAATATTTAAACATTTTTTTTAAATTTTTTAATATAAAACGAAAATCACGACTTAATAACAAATTATTTACTAAAGTCTTATTTAAGCTTTAAAACATTAAGTTTATACTAATTAAAATAAGTATTTTTATTAAAGTATTTTTTTAACGTAAAACAGCTTTAATTTAAGATTAAATATATATAAGCAAAATTATTAACAAAATTTTACTACTTTATAAAATAAAAACTGTTAATTATATTACTTAATAAGTTAAGTTTATCTTTATTTTATATAATTTAAAACTTAAAGTTATTAACGTTTTTAAAACTCGAAAAAATTAAGGTCTTTTTAAAAGAAAACACGGTTTATATCGTAATACTTAATTTATTATCGAAAAAAAAAAACAAAAGCCTTCGTTTAATTAATTTAGCTATAAAATTTAATGCTTAAATAATTTATAATACTTTTTTTTTTTAAAACTGTAATAAATTTGCTAAAAATTTTGCAATATATATTATAATTACTTTTATTAATATTTTCTCGGGTTATAATCAATGTTTTTTATATTTAAAAAGCAAGCCTATAACGGCTTTTTCTATTTTTTTTAAAACTTTATAAATAACTACTTTATCGTAAAGATTTATTAACTTAATCGCGCAGTTTTTATACGTTATAAGCCGTATATTATACGATACTATCTTAAATAAATATAAGCTTTTTTTCGATAATATTATTATTAAAAAGCTTATAACTTGTTATAATAAAAAAAAAGTCTGCTTAAAGATCCAAAAGTTTGCTTTTAAACATATTAAAAACATTAACGCTATTTTCCTAAACTATAAGCTTATTAAAGTTACTATTAACGTCTTTAGAAGCAAATAATACCAAAAATTAGCTAAAATTATTAGCTTTATATACGGAATTAATAGTTATAAACTTATCGGCGCCAAAGTCTATAAAATTATTAAATAGCCGCTTTATAATAATATTATAAAAATCCGCGTTTTTTTGGGTTTACGGTATATTATTATATATAGATTTTAACCTATGCTCTAATTTATTTACCCCTAACTTTATTATTTCGCAAAAAAATCAAATTCTATTAAAAGCCTAATTAATAAAATGTTATAAATTAATTAAAAGCTATTTTAACTAATGTTCCTATTTTTATTACTTTTTTATTTACTAAAAAAACAAATAAAATATAGCTTAAAGTTAATATATTAAAAACGGGTTAAAGTTATATTTTTTATTAAATAGTAAATAGCAAAATCAAACCTGTTTAGTTTAAATTTAGTATTTAATAAAAAACTAAATTAAACTATAATGTTATAAAACGTAAGCTTTTAAGTATTATTAAAGCTTTTAAACGATTTTAAAACTATTTTTATAAAGTTAAATTTTATTTAAAAATAGATATTAAAGTTTTAATCGGTTAGTTTAATAATAAATTTTTTGCTTTATTAAACGTAATATTTATTCGCTAAGTTATTTATATTAAAATATTCGATTTTATTTTTTATTATGTTTTAAAAAAAAAGCATTTTCTTATAAACGGTTTATTCCGTAAGTTTACGACGTTTTTAAATAAACAAAATAACATTTAAAAAAAAAAAATAAAAACTATATCGATTTATAGCTTTATATTATAACGCTTACTATTTTAATAAACTTAGAATTAAAAAAAGTTTCCGATTAAACGATTAATAATAATATTTTTAACCTAGTTATTATTTAGATTTAAGATTTAAAAAACATAATTCGCTTTTTAATAATATTTTAATATCCTAACCGTTATATTATACGTTAATTTAAAAAAAGATTTTAAAATATAGTATTTTAATATTTTATCGTTAATAAACGTTTTTAATATAAAGCGATTAATAAATTTCGTTTACGCTATGTAATAAATAACTTTTAGTAACGGAAATTTATATTTAATAGTTTTTATATTTAATTTAGTTATTAAGGAAAAAACAATACTTATAATTAAATCCGTGTTATTTACTAATAAAAAGGTTTTTATATTTAAATCGAAAATATAATTAAATTATGCCTTAATTATTAAAAAGCTATATTAAAATAATTAGCTAAACTAACGTAATATAATTTTATTAACAATTATTTTTAGTTATAAGTTTTTAATATTTAAAAAATATTTTATAACGGTTTTTTTAAGCAATTATTAAAATTAAATATAAAGCGTTTAAATATTTTAAAACCGCCGCTATTAATAAAATTAATTTTTAAACAATCAAAAACTTTATTTAAAAAAAAAATATATTTTTAATATAAAGCTTTAATTTAAATTAAGCTTAATAATAAGTCGGAAAATTAGAAAAATATTATTTTAGCCGTAAAAAATATAAGCGTTAAGTTTATTTATAATACGGTTTATTATTTTTAAAACTAAAATTTAATTAAAAACAAATATTAACTAATTAAAAACGGCTTTATAAAAATATTAAACGATATTAATAAAAATTAATTAAAACATTTTTTTATTATTATATAAACTAACTATATATTTATTCGATTATACGGCTTTAGTTTATATTAATATATTTATAGCCGGTTTTTAATAAGATTTATTAGAAATATTATTTCGATTTAGCGTATTTTAAACTAAAAAAAAATAATAAACTAAAATATCTTTATTATTATAAAGGCATAATAATATAAAAAACGGGCTAAAAATTTAAAACGTATTTGTTAAACTATTACTTATAAGTAAACTATAATTACGGCTTATTTTAATTAAAAAAACGTTTATAAAATTTATAAAATATTTTCTAAAAGAAATATATACGTTTTAATTTATAACTTTTTTTATAAAATAATAAGTTTGTTTAATTTAAACTTTTATATAACTAACTCGGTTTATATAAAATTTATAAAGTTTTATTATTTAAAAAGTATTAGTTACGAAATTTTAACGGCATTCTATTTTAAATAAATTTTTTTAATAAACGGCTTAAAGTATTTATTAAAAATAAACAAAGTTATTTTAAGCTTTTAAACTTTTAAAATAATTATTAAACTATAACTAAAGTTTTTAAAAACTAGATTTAATTTAATACGATATAGCTTCAAACTTAAAACAATATTTTACCTAATTTTTATAAAAAAAATCGTAAACTAATTTATAATAATAACAAATATATAAGTTTTTTAATTAAATTTAAAATTAATATTACGAAATAAAACAAGTAATAAATATTCTTTTTTATAATTTTTTATAATTATTATTAATATTTTATATAATCAAATAAATTTAAATAAAGTCCTTAAAAATTTTTTTAAATTTAATACAAAAAATTAACGCAATTTAATTATATAATTATATATTTATTTATATATATGCCAATTTTCTTTTGTTTATATTTAAAATAAAACGAAAACTTTTTTATTTTAAATAAAAAAAAATTATATTTATTATTTCTGTTTTTTTATTTCTTTTATTTTCCGAATATCTATTTATTTTTTTTAGCTTTTAAAAGTATTATTTATATAAAATTAATCGTATATATACCTAATCTGTTTATTACCGAATTTAATAAAAAACGGAAAACTATTAATAACGTTAATAAGTTTAATAAAATCGGCTGTTTTCGTTAAAGCACAGAAATAATTTACTATCGGCGATAACTTTTTACGCTAAAAAGTATATTTTTTACTTTCGATATAAAAAAAACAGTTTTTATATACGCCGTTATCGGTACTAAATAAAAAACGGCAGCTTATAAATAAATATAAATTAACTTTATTTATTAATTCGTTTTTATTAAAATATCGGGTTTTATAATATTTATAAAAAACGGTATTAAACTAGCTATAAGCTTAAATAATAAAGCTTTAAACTTTTTAAGCATTTTTCGTAAAATGTTTAATAATTAATCCGAAAAAACTATTGTTTAAAAACTTAATATATAAAGGTTGTCGTTTTTAATTAAAATCGAAGATTTTGGCATAACCGGAGTATTAACTTTATAACAAAATTTTTATAAAAGATTTATTTATTTTTTATTAATAGTATTAAAACTTGGCTATATTTTTAAAAACGACAATAAAAATATAATTAATAAACTATTTTAAAAGTTTTATATAAGTACTAAACTAATTAAAAGTTATTAAAAATATTTATTGCTTAATATATAATATTAAACTTTTAATTAACGTTTATATTTTATTTTTTATTATTAAAGATTTATATATTAGTTATTTCGCTGATTAATAAAAGTTAGTTTAGTTTTTTTATAATAAAAGTTATATGCCAGTTTTTAAATAAAACTTTGCTATCGATGTTTATAAACGGAAAGTTTACTAATATAAAATTATTAAGACAATAGGATTTTTTATTAAATAAAGCAAAATTAATAACTAAAAACTATCGAAATAATATAAATTCGGGATTTAAATTATTTTCGATAAAGGGAAAAACTTTTAGCAAACTATAAAAAAGGGAGTGCCTTTTTATTAATATATTTTTTCTAAAGTTATTAAAGTTTATAGTTTTATTAATTAAATAACAAAAAACGGATAAATTTTAAAATTATATAACGAATATATTTTTTACTAACTTAAAAATATATTTAAAAAGTTTTATAAATACAAGGTCATTTTAAAGAAGTTTTATATTACGGCTTTTAACTAAACTAAAATCTAATAAAATATTATAAATATAAAAAAAAAAAAACAATAATTATATATTAACATAGAATTTACGTAAAAAATAGTTATCGTTTGTTTTTTTATTCCATAATTATTAAATATAAACCTTAAAGTTAATATAAATAGTATAACTATAAAAAAGCATTCGGTTAATACGACTAATAAACTAAAATCGAAAGCGGCTTTTACGTTCGTGCTTTTTATTAAGCTTATTATTACTAGTTATTTTAAAATTGTTTAAAAAAAAAAAGTTAAAATAATTAAACGTAAGTTTAAATAATAAAATAAAAGTGTTAAATAGTTATTATAAATATTTTAGTTATTGTTTAAAAAAAAATAGCTAAAAGTTAAAAAGTATAAAATAAAAAAATATAGTTAGAAATATAAAACTAAGCGTTAAAACTAATAATTAAAGCAATAAAGTTTAGACCTTTAATTTATAACTTATTAGCCTTTTTTTTTTCAAAAATTAACTAATTAAAGCGGTTACTTTAATAGTAATCGCTCAAATACTACTTATAATAGTTTATTATAAAAAGTAATAACTTATTAAATTAAAAGTTTTAAATAAAAATTATTAAATATAGCTTAATTTTTATTTAGCCAGATTTTATAACTTTTTAAGTTACTATTTTTTTTTTACTTATAATAATAATTTTAAAAATTAAATTAACTTTCGTTTGCTTTTTTATTATTTTTAAAACTTTATTTAACTTTTTACTTTTTTAATTTTAACAATTTTAACTTATTTTAAATTTAAAAAAAGTATATACTAATAGTTAACGGTAAAAAAATCGCAAAATTTTATAACTTTTTCTTAAAATATTTTTTTTTTTTTTTTTTAATACCCGAGTTAAGTTTTTTACTTTTTATAACGTAATATTTTTACGGTTTAATTTCGTTTTTTTTAGGCGCTTGTTTAATTATTTTAAACTATAACTATTGTATTTATTACTACGATGTTTTTTTTTTAAAAACGTTAACGTTTGCAGTTTTTTAAAATAATAAGTTTTGAGTTCTTTTTTTTAGAAAAAAAATCTCGTAATAGCAGTGACGTACTGGTGGTATTGACCTACTAGTACGTCTTCAGTTACTTTGGCCTCCTAGGTAACCTGTACTGATTAGATAAGGGACTGTACTACTATAAATGCTGCAGCTTTAGTGGCTACTAAGGCCACCTCCTTTTTTTTTTTTTTTTTACTATTAATATACGTACGGTAACTACTTACTAGGGCCTTGCCTCTAGAGTGTAATCTACTATTGTGACAATAGTGAGATCTTTTAATTGTAACAGCGGCGAGGTTATTATATAGCGGCCTTATTGCTAGTTTTTTTGCTGCGTATAGTAAAGTTAATAATCTGTAGTTTTATTTCGGTATTAAGTACTTGCTTTAGCACTTATAACAGCAGGGTTAATCGCTAGTTATTTAACGCTTTTTTTGGTAGCTAACGCTTTTTATCGGAGTTATTTCGACGTTTTTTATCGGAGTCATTTCGATGTTTTTTTTCGGAGTTACTAGCTAGTAAAAACAAGTCAAAAACATTTTAATACCGTTTTTAATAGCAAACGCGTCCTAGAAAGCTTTTTTTAATTATTACGCTATATTATTACCGTTTACGCAATAGGTATTTTTTAAAGCCTATGCGATAAGGTATTTATACGGCAAAGTTACCGCTAGTTACTTTTTTTCCTGGAAGTACCGCTTTTTTCGGCACTTTTACGGCATTTAGTGCTAGTCGAAAGCTTTTTTTTAGAGGCATATATACTTATACGGCAAGTTATCGCTAGTTATTACGGCATTTGGTGCCAGCTAAAAGCCTTTTTTTACTAGAAGGCATATATACTTATACGGTAGGGTCATCGTTAGTTACTTCCTTCTTTGGAGGCACTGCCTTTTTCGGCACCTTTACGGCACTTGGTGCTAGTTGAAAAAGCCTTTAACTAAAGCACTATCGGCAGCTTTAACGGACCGTTAGGCCAGTCGGAAGCCCTGACTTTTTTATCAGGTATTCGGAAGTCTATCCTTATTAAATAGCACTTAAAAGCCCTTTTTTACTAAAAAGCAACTAAAAGCTTTAGGTATGGCTTAAAACGACTTATTGGAAGCTTTAATTTTTTGTAGCTTAGGCATTTTTAAAGCTTTGACGTTATGGCTTAGGCACTTGAGAAAAGCCTTTATCGCAAAGTATCTTATAGCTATTGTAATAAGCACTTTACGGAGCTTATACGTGGCATTTTGCTAAAAGCTTCGGATGTGGCTTAAAACATCTACCGAGTGGTTTAGGCATTTAAAAAGAACTTAACGCACTTATTAACGTTAATGATACTACTACTATCGAAAGCGTTAACTCTAGTCCTTAAAGCCGTTATTACTATTTAATAAAACGCTATATATTACTATTAGCAACTTTATAACAGCTAGTAGTTATATATATATATAGTGGCTAAGCTAAGTCGACATTTGGCGTAATATATATATACGGATAAAACGATATTTACTGGAACATAAAAATGGTTAAAATAGCTTTAACGACGCTTTAAATATGCGTTCTCCGCTGTCTTAGGCCTAACGGTAGAAAGTGTGGAAATCGCGTTTTCAGCCTCGGCGAAGGTCTTCGCGAAAGGTAGTGACGTACTGGTGGTACTAACCTACTAGTACGTCCCTAGTTACCCTGGCCTCCTAGGTAACCTGTATTAATTAGATAAGGGACTGCACTACCATAAGTGCTGCAGCCTTGGTGGCTACCAGGGCCACCTCCTTTCCTTTTTTTATTTTACTATTAATATACGTACGGTAACCACCTACTAGGGCCTTGCTTTTGGAGTGTAATCCACCATCGTGACAATAGCCTGATTTAATTTCGACTTTTTTAACCCGTATTTTTTAATAAAATTTTAAGATTTTTAAACTTTATAAATAAGCTTTAGTTTTAAACTTTGAATAATAAATATTTATATTTATATTAAGAACTTTTTAAAATTATTAATATTTTAGTGCTTTTTTTTAATTAAAGGTATTACTTATACTTTTTAGTTTATAAGTCCTTTTTATTTAAATATATGCTTTGTTTTATTAATATTAACGCTAAAATATAAAACGAATTTATTTTGCTTAATTTAATTAATATATAAATTCGAACGTTTAGTTATCGCTAGTTATTAATATATAATATTTAAGCTAGAATTTTTACTATTTTATTATACCGTAATTTTAAACTCGTTTAGTTTAAAACTTTTTTCAAAAATGCTTTATTTTAATTTACCCGGCCTTAATATTATAATAAAACAAGTCTACATTTAATCGGTCTATAGCCTAAGTTTATAATTTTCAGATTTAACTTATTTAATATTATTACGGTAAGTACAAATAATAATTTGTTTACCTGTATTTTTATTTTTATAAATTATTAAATAATTGTTATTTTTAAAATTAAAAATTAAAAATTATATATTTTCGACTTTTTTTACTGCAATACTTTTTAATTAAACTATATTAACATTATTAACCGATTTAATAAATATTTATTAGTTTTTTTAACGTATAATTAGTTTGCAAATTATAAAGCTTTTCCTTAAATCTTTATTTTTAACGTTATTATTTATTACTTTTTAATTTAGTTAAATAAATACGTTTACGGTTAATATTGCCTATTTTTTATATACGGCATATTTTATAACCTTAATAGTTTTAATTTTAATAACTTTTTTAATTTTTTCTGTTTTATTTATTTTTTTATTATTTTTTATCCAATTAAGCTATTTTCCGATTATTACGGCAAGTTTCGTATATAAAAAAGCCAGTGTATATAATTCGACGGAGATTTTTTACTAAAACTTTTACGACTTAATAATAAAGTTTAGTTTTTTACTAGCAATTAAAAATTACTATTTTCGGTTTTATTATTTATTAAATATAAACTTAATTAGTTTAATCCTTAATTTCAAAAACTATTTTTAATTTTAATTATATATAATTAAGTTTTTTATAGTAATAAACATATTATTAATTCTTTTTATTATATATTTTATAAATACATTAATTATAAAAACCCGCCTAAGTTTATATTAAAAATTATTATAATACCTGCTTTTTTTTAATTTACTATAATCGTTAAATACTATAAAATATTTATTATTATCGGTTTAGCAAAATTATAATAGCTATAAAAGTAACGATTTTACGTTTTATACGTATTAGTTTTTTTTTAATATTAAAATTAGTTTAATTTTCGTTATATATTTAATTTAATTTACCTATATTTCGTTTAATATTAAAACGTTATTACGTAACATAATAATAAAAATAATATAATATATAATACTAAATTCGAAAATTTTATACGTCCCGAACTATTTTTTTTTGGTATTAAAACGTTTTAAGCTTAATATATTAATTTCTTATTTTAAATTAAAGATTTAAAAACAGGATTTATTTTTACTATCTATAATACTAGTTAAAGTTACTAATATTTTTTTATTTACGATATATAAAGCCGACGTTTTATAAATATAGACCCAAAGTTTATTTTTTTACAAAACTAGCAAATACGTAACCGTTTTTAATATTTATTTAAAACAACTTTTTAATTATTTATTTACCGTTTTTTAACTAACCTAAATTATTATAGCTTTATATTTTTAATAAAATATAAATAAATAAGTTTATAGCTTTTTAATAGTATATTATATATATTGTTTGCTATTTAACTATAATATATTATTTTATATAAAAAACGGTCGAATTTTCGAAATAGCTAATATTAAACGTTTTTTTTTAAAAATAAACAGTTGTTTATAATATCGGTTTTAATAATTAATTTAATAAAAAAAACATTAACATTTTTTTATAGTTTAACGTTAATACTATATAAAAGCTCGACCTTAACTCTGTATAAATTAAAAAACGTAAACCGATTATAATCAAATTTACAAACTTTTTTTAAGCGTACGTATTATAAAAAAAAAGCTAAAAATATACAATTAATTTAGTATTATAATAACGCTACGTATTATAATATCGTACTTTTTTAACTCGGCTAGCTTATTAACGTCAAATAATTTACAACCGTAATAATCCGTAAATAAATACTTGTTTTATATATTTAACTATACGATATATATTAACAAATAATAAACAAATTTATATTTTTTATCGCTTTTATTTAATAATAAAATTAAAAAAATTATTACAATTAATGTAAAATCGTATAAAGTATTATAGAAAAACGTGAAAAAAAAGAGGTCGTTATTTAATATATATAACGTAAATCGAAATAAATAAAATAAACATAAAACTTAAAGCTTTTATAATAATTTAGGTTTAAAAAAAAATACTTAAAATTTTTTTTATAGGGCTAATTAAACAATAGTTTTTATTTATTGCGATAATTTTTTATATTTTACTTTATTTTTTCTGCTTAATATAAAAGCGTTTTTTTTTTTTTTTTACTATTTGATTTTGGTTTTTTGTTTTTTTTCGCGTAATTTGCGTGCATATTTTTTACTTTCGTAGTTATCGAAAACTTAAACAACAATTAAGCAAACGCGTTTATACTTTATAAAAGTAACATTAAAAGCATTTTTATAGTTTAATTCGGTGTTTCTGTTTTCGTAAAAAAAGTCGGTAACGCGAAAACCGCGGGGGCTAACTTATTAACCCGATTGCCTTCGATTTATTAGCGACGAAATTATAGCAGGCGTCGTAGTAATTAAGGCGTATTACTTCGGCGCGGACGATAAATTAAAAACTATAGCGTAAAAGTGTTATTAGGACATAATATGCTTTTATAAACATTAAACATTAAAAAAAATGATTTAATATTATAAAATATTGCGGCTTGTTTTTTTACGTTATTTTTTAATAATACTTATTAAAAACGACTTTATATTATTTAAAAAAGATTATAATAAAAGCTGCAAATAAAACAAAAACTAGCTTAATTAGCTAATAAAAAAGGTATACCTAAGTTATACAACTTAAAAAAAATAGTTATTAAAATATAAATACGTATCGACAACAAAAACACTTAGTTACAATAAATATAATCAGTTAATTGCCTATATCGGTAATACCGTACGATGTCAGACTTACTCATTATTAATGTTGTATCTTTTATGTTTCTTCCTCTTTTTTAATATATATCTTAGTAAATCAACTTGCGATCGGCTACAAGGAGTTATTTCAGTGTGCCTTCGGTATATGCTACGGTTGGTTGTGGTCTCTTCTCATTTGAGACGTCTTTTTGAGTTGTTCCATGCCAGACTTAACTATCGTCGCTGAATGCATAGATGAACTGAACCTTGCACTTCGTGTTCCAGTCGCTAAGAGCATGCTCTTAGAGATCTGAAGCCAGAGGAGTAAAAATACAACCAACTTAGAAAAGAGCCGATCAATTTCAATTGACTAAGTGATTCTAGCAGTGTAATAACGAGTGTGTGAGCTCTCCATGCTCGTTGCATCGATCAATCCGTACAATAAGAAATGCCATCCCTGCAAATTAAGGAGCGACGCCGGCAAGATTCCTTCCAGGAAGCTCATGTGAAGATAAACGAGAGTCTCAAATGATGGAACAACACGATAAGAGCTAGTCGGGTGAGCCGACTCCGGATCACAGATGATCTGACTGACGGAGGTGTTGGGAGAGATGGAGACATCGCGTAACGATAGACAAGGGCGACGAATGCCCATTGAGTAATGAGTGAAAACGGTAGCGGAAATAGCAAATAAAGAAAAGGGGCAAAAAAGACGTGGAAAGAGCGTATTAGGTCATCATCGGCAGGTGATAGACACTCTCTATTGTTGAAGTTGTTGCGGCGAGACCCCGTCTCCTTGTAAAGCGTATTGTGTGATGCTTTAAGTATAGGCTTCCATGTCCATGCTGTATCATCTTATCAGCGGATGGATAACAGCGAAAAGTAGGAAGATAAGTTGAACACTGACCGCATGGAGGTCGCAATTATATAGAACAACATACGCAGTTCTCTCTGCCTAAGCAGTCTTTGTAAACGCGCAATTGAGAGGTCGGGTTGCATCGATTGGCATATTTAAATCATTGCAGACCAAGACCTCCCATCTCAGCTCGGTGCCAACTGGGAACTCATTGAAACGTGTTTCAAAAGTAGTCCAGATATCCGAGTTGCGTTGGATATGAGCAGAAAGGTATCCCGCACCATCTTCTTGACTGAGCTCAATGTTGTCAACCACGCCGTCTACTGTCACCTCCTGACGGCTGCTGGGCTCCCGTTTATACAGCTGAATGGATATAGTCCAGTTGGAGTTCGCGATCGAGTTTGGGCCTTCCACTGCGATCGAAGCGGCTTCGAAAAGATCGTCCCCAGTTGTGGTTGCGCTCACATTACTTGTGGGTTTCTTGCTGAGATCGAAATTATTGAGGGTATCATCAGATCCCCCGTTTGCGCCGTGGCCGTTTCCGTTGGGAGCTGACATGATAGCAACTGTGTCAAGGTAAATCGAGAAAGGGGTTATCGTAGATGTGCAAGTGCCAGCCTAGGAGGTATCGAAACGATATTAGGAGGATTTCGACTTGTTGGTGATCGTTCTCCTGTCTGTTCTTAACGATCAAGATGCACTTGAGAGCAGTCCCAGATATCCAATGACTTGAACATTCTCCTGTACTTATGTGCGGTAACATGTTGAAAGGCGCAATCTCTGGAATGCTCGCCGGCGAGTTCTCAAAGAACCGACTTCATGGAATGGATCGATGTCTCCATGTTTGCGCGACTCTTTGTCCTGGCGCTGGGATAGCTCATCAGTCGGATACGATTTCTTGTGACCGGACAGTAGCATAGCTACTGGCATTCGGGTACGTTGGCATTCGGACGACCTGAGGAATGATGTTGGTGATACTGATCATGGAATGGAAGGCGGAATACGGATCGAAGAAGATGAGCAAAATGCCATGTTCGACGTATACGGGTACATGAGTGTCGTGTTGGGGTTTCTGCTTATGAAGTATTTTGATAAGCTGGGAAGATTATAGACTACCTTGAAAAGAGGTCGCTTGATATGTGAACAAAGACTTTTGGAAGTATATATGACTTATCTGTGTGACACTCACAAATGCCAAGTGGTTGACTGCCTCCAGAACCATGAGGAATGAGTAGAATAATCTATGGCCGGATCCGGCTTGGAGGCATGGGGAGGCATGGTAGGCAATGCTTCAACATAATGTGCTACATAAAAAAGAGATGTTAGGAGTCCTGTGTAATTCGTCTTGACCAACAGCCAGAGTGTCGTTCAGGATGGTGCAAGCGAGTATTTCACTACAAAGCAACACAGAATAGGATGTGCGAAAACATGGGGAGCAAAGCGTAGTTGATTTCGCCGGATACGGTCAGGCTCTGCTTTTCTAGACTGCGGGGGGTTGAGTGTATATCATACATTCCTTGACGAGGCGGTCATACTGCCGTTGGCTCCTCGACAAGGTTCATGGGTGTTGGGTTCGGCATCCAGCAGCTTCCATATATAGGTCAGAGGAATGAGTCTTCGTCGGATATCACCCGTTTGGTCTATCGGAGAGAAATGCATGACCACATATCCTTAAAGGTACAAGCAGCTGGTATAAACAGGAACAACATCTTGACTGTCTTTGTAATGCGCTGCTGTACCATCACCATCATCGGTCATATCCTGGTTTAACATTATACAAACTCACAAGGCGCCGGGCGATTCCCCCTCGGAGACTTAGCGACAATTGTCGCCTGAGCCCGATCTAAATACCACAACATACTACGTGGCAAATCATTTTCACAGCCTGTATAACTAACATTCTAGATCGAGTTTCGTTCTGTTTGTAGGGTCAGGGGTCACAGTGAATCGCTGCTGGCGTAACTCTTATGCGCATGTTATCTTAAAGGGGCCAAGACGTAGATTGAGTACCCTTTGATGTTTCAGCTCCCTGGAATACAGAGATTATCAACGAGGTGTAGTATACCTGGTGGGAAATCATGATTACTCATGTTTACCTCGGGCACTGACGGAATTTGGCCCCTGAGGGCTGGACCCTCTGCCTTGGCTTACAAAACCCGGCTCATCCTGATCCGGGGCAAACACTCGTGCGTCTGTACCATATTCGAGCGAGTACTCATGATGAAAGATTCACCGAATGGGTGCCCACCGCTCCTTTTCTTTCCTCAGCTGCCACGATGACCGCCGTCTGAGGTCAGACTTACATCTCACGACATGGAAACGGCAACGTCACAAAGCTCACATAGCCAGCAGCTCAGGTCCCATATTAAAAAGACGATAGAATATTGATATTCTTCCATACTCCCGAGCCTCAATCTCTCCGAATTCCCTGTTGACCAAGTATACATACATTGATAAGATAAGAGAAAATGGGATAGTAGCTGAAACAGCTTACCAACGAGATGCAGAGCTCCTTGAGTAAGTGGGCTAAAAGGTAGACGGCATGGCAGCTCATCCCTAGGTACCTAGGTATCTAAAAGGTCCGCGCGCAAAATTTCCGAGAACCGGGTCACTGGATAAATCAATATAGTTGGCCTGATGTTACGCGCGCATGGCAGAAGTATCAAGTCAATCTCCACATCCTGGACAGCGGCCACCGGAGCTGCATGTTAGGTGGCATCGCTGAAACCTGATCATCGGGCTTTAATGCCCAACTGCCTACCTCAAATATAAAAGGGCAGTTGTTTCTAGGCTTTTTGAAGTTCATAACTTGGCATTACGGTGTCTTTTTGGTTGCAAGTTAATGGAAATACGTGGTTGTCTGATTTCGTCAAAGTGTGAGTATATGAAGACATTTGACAAAGCCTCCCCATTTTGAGTGAGCAGAATGCCCATTTTAGACTTGTCTAATACCATGCAATCAAATGGTATTACACCTGTAGCAACCTTAGTGTCTCAATTTCGTGGCGCTTATCTCTTTGTTTCCAATGACGTCTAGCAAGTCCACAGTCTTTGTGGCGACTCCATAGTTCATGCCAATGTCCTTGCTTAAAATATCAACAGCCATCACAGCAACAAATCTCATCAGTTCAATTCCCTGAATTATCTCAATTATCATTAGTGCAAGTACGAAGACATCATGTCCGAATCCGAACCGGTGAGCTACAGCCTGATCGAATGGTTCTTCAAGCAACGTCCCGGCTTGCAAGAGAAAGTCGACGCTATTGCGCGCGAAATAGCTGGTCCCAATACCGTCATTGAGCCTGTCGAAGATCAAGGGTCCCTGAGCCGCACATTCATCCTCGCCGATAACAGCAACAACAACTCCAAGACGGTCCTTTCATTTCGTCTTATAGGCGGGAAGATTGATGACAACGTGGCGAAACTAGCTAGTCATGTGCATGAAGGTCTTGTACCGAAGACAGAGTACCATGATGTTGTCGGAGAAGGCGATGATGCGCTGTACATCTATAAGATGGAGTGCCTCCCGGGTACTCCTTGGTCGGAGATCTTTCCCAGGGTCGTAGACCGGACTCCGGTCGAACAGAAGAAGTGCGAAGTACTGTATCGAGAACTAGCAGCGTGAGTATAGTGCGCCCAGTCGACTTTTCTGAGTAAAAGCTGAGAGATCTTAGGTATTTCGCAAGAATTTGGTCAAAGCCTCTCTCCGAAGGCTCAGGGCAGGCAGCTGAGTCTTTGATGTCAGGGCATAACTATCAGAGCGACAGAGCAGGAATCGAAAAGAGGATCGCTACGATCAAGGAGTCGGGAAAATATCCCTACCTCGAGACCTTCTTCCAAGAAGTTGAAGCCGCAATCCCAGTCTGGTTCGGTGAAGACTGGCCCAAAGTCCTCGCGCACGGGGATCTCTCTCCGTCAAACCTGCTTGTTGACGAGGCAACGTCCTCGATCTCTGGGATCATCGACTGGTCTCTGGCATCCATCCGGCCATTTGGAACAGACCTTAAAACACTGCTTGTAGCTCAGATCCAGCGAGAAGACGATGACAAGATAACGCTTCATGAGGATTCTGATAACCTTCGCGAGATGTTCTGGGAAGAGTTCTGGAAGCGAACTGAGGTTGAAGAGGAGAAGCGGGGGGAGGTCAGGCGCCTAGCTGAGTTGGCTGGGAAAATGAACTTCATCACTGGCATGGTATTTCTGAGGGACTTTGGGAAGCTCAATCAGACACTCCATCAATACAATGATGGCCTCATAAATGCATATTTCGGCGACGGTAAGAATTGAGATAGAATTCATAGTGAAAATGAACTCACGACCTACCTCATTGGAGTTCACCAATGCACTAAGCTCAAGACCAATAGATAATCTCACTCCAGAAGATCTTTTAAACAGCTTCACGTTGTTTCTATTACATAAATTAGTTGCTCACATGCAGCGTCCCCATCAAGTAATACTATTAAAATCTATGTCTAGATGTACCTTTAACAGCATACTAGGTACCGTTGACAGGGGAGAGTGCGGGCACCATGCAGTATCACGCATGCCACACACGCAGGGCACCAGGTATCCTGGATGGTTGGGTCCAAGTTACGTCTATATAACTACTCTAAATAGAAGATCGGGTTCGAAATTACAGGATCTCCACGAAATTCACGATCTTATCCTCCAAGTCCTTTGTATGGGTTCAATATGTAATGATAGTATAATGCACTAGTTAGAATTCTGACGCTGAGAGACTTCTGCATTAGCTTGTCCAACAGCACCCATAGCCTGCGATGTATGACATGTGCAGGTGTATCGCGTAACCAGAATACCCCATGTGGGACATGCATTTCGCGGCAGCCAAGCCCAAGTCACCGTGTTCAGTGCGACGGTAATACGCGATGTGGTGTGTGGATCAGTGATCGTGCAGCAGAGCTGCCCGCGGAGCTCACATACAAAACCTTACCTCGTCTGGCCCTTTCTTCTCGTCTCGCTCCGTAAGATCAAGACTTTGACAACATCATATATTGCACGAAAGAACCACGGGCTATTCATAATAGTCGGGTTTATTCCATTCCCAAGCATGGCCGCTCCATCATCGTCCTTCGACCAAGTCAAAAAAGAGTATGACACCTACGCCGAGAGATACAATGAGTACAGCAATTATCCCTACGGGCAGATGGAAGAGCAGCTCGTGGGTGTCGCGCTTGGTGACTGCACCGGTGCCACTGTCCTCGACCTCGGCGGCGGCACGGGTCTTCGTGTCCGCCAAGCCGTAGACCTAGGCGCCATCGCTGTCGACGTCGTCGACATTTCCCCGGAGATGCTGCGCGTCGGCGAAGAAGCAGAGCAAAATCCCAAGGAAGGGATTCGGTGGTTTGAGGCCGATGTCTCAAAGCCCCTCGACCATCTTCCCTTGCGCGAGACCTATGACATCGTCATGGCCAACTGGGTCTTCGACCACGCGCACAGTATGGCCGGATACGAAGGCATGTGGAGCAACGTCGCGGCGCGGCTCAAACCTAGAGGGCGCTTCATCAGTGTGCGATCTGACGATCCGTATGTGCCATGCTTTGCGAGCTGGGAGGCGCCGTACGGCATCACGTATCATGAGCACAAAGAGGTTCCAGATGGAATCTCATTTCGATATACGGTTCACTCGGAGCCAAGAATAAGCTTCGAGGCTTGCACTATGCATGTCAATTATAATGGCAGCATGAAGATGTTTGACAAGTTCGGGCTAGAGGACGTGAAGAAGATACCGCACATTGAGGCGGAGGTGGTCAAGAAGAATCCCGAGTATTGGAAGTTGTTTCTTGAGAACCCGGCGATGTGGGTTGTGACGGCGAGGAAGAAAAGCGATTGATTTTAGTTACGAGGATCGCCACGAGTCCCGGGGGATGTTGTCAGTCCGAGACTTATAGAGGAGAGACTGCGCCAACAAGTTCGCAAACAACGCGACTCCGTGTTCCATAGACCTAATACAGTCATGGGTAAGTTGAGAGACTACGGCGGCCAAAACGCAATCATTGAGACCAGATAAGACGTGGCGGGAACGGAATATACGGATCGAACAAGCGACTGAGTGAACGAGGTACTTCAGGCAGCGGGGATTGAAAGAAAGACCACGGACGGCCTTTGAGGAAAGAGTCGTCATGTCGAAGAAGCCTGGATGCGCAAGGATAATAGTGTAAAAGAATTCAACGGTTAATCCGCGGCCATAATAGGGTATATGTATGTCAATACCAGTGGCCCCTTCCATCAGACGTTCCCCGTGTAGGTCCCCTCCGGGGCATGCTGGCCTAGTGGTAAAGTAGTCGGAAGGAAAATTACGAATGAGTGATTACATTTCCGGTTCGGGATGTTGAGGTTGCTCTTAAGCCTGAATTCTTTTTGTAAGGTAGTAGGGGTTCGAATCTTGCTGTCGGTGTTTTCCGTTTTTTTTTTTTTGCTTTCCAACCCCTTCAAGTCAATTGAACTGTGACAAAGAGTGAGAGGTAGGCAGTTCAGGCACTTGTACAGTAGCTATTGAACACTAACTAACTTGATCCTCTGATCATGCCTCTTGTGACATTGTACATGGGTATTTGTGTCTCTTCTTGTTCCCTTAGCTACCTAGAAAGATACAGTGATGTCACTAAGTCGTGAATACTTCTCTCGAAGCTGGAGATTTGATAGTAGTATCCAAAACCTTACGCACCCTTTCGGTACTTATTTTTCATTTCTCTGTGGTATTCGGGGAGCCTTCATCTTTCGCTCCTCGGTCTATAGCGTGTCGGAGCCTCGAGCTCGCTGGGCTCCTCTTCTATCGCAAGCGAAACTCGCGGTGGCATTTCGGCGACAATAGTACTTCCCAATTCTACCAATAGCTTGGGTTCACCACTCATCTCGGACTTAAACTCATTGCTACGGACGTGAGATCGCTGGCCGACTGCTTTGCCGCAACGATAGAGTAGGAGGCCGGCGGCAGTGACAAGGACGAGACCGCCTATCCCTGCACCGACCCCAATGCCGGCCTTCGCGCCCGTGCTTAGCCCTCCCAAGGAGCTGACTTCCGAAGAATTTGTAGGGAGATTCGAAGGGGACTTCGTTGGCGAACTTGCCGGACTTGTTGGTTGTGTTGTCGTTGTCGTTGCGGGCTGTGTGATCTGCACAATGTTAGCAGTGCCATATCTTGACATGTAGTCTAAGGTTGGTCTGCGCGCACATCAGGATATCCAATGATATTAAATATGGGTGATAAAGTTCCATACCCTGTTCCATCTCTTAAGAACAGAAAATACTTCTCAGTTGCAAGGGAGTATTCTGGCGTCCATAGAAACGACGACTCCAGCTCACTGTTATCTAAGCCCCAGGATTCAGTCGTTAGCAACAGATGCTTAGGCAATATATTTCTGCTTACAGTAGATTACAGAAACGAGATGGCCGTTTCTGGTGTCCAGATCAATACCTATCGGCGGTTTTGCTTTGTCCCAGGTGATGTTGAACGGCTGTCCGACAGAGACGTTCCACTCCTTAACTGTGAGCTCCAAAGCTCTAACCCAGGACGAAAACAACCAAAGAATGAAATTTGTCAGTGCTAGAATGCAGTACATCCTAGCGAGAAGAGTGGTGATCATGGAGAAATCGCGACAATGTGGGGGACCATAGGTCGGAAGCGCATCTCTCAGCCTTCAAGAGCGAGATCATACTTATCTGCCTCATATTCTGTCATACCTACCCCTTGAGATCGGAAAACGATAGGATTATATTGAACAAACATGCTTGTGTCCAACGTACACGCTGCCGTCGTGCATACACATGAACCACCCATTATCGTGGATGGGGTACACGAGCGCTTCAGCCTCTTCCGGGGTTCACCAGCATTCTCGACGCTGGTATGTGCTTTTCAATTGTAGGAATAGTTTGATTAAACCTCGGCAGCGAATGACGCTGTATGACTGCTGATGCTTAAGCGAGATGACAATGATATATATATCGTCAAAGGCGACAGTACCCGATGTAAGTGATGTATGTCTGCACCCCGTACAGATAAGGTGATGACGAGGCAATAAATAAAGCCGGATTAGACATATCCCTCAGCGTACCCAAATGAACTTCCCTTCCTCACAACGTGTATCATGTGCTCATTTCCCATATACAATACCGATCGTCCTATAAATGAGAAGCTATTACAAACCCGACGACCCGACGTCGGCAGCTAGTGAGTGGACATCATCACTTCCCACCCAGCCTGCGCAACTCAGCGAACCTCGTCCTCGCAGCCTGGGCCAATTCAATCGGGTTTCCGACTTCAAAGACCTCACCTTTCGACATCACGACAACCCGGGGAATTTCCATGATCATATCCAGACGGTGGCTAACGGTCAGAACGGTATATGCCTCAAACTCCGCGCGAATGACTCCCTGCATGGCCTTTTCAGTCTCGCGGTCGACGCCGGAACTAACTTCGTCGAGCAACATAACGCTGCCTTCGGGCCTGCCAAGTCCTCGACGGCGCGCACGGAGGCGTCGCCGAAGCACGACACAGGCTAGTGAAAAGAGCTGTCGTTGCCCGTGACTGAGAGTATTGGGCATCATAGCTACGTTTAGGCCCCCGCGGTCGTGAACAAATGTCCAAAGCTCGACTGCTTCTAGGGCGGATATGGCCTCCTCCGGCGTCGCATCGCTGAAGGGGTCGAGGTTCTGGTAAAACGTTGTCCCGTCTGGGAGGAAAACAGTGTCGCGTGGCATCGCGATAATCCGTTGCCGTAGAACTTGACGTTCCAGATGTCTGAGCGGGACGTTGTCAATATGCACAGCATCAGGTGTCTGCTCGGATGGCTCCAGTAGCTTCAATAGTAGAGCTAGCAGCGAGGATTTTCCACTGCCGCTACGTCCGCAAATGGCAATCCTCTCCCCAGGTTGGATGCACAGCTTGATATTCTTTAGAGCGAGTATTGGTTCGCCACTGGAGGCATCGTGACTGCTCGATAGATTAGCAAAAGAGTAACATGGGTTCTATCGAGCGTGTTGGCCTGCAGTTTGCACTGGAAAAGGCTTGAAGCAACGCATCCGTCTTGGTGAACGCAGTATCATCTTGCTATGTTCGATACGATGCATGATAATTGAGCGAGTGCATTGCTCATGGCTTATTTGGGTACAGATTGCATGTGCATCAACACTGAATAATATGAGCCGGGACATGCTTACCCGTAGCCAGCCGGTACTCCAGTCAATACAATTTCGCCGCGCTGCGGCCATTCTTCGGGGGGCGCATTAATTTCTACATCCCGGTTCTCTGGCTTCACATTTTGACTGAAGGTCTTGAGCCGGGCGACTGCGCCGATCGAAGTCTCAAGTTGCGTGTAATACATCACTATGTTCGTTAGCACAGGGCCAAAGCTCATCACCGTTACGAGAGAGGCGCCTGTAAAGCCGGCTTCGGAACGCAGTTGTGTGGCCAAAGCTGTAAGTATGAGCGCAATGAACGTGACGACAATGTTGAGTGCAAACGTTAACCAACTGCCGGAGTCCATGATAGTTAGCATTAGCTTATAGGAGTCGCGTACTTCGGAGCGAGAAGCATGGCGAAATGTAGAATTTGAAAGGATGACTAGTCTGAATTACGCCGCGAGACTAGTCGTTCACTGACCGTCGAATCATAGCTAAGAGATACGCAGGTCTCTGCGATGCATCCAGTAAAGCCATATTTTTGGAGCGGTCCTCTTCTATGAAGCCGAAAGCCCGCATCGTTACTATGGTCTTAGTAGTATCTAAGAAATGGGTGCTATGAAGGCAATCAGCTCTCTGCGTCATTTGCATCAGTCACCCAGGCAATTCAAAAAGACTCACTACAGTGGGCTCTTCGCCTCTAGGTCTAAGAGTCGTAATTGCCTCGACGTTCGTAAGTATAACCTCTGTATTGTCCATAGAACCGCTACCAGAAAGGGGTAAGATATCGCCAGATACGGTGATGAGGTAGCAATAACAGCAGCAGAGCCGATGGACTCAGTGACAGCTGCCACTGTGTTTAAAAACGCGGGTGGGAGCTCGTTATTAATCAAGTTTATAGCTTGAGAGGATAGGTTCGTGATGACGCCCTGATCTGTAGTAATCAAGAAAAGTAAGGGCGCTTGTATTAGTGTCTTCAAGGCACGCTGGTGAAGTGTGGCCCTTGATCGGACAACAGCGAAAATGACAACAAGCGTTACTAGAAGTGCAAGTGATATAAGCGAGCTGATTCTGAGTGCCGAGAATATGCCCACGTAGTAACTGAAAGAATGAATCGAGGTGGTAGCACCAACGTCCTCTGACCAGAATCTGAGCCATACTGTTAGAAGTTGTTCAAAAACGCTTCAGCAAAGCCAAGGAATAAAACAGCCCCAACTAAGTGAAGGCCCATGCTTTCGAAATAAACCTTGTAAATCGTTCGGTCACCCTGTTGCCACGCCATGTCTACGATATCAAGAGAAGTGTCCTCGGTGCCGCATTTCTTCACTGCGTCTATCTTTGTAGAAGCAATAGTGGGGGCCGGGTCCGATCTCTCGCTTGACATGGCATTTGTCGATGCCAGTTCAACGTTCACGGTTTTGACATAACTTTCTTCGTTGGCCAGCTCGCCAAACTTGCCCTGTTGGACGATAGTTCCTCCGAACTAAGGGCTTGATGTAATCTGCTACTGGAGATGACGAACTGAGTGGGTGCACAAAACAGTGGTAACGCGTCTTTTCTTTATCAGACCATCCGGACCAAATACGCGCTGGAACACCTGGCCCTCGGTATCTGCGTCGAGACCACTAAATGTGTCATCGAGTATTAAAAGGTCGGATTGTAAATAAAGGGCTCTGGCAAGAGCTCACGCGTTGCTTTTGGCCTCCGGACAACGATATGCTATTGCTACCCACGTTGGTCTCGTCAGCTTGGGGTAAGAGTTCGAAATCCCTGGCCAGCATTGTCGAATCGACTACTTCAGCATAACGGTCTGGATTGAATGTCGAGAAGCCAGTGATCTTATCCCGAATGCTGGCATTCGACAAAAATGCCGTTTGATCACAATAACCCACCGGTCTTGACATATGCGGTGTTGCGATCGTGCCGCGATCGTGAGGAATTTCCCCCAGTAATCCCTTGATCAAAGTGGTCTTTCCAGAGCCGACAGGCCCGATAATCATTGTAAGGGAGTGTTTCGGAACATCGAATGCGAGGTCTCTCAGGACCATCTTCTCAAGACCATCTTCTCAGGTTCCCATCCAAAACTCCCATCGCGAATTCTGAAAGCAGGTCCGGACGTCGCGATCGCATCATTTGCATATATGCTTGTCAATGTTGCCTTTTTAGATGAGACTGTTTGATCTTTTATGACTGGGCTCGCTTTCTAGGAAGGCCTGAAGTCGGCCCATGCATGTGAATGCGCCGATCAGTCGTGGCAAAGACTGAAATAATTGTGACAACAGCTGCGTCGCTAGGAGTAAGTAAGACAGCGAGGTGAAGATGTTTTCTGCATTAAGATTGCGCTGAGCAAGGGCAAATGTCAGGAACGGGGAGAATGTTACGGGGACGAAGGCGAATATGGCAGGTGTGACGTTATACTTTCTGATATTGGCGCCAGCAACCTGTTCGTCGATACGAAGTTGCTGGATCATGCCGAAAATAGGCAAAGCCAAACCGGACATCTTCGTGTTTTTCATGTTGCCAATAGCATTGGCTTTAACCCCGACCCTCTTCTGGAGCGCGCTCATCCACTTACGTTGTCCTGGCCCTATGAACTTTGCCAAACTTGTGACTGCGATAGTACACAGTAACACAACCACGATAGGTACAGCAAAGGCTGCGCCAATCCGGTTATAAAGTAACCAGCTTGCCAGAGCTACCTCAATGATGTTGGCCCAGAATTCGTGCAGATTCCTGAAACCGAGATTGAGCTGCTCAGTATCAACGCTCATCAGGGTGAGCGATGCATTTCCGTCCTTTGCACCATTGCTGGCTTCCGTCGTTTTCGTATAGACAGCTGCCACCAGGCTGCCGCGCATCATACAAAGCACGCGTTGATGAAAGTACCAGTAGAATGCGGTCGAGATCGCGATCCCGGAGTAGATAAGCACGCTGGCGCCTATTAATCCATGGCTGATGTTTGAGCTTTGCTGACTTATCGGCTCCGAGAGATGTTGCACAAGACCATCAATAAGGAAGGGTTGGCTCAAGGTAAATCCAATAAGAGCGATCCTCGGCAAGATTGGTAGCAGTAAAGGAACCAGCATAGAGCGGAATAACGCTTTGGCAAGGCCGTCTTTATCGCCTTTCAGTCTGGAGTAATCTAGATGCCGACGCGACTGTGAATGGAGATCCGCAGCAGCTAAATTGGTATCTAGAGGGTAGAGGTCGGACATTGCAGGATCTTGGAGTATCCTCTAAGAAACAGTCGGTTCAACCAGAAGAAAACGCCGAGGCTATAGATGCCACTTGTTTCTTTCGGACTATGACCTTTTGAGTCCCAATGCACCCATTCCGTTTTCCTTTAAGCTTCGAGTAGAAGGATGAGCACCTTGATCGCGAAGACGGTAGAAAACGTAGCGGTATATGCTATCTCATGCCTTGTTGTAGAGGCCAGCCAGTAAGTGCGAAGCTGGGTGCCATCGAACAAGACAGTTAAGGCCAGATACGCGCTCAGATTAGAGAGGGTCTCGGGGATCGTTTGTGCTCGAGAAAAGACAGTCCGACCATGCAGAGCGCGGCGGCTAGGCGTAGAGAAGAAGAGGCAATATCAACAACAGTCGTGCTGGGGGATCGCATCCCAATGAGAATGAGAGTTGCAACGTCAAGTGATACATGTATCAGCACTGCACCCTAATTGAGGTGTAAGCTGTAAATACAGAGACAGGCGATGAGGCATAGATCCTTACCAGTTAAGCAAGCCGAAGGAATGGTGCGTATACCACAGTCAAATTACGTGCCAGAAATGCAATTCGGCATAGTGCAGAAACAATGAACACTGCTGCTGGCGTTAAAGACAGAAACAATTGTTCGAATTTCACAGTGAAGTCGAAGTCTCCCCGGCAGCCAAGGACAGCAGGCCCTATCGAATGGTCGTTCGCATCGGCACATGTAATGAACGACATGTTCACATGTCGTCTATCAAAGACAGTGAGACTGAGGCTGAGTATCCATAGGAGTCGCAGAGGTGACGCGAAGAGACGGAGAAAGGTTCTCTTGTTTCCAGATTGACCGTCTGGAGGTTTCGCGCAAGGACTTATAATATGCTATGAGAATGTCACACATACATGCCGCAGTACATTATCTTGATGTACCAGTCGTCCACGGGGATTACTTGGCAGCGATAGGGCACATGTTCCTGTAGATTTATCTGTCAGTCTAAGCTGGATGTATTGAAGGCGAACATTCTGTGATGGCCAAGCACATCAAGCATGGTATGAGGAGGGAAAACCCTTCTGATTGCGACGAGGTGCACCTCAGCTGAGTACCCCTGTCGTCGCGACTCCAATATTAGGCCGAGACTTTGTCAATCTCTATCAGCATATAATAGAGAGGTGTGTCATCCCGTCAAATGGTACTGATACCGCATGATCAATAGGCAGTCACGTTTTGGTGTTGAATCATCCGCGCAAAGGGTTCATGAGTGAATAGTGAAATAACTCTTATTCCGTGCACCATGGACTTAAATGATTTTAGAACGCATAGGCTCGGGCTGTAGAGCTTGAACCGCTGATTGATTTCGCCGCGTTAGAACTTGATGGAGTATTGGTATGAGGCACAAAAGACGATAGAAGGATGTTGTACCAAGGAACCAAGAGTACAAGGCCAGGGTCTAGATAAAGATCAATGTCTTCCGTCAAAGCTCAAATCATTTTCACTGTTGGCCTTTGATTCCTCGACAACCGAGATGATTTCGACTTCGCGTCGTAAGGTAGAGCAGGGTAGGTACGTGGTTGTTTCATCAGTCGTCTCGAACTCTTCCCACCTTACTGCAGGTATACTGTTGGTACCTGTCCCTATCACCGCCTAAAAATCCCCAAGGAGGCGCTCCGCCGCTCCCAGCAATGCGCTAACGCAAGGCCACAGCGTCTCGCGACGTCAGTCAGGGCTGACCCCCAGCCCTGGAGCAGGACCTAGCCACACTTATCCACACAACCATGGAACCACTTCAACACCTGGGCAGTGCTGTCAGGACTGCAGGTGGCTGGGAGGTTTTCCTGATCTTACCTCACTTCCCTTTCACACGCCTGAAGACAACGTTTCCTTCGACATTTTGGATCTACAATAATGCTTTGAAATGGGCTTAAGCACTAATCTGATCAAGCGGGTTATTATGATGGCATCGGCTTGCAAGTTCAGCATCCTAACCGCGTTTAAGAGCTGGCGCCCAGCTGGGTATGACACATCTTCAAAGGAAAATGACCAACAGGATCCTATGGACAAGCTTCGTTTCCACTCTTTGCAATCCAGCTCTCTCTTCTCATCAAGCGCCGACATGTTGCGAATGAAAGGTTCGCGCCTGGCGTAGACGGCCAAGGCTTCGAGAACGAGAACTTAGGAGAATGCGATAAACGAATAGAACTTCAATGCGAGACACCAGCCTTTGCTAGTACTGTCATGTCCTCCACCCTGTAAGTTGCATCTCGTTTGACCATCCTAGAAGTGCAGGTAGAGTACTGAAATCTAGAAAGTCGATGACAACTCCACAGCCATTGATCCTCAGACAGTCGAGACCGACTCCGGACCAGGAAGGAAACACTTCCTGTATCCAAAAATCGCCTTGACTATTTCTTTCGCCGTGTACGGATCTCGTGACTCTCCAAGGATACCAATACAGTGATACATGTGCCACCTGTCCATGTGCATGTCCACAAGCCCAGCTGTTTGGTCATGAGCGTATCTCTGTGTCCCATTGATCAGACCCTTTCAGTGTAGGTAGTGCTCCTCGAAGCTGACGAAGAGCTCAGGGTACTCAAGCGTCCCCTCCATCAGCGTGTCTTGAGTTACTCGATGGGCTTTCTCTTTGTCCAAGCAGAAGTAGTAGTCACGCCCGTCAACGAAATATGCGTGTTTCTCTGCGTCGAAGCACGGATGGGGTACCCAGCCGTTGGCGAGAAGATCGAAATGACAGCCGGCTGCGAGGGCTGCCGAGGGGCCACCTTCTGTTGGACAGATAACATAAGGGCCGCGCCGGTCGTTGTGCTGCACTGGTAACCCACCAAAATCTGTCTTCCTTTCAGGCAGTCGAGGGTTGCTAGAGGTGGACGTGCTGTCGAGGAGAATGACATCCTCTATGTTGTCCACTATAGCGCCGCCAAGGAGCAAAAAGAGTATGAAGTTCAAAGTGATGGAAGTAGCAAGGACGATCTTGGCTTTGCGCCCCCGACTATTATGCCACTTTTGAGGATACTTGGGGAGGAACGCTTCTTCCTCTGAAACGGACAATTGGCTGCTGCCGTCCATGTTGATTGTTGGGAAAAAAGAGGACTCGCTCGTGTAATCTAAGGAGCAGAGAGGAACTCGTGGACAATGGAGATGTATGAGTAAAGGGGAAAGGTCTGGGATCCTGTGAGATCTGTGAGGGTATACAGTTATCTGTGAGGATATCAAACACTCACCACTTGATGGTGCGAGTTCTAGGATCCCTCCTCCTGCCCAAACACATGCCCACAGATTTCAATCCTAACTACTCATAATTCTATTGTTAGGTAGGTCTTCTTGTTTTGCTTCTATCCGGCGCTCTCATCAGGGAGTAGCCATTGTTTAAGGTCACCGCAAACATACAAAACAACAATGATCGTAATATAAACCTCTCAGCAACAGGGCGACTGCTACGGCGGTTTTCCTGACTCCCTCTCTCTCTCGACCGCTTGACGTGCTGGAAGTTCTACAGATCTCTGAGGCCACTGATGTTGCCGGCGTTCGAGGTCCTTTGCCGAACCCCCAAACCTTGATGCCATAAATATGAGCCCAATGATGGCTCATCATGCTTACTTCCCCCATCGCCGGCAAAAGTTGCCATCACGCAAAATCCTACTGACGACGGACTTCAATGCAGATAAGCAATTCTGGAAACCAACAAGGCCGCATGACTGTTTGACTATCGCTAGTTGCCTCCCGCCTGCATAGGAATCCAAGTCTTTGACGTAACGTGACTCTCTTCTCAATCGACTTTGGCAGTTTGTACCAGTTAAAATCTTCCAAATCTAATAACTTTTTATTATTTTCTTTATTTATTACGGAGCAGAAACAAACGGCGTATTTTGAGAATGGTCTCGGGGTTCTGAGATATCATCGAGAATTGGGAAATCCCGTTTCCCCCCAACCCGGAGTTCCCTCCATGTCAACACTTCGAACTTAGACCTTTTTGGCCCTTTGTCTCAGAGATATCTATAGACACTTCACCATGGATTCTCTGCACAAATAGTACTTGCCTATGACCATGTTACGTTCTTCTCATCACAGAATCACAGGCTGACTTTACGACTTAGATATAGTGGACGACGCGTCAAATTTGTCCCAATTCCTGAGGATGGTGAAAGTAGCGCAGCTTCTTCACTAGAGGAATGTTCGAAGGAACAGGTTACGCATCCTCAAAAAGGCTCCAGGCCCTCATTTTCAACGGTGAAAGACTTGATTTGGTGGTCTTTGCGACCTTTGGGTTCATCAGTCTTCTACAGACGTTGGTGATCATTCATTCGCCGTTGTCGCTCAAGAGCGCTTCTACCACCAGCGACCTTGTGGTGTGTCATGCACCCAAGCCAACCTCCTGCGACTGCGGGGAAAACTGCCGAAGCACTGCAATTGGGCTGCAAGTACGACTCGCTGGCCGCTGCTTGGCTGCCTGAGCACTGCCGGGACGACGAACTAACCGCCGAGTTCGAGCGTGCCGGCCCAGTCGAGGGTGGAAAATGGACGTAATGGCGTGATCAGGCACATACTGAAGAGATTGGGCTGTATGAGATTGCGCTTATGGCAAACAATCAGACCCAGGGGTTTCACATGACCGGCCATTGGCACGTTATGCACTGCATTTTCTACTGGAGGAAGCAAGAAAGAGCGCGGTACAATGGGAAGATCGTTGCGCCGCGGTCGGACAGCGAACACCACATTTTGCACTGCGGCAACATTATCATGGATCCGGGTCGCCATACAAGGGCTGGGGTGGCCTTGAGTACTAATACAAGTAATGGGTGAAGGATAGACCGCATATGGTAAGCTCATGCTTAGTGGATTTCAACAAATGAAGCTGCTTCGCTCTTGCAACAGTTGATCCCCTCAGTCGCTTAGCCACCTAGTTTCATGGCTAAGTCATCTCCCTCAATGCTCATCCGTGACATTACAAGTCTCTGGTGCGCGTCAGATACAATCTTTGAATGTCAGGACCTGAGACAATCCCAAACGGAATTGATATGATGGGGATGTTGTTGTCAGTATGAAATCGTATCTCTTTGGGTAAACTAGTTCGCAACGAGTCTGACAAACTATAATCACTAGTCCTTCTTTCATATTGCTCGAGCGTTGAAGCGCAGAATCGAGTCCTTCGGATTATGCTGAGTCCTTTGCAAAGAGTGATTGTGCCACGTGTAGCATCCTCAATGTAGCATTGATAGCCATAATTTGCGAATTCATCAAGTCATTGTCTATGCACTCAAAAGGTGTACTCAATTGAAGGCCGGAAGTGATAGAGACAGTCGACGTTGGATCTGGATAAATGTTGTTACGAGCATTGTCACTATCGCAGCTATCGTGAATATAAGAGATAGGATCAATCTGGGAATGCATACAATGGTAAACCAGTATTCCTAAATTTGCGACCGGAAACAGAGAGGGCTCAGTTTAATTAAGCATGCTCAACTAATGCAACTCGCTAAGCAAGCGGCAGCTCAACCTTTGGGCTTCACCTGAGACCGCGTAGGAGTTTCCGACAACGCTCTCGTGAGCTCTTCCCTTTTCCGCGCCTTTTTGCGCTTGTATTCCGACCATTCTTCCCGCCATACGTCGATACTCGCTTTGAGCTCGTTCTCAGCGTCCTCAGGCATGTAGTCTAGGCACTGGACCTCAATGGCCTTTAGCTGGATCTGCAGATTGCGCATATCCATCTCACCTTGCTTGCGTTCAAACTCACTTCATAGCCTGATTAGTAAAACTGTAGATGTGCGCAAAGTGTAGATACTGTTCGCACCTCAGTCTCAGCTCATTTTCGAGCTCTAGGGAGCGCTCTTCTGCGCGCTCAGCTCGGCCGAGTAGGAGCTCTTGGATTTTCTGCACAGAGTTAGTTTGGTAGATATGCATGCATTGCGTGAAAACTGACCTCCGTTTCCTGTTGTCGAGTACGGAGGTTTGTGAGAATAGTCTCCAAACCCTTCTGTAGATCCTGCGCCTCCGCCACGATGCGCTGAGCCTGGGCTACGGACATCTTCGAGGTCTTTGTAGGTTTCGCATTCGCCTTGGTAGTGTCGGGTATCACTTGATCGGCGTTGCCAGCCGGCGAGGTAAACTTAATAGGAGAACCCAATAGTCGGTTGGCCTCACCCGGCGTGTCCCAGGGTGATGAGCTCTCGTCCCCATCGTAGCTTGGACTCTGAGCTAGGATACCAGGTTGATGAGCATTTATACTGAGCCTATAGCCGGGTGTGACGAGGGCATTTTCCATCTCATCGACTCTGGCATGCATTGCGCTGATATTCTCATCGTCAACGTGTGGTCGCTGAGCTAGCTTAGAGGCCAAGTCATTCAGCCTCTGGATGAGCACATCTCTGCTATCCTGGGCCAAATCGTCGGGGGCTTCTGATCGATATGAATCTGAGCGTTGGTGGGAAGAAGAAGACCGAGCGGAAACGGGTGAGAAATGGCGACGGAAAGGTGAAAGTGGAGACACGCCCAGAGAGAAGGCATTCATGGAGGGTGAGGTTGGCGGTGAGGACTGAAGTCCAGCCAAGTCGTGATAAGAGGTGGTGTTGGGCCGCTTGATGGCCGTTTGCGGCTCCCTGAGATTGCTGCCACTCCCACTGCCATTGTCGGATGATGCATTAGCCATCATAACACTTGGGTGTCAATAGGACAACAGCCGAGTGATAGAGGCTGCATGGCAAAAGCACTCCTGAATGCCACCCTGACGTCCTTGGTTAGATCGTGCTTTCAATGATGGAATACCGTCGAGATTCGCCCCATCATGCTACAAGCCTTCTGGTTCAACTGATAGCTTGACGTACCTTGGAAAGCTACCACCTGCAGATCTGGACGCGGCTCTGAGACGCGACACGGTGGTGGAGTCAAGACAGGGCACGTTCGCGGTTCACTTGGCGAGCTGGGCAGTCATCAATTGCAGGCGGCCAGAAAGGGACGGGACCAGGCGTGGCAGTGACCCCACCCCTCCCTACGGGTAGCAAGTTGCAACCCGCAGCTCGGCAGCTTACCTGCAGCAGCACCCGGAATTTCCACGGACTCGCCTGAAGCTGCTATGACGAACTATGTGTGATCCTTGAAGTCTGCGACAACTGATAATGGATAAGACATAGCTCGGAGAATTCAGTGACGGAAATAGAATTGTGTCCATCATATACTGAGACTCTTGGTATCAGGGATAAGACATACACAGCTGGGATTTGATACCTTTCATCCATCACCTGACTGGCGAGACTGCTCGGCTGGCTATGCCTCGGCCAAGAGCGGTCAGAATGGTAAGGTAAGGTACCTATGTACTAGAGCTGCATGGTCGAGTTACGAGTTCCATCGAAGCTCCTGCTGGGCATATTCGAATGAAGGAATGTTGTGCAGCACTGCCGGGGGTATGTAGACTGTTACCTGTGATATGTCATCATGCCGAGCAAATGCCGTGCTTCATCAATCCTTGGGGTTTCATTGTGCTGTGAGAATGTATAGTCCTCTCCATAAGCCAGCAGCCAACCACTGAGGGACACTAATGCATACGGCATGACAGGAGGAGCGGTGACGATAATACCGCAGACAAGGCATTGGGAATCTGCGACTCATACATGCATGACAGCCATGATATCGAACAGAAAGAGTATGTCTTGGGCATCATGTAATGAAGGATACGGCATGTTGTACTATCATGGCGGGATACCGATTGGGGCCTTATTGAACAACTCCAACAATAATAGTGGCTGAAGGATGATGTGGGGGGAGGTCGGGAGTGGGAAGCACCTCTAGCATCTGCGGCTTCTACAGTTCGGCTACGCAGGTTGGGCGAACGGGGCGTGTTCCGGGCGTCCAGTGGTGTGTTCCAGTGGCGCAACCTACTATAGGTACCCCCCACACCTGTGCCTCGCTCAGTATGCCGGCTTAAGCCTGTTCCTCGGCTGTGATGGCCTGCATTCGGCAAGAGTCGTATCCTCACTGGCTCAACCGGAACACACACACACACACACACACACACACACCACGCTCATCAGAGAGCAGAACAAGATCCCGTCGTTCTAAGAGTCCAATATCAACTTACAGCGAGTGGCTACGAGAGGGAGCCGTATCTGACTTTCAAAATCCCCTGTGGTTTCTCATTTGGCACGACCCAGCATCGTCTCTTTGTCTCTCCAGTCTTATTAGGTACCTACCCCTGCGGATCAGCACCAGGCCAGCCAAGTCCAGCTCCCGTCCGTCCGATCAGACCCTCGTCACACGATCACGAGCCAAGCGTATAGACTTCCTTCCTCAGGTTCCCTCGACACACTCCAAACACCAGCTCCAACACGAATTCGCTGCATTCTTTGTCTTCTTTCGCCTCGGTTCTGAGCTGTTGCTGTCTTTCGTCGCACTCCCGCCCCTCCGTCACCTCCATATAGCTCCCGTACATCACGTCCAGCTGTGTCGACTGCGTCACCGCCGTCCGTACCGCGGGGTCCCGCAACCGCTCCTAGCTCTGCAGCTCTGCTCTCTCTGACTGTGCGCCTTCCGCTCCGCCTCCATGGGCTGTTAACGCATATCTTCCTCTGAAATCTCTGGGGATTCCTTGTACGAGGTCATTTGCGCATTGCCGGTTGTACACCGTAGCAGTACATCATGTCGTGGAAGGCCTCGGCCAAGTTGATGGACACCATCGGCCACTATGCAAACTTTCCAGCCACCGGCGTCAGTTTGAGGCAGATGGTCCAATTCGGCGAGAGGCCCTCAGTTGGTATGCCATCTTTCTCGACACTCGGTGCTTGGCGACCATGTTGCGACTAGGAGCTGACATTATCCTTACCTCTGTAGGAACCCTATTCCGTGCTTCTCAATTCCTTGCTGAAGAGCTCCCAATCCGCCTCGCACACCGTGTTCAGGAACTCACCAGCTTACCCGATGGCCTCAACGAAATGCCTTCTGTCAAGAAGGTCCAAGACTGGTACGCGCAGTCTTTCGAGGTCCGTAGCCGCCGTTACCGCAGCATTCGATCGATGACTCACACTAACCACCGCGCCAACAGGAGATTACCGCCTTAGAACGGCCGGACCTTGAGAGGGAAGTCAGACAAAGACTTTTGCATCCCGGCAAGCACAACAGTGGCCGAAGCGCAATCCTTTCCGAGGCTATTCCAAACCCTAGCATCCGTGAAGGACAATATGCTTCCTCGGCCATGTTAGCACAGTCGGGAATGACAACGAGCAATGGCAAGAAACAGCAATCTGCAGCCAGGAGATATTTTGCCATGGTAGACGATGTCGGTGACTGGCCTCCAGAGCTGCAAGCTTACAACTCCAAGTTTGCCCAGTGCCTCCACACTATCAAGAGGAGGCACGATGGTGTTGTCACCACCATGGCACAGGGCATTCTTGAGTATAAACGCAAACGGCAGCGAATGCAAATCGATCACAACATCCAAGCCTTCCTCGATCGCTTCTACATGTCACGAATCGGCATCCGCATGCTTATTGGGCAACACATCGCCTTATCAGATCAGAGCCACCATCGCGACCCTGCCTACGTCGGCATCATATGTACCAAGACGAACGTCCGGGATCTTGCTCAAGAGGCCATTGAGAATGCTAGGTTCGTTTGTGAGGACCATTATGGCCTGTTTGAAGCCCCCAAGGTACAATTGGTCTGCAATCCGGACCTGAACTTCATGTATGTTCCTGGGCATTTGTCGCATATGCTTTTCGAGACCTTGAAGAATTCTCTTCGAGCTGTGGTTGAGACGCACGGGCAAGACAAGCAAGAATTTCCTGTGACGAAAGTCATTGTAGCCGAGGGCAGGGAGGACATCACGATTAAAATTTCGGACGAGGGTGGTGGTATTCCCCGAAGTGCTATTCCGCTTGTGTGGACGTACATGTACACCACGGTGGATCGCACGCCAAACTTGGACCCTGATTTCGATAAGAGCGACTTCAAGGCTCCGATGGCGGGCTTTGGATACGGATTACCGATTTCCAGACTCTACGCTCGATACTTTGGAGGCGATTTGAAGCTCATCAGCATGGAAGGGTAAATGCGACATTCCAACATCTCTCCTTGCGTCGTGTCACTGACTTTGTTTTTTGCAGATACGGCACAGATGTATATCTCCACCTGAACAGACTTTCCAGCTCATCCGAGCCTCTGCAGTAGCAATTAGCCGTCATGAGGGATGGCGCGACAGCGTCGTCGTCATCCCGAGGATTGGCGATGCCGTTGCGAATGATGCAAAAGCGCCTGAAGTATTTTGAGGTCTCCGAGCGCAAACAGGTCGGTGATGCTGAGAGTATGATGCAAGAGAGCGCAAGATTTACCCACGATAAATACGGGGGTGAGCTGTGAGATTATAGATTTAAACGCCGCACCGATGAAGAAATTGGATGAGTTCGGCAAGACGTGGCCAAACTCGCTATAGTGTACTAAGAATCACCTGGCAGCATTGGAAGCTGTGTTGCTCCATCTTGCTGCCCTTTTGTGATGGAATCAGGGGCGGCTGTCTGTTTATCCCCGAGGGCGTAGCGTCTTGACAAATGTTGGTCTATGATAATTCCACGGGAGCATTAACTTCATCATCGCCTCGCATTTTCGCCCCGGGGAGTTGGGATTTCTTTGGGATGGCGAATGGCGTGGAAATGGAAACATGGTTAACTGAGGTTTGATTTGTCAATTCAGAGTTTGGAGGAAAGGAATGCAAAAACAAACAGTGCAGCGTCGATGGTACTGTCTACTTCAGAAATGTCGTGATACCATGCTGTGCCTTATTTGTTGTTGTTGCCATTGGTGGGAGATGTGAGGAGTAGTTTCACTGCGCATATAAGCGTCCCACGATATATAAGCGTTGTGGAAAGGCACACAACCACATACGACCATCGGATCAAGAGAATTCGGCATCCCGTCCGCTCTGCCCTAGACAAGCTTGATACCGCCAGATTAGTAGTTGGGTCGGTGACGACCAGCGAATACCTGGTGTTGTATGTCAGAAGGAATTTCCTTTTTACATTCTTTTCCCCGGGCGGAGCCTTTCGTTTTCCTTTCGTTCCTGTGGGCCGTAAGGTTTTAGATGAATATTGCGCAATGCGATGCAGCTGTTGCATATGGATGAGGCGAGAAGTGTAATATTCATTTTATTTTGATCTGAACAACAATAATGAAGAGCCTACTGCTTTGAAGCGTCGGGCAGAGAAGGAAGCTGGTAACGAAGTTATTACCTTATTGCCTTAGCTCCCTGCACTAAATCAACATTGGCCAGCACTGGTTTCTACAACTTTTTCAGGTCTAAGTTCTAATATAGGGAACCAGCACAAAGTTGTGTGTGATGGGCAGAAATGGAAGAAGGCTATATATAAGTCAGTCTTACAAAATATCGACAGTTTCGCCTCTTCGCGACGTTCAAGTTTGCTTAGATGTCGTGAACAAGCATGCCCTGGTCCGTACCTAGGTAGTACCTTGTAAGACTACTATTGCACGCTTAATGAACTTAATTTAGAGACCGTGAGTTCATACGCTTTGTTACTCGTTATGTTGCGCAATGTGTTACTATTCGTTGGTGACAATTCGGTATGCCCTGGCACGGGCGGGCTGCTAGTGACCGCCTACCGTCATTGGGGTTAAAATGCCCCTCCCGAACATCGGAGTGTGGCAGAATCCGAATTATTTTGCAGTGACGCATTCTCACTTGCAGCTCAGCATTGTTTCATAAAGGTTCGACGACTCCTGAAGCAGGTTGGCGTGGAGTTGAGGATACAATTTTTAGGAGGATTATACATCTTGCTCAGGCGATAGTATCCCATACACTGTGTAAAGGAGGTGGGCTCTGGATCACGTTTCTCTGTCTAGCACCTGGTAGGATGGTGAGTAGGGCACTTCTTGTCTAGAGATTTTCGGTGATTCCAATATTCACTGTCGCTATGGGGCTTCCCGATCCCACCATCGACCTCGACTGGAGTGGCTATATCGGCGCCATCCACGAGATATTCCACAAGAATGCCTTGAAGACTCCAGACGCGCCATGCGTCACCGAAACAGCCTCGTCCACCACACCCGAGAGGCGATTCACTTACAAGCAGATCTATGAAGCGTCCAACATCTTGGCCAACCAGCTCCATGAGGCTGGTATCACCAATGGCGATGTTGTCATGATCTTTGCCTACCGTTCCGTCGAGCTCGTCATTGCCTTCATGGGTTCCCTAGCTGCTGGTGCTACCATCACTGTCCTAGATCCCGCGTATCCCCCAGCAAGACAGCAGATCTACCTTGAGGTTTCCCAACCAAAGGCCCTGATCACGATTGGCAGAGCCAGAGACGAGAACGGTCCCTTTGCGCCGCGTGTTCAGAAGTACGTGGACGAGGAATTATCTCTCAAGATACGAGTACCCGAACTACGCATGAGCGACGATGGCCATGTTACTGGTGGCGAGGTAGACGGAAAGGAAGTCTTTACAAACACGGAGGGCAAAGCATCATCGCCTCCAGATGTGCTAGTGGGACCAGACTCGCCAAGTATCTTGAGCTTCACCAGTGGCACGACGTCTACACCCAAGTACGAATTCGAGCAACTCCTCAAATATTGCATTTCGACTGACTGTTCCCAGGGGTGTCTTGAGTAGACACTACAATCTAGCTAAGTTCTACCCGTGGATGGCGAAGACTTTCAACTGGACCTCGGACACCAAGTTCGCTTGTCTAAGGTAAACCCAGCAAGATGAGATGCCCCACACAGCTGTATTAACCTCATAACAGTGGTATATCCCATGACCCGATACAACGCGACATTTTCAGTCCCGCATTTTGCGGCGGGGAGCTTATCATTCCTGCTCGCGAGAATATTGCCCATGAAAGGTTAGCAGAATGGTTCCGTGACCAACAACCCAATGCTACCCATTTGACGCCGGCCATGGGCCAAATTCTGTGCGGCGGTGCCAAGGCGGAGTTCCCTTCCTTGAAATGGGTTCTTTATGTTGGAGACATCTTGACCAAGAAGGATTGCGCTGCGCTTCGCAAGCTGGCGCCTAATGCGGAGATTTGCGCTGCCTATGGCACTACGGAGACGAGTCGGAGCGTATCGTACTATAGCATCAAGAGCCACGCCGAAGATCCGAACGCCTTAGATAAATTCGGCGACATTGTTCCTGCTGGAAAGGGTATCGAGAACGTTCAGCTGCTGGTAGTCAATCGGGAGGATCCAACTAAGCTTTGCGGCGTCGGCGAGGTTGGTGAGATTATGCTAAGAGCAGCGGGTTTAGCCGAGATAAGTGTTGCCTTCGTTTTTGCTAGTCGAGGCTCTGCTAACTAAGATTTGACTTTACGGGTACCTTAATGACGAGGAGAAAACCAAAGAAAAATTCCTCAACAACTGGTTCGTCGACAACCAGAAGTGGGTCGAAGCAGATAATAAAGCTGCATCTCACGAGCCCTGGAGAAAATTTTACAAAGGTCCAAGAGACAGAATCTACAGGAGTGGCGACTTGGGGTATTATTTGGACGATTCTGGCAACTGCGCAATCACAGGCCGAGCCGATGATCAAGTCAAGATTCGTGGATTCCGCATCGAACTCAATGAGATTGATAGCAATTTGAGAGGACACCATCTGGTCCGTGAGTGCAAGACGCTGCTTCGAAGAGATCGAAACGAGGAGCAAACGCTGGTGAGCTATATCGTGCCTGAACACCAGGAGTGGCTCAATTGGCTAGCAGAACGCAATTTGGAAGACATTGAGGAACAAGGTACCGAAATTGGACCTGTACTCGTGTACTCCAAGCGCTATCGTCCCATGCAAACCGAGGTTCGCGATCATCTCAAATCTCGACTTCCCGTCCACGCCGTCCCGACATATTTCATCTTCTTGAAGAAAATGCCGTTGAATCCTAATGGCAAAGTGGACGCCCCAGCATTACCCTTCCCGGATGCAGCCCTGATCTCGGAAGAAGCTTCAGAAGAGGACCAAAAGAGATGGGAAACGCTCAGTAGCACCGAAAAGGAATTGGCGGAGCAATGGGCAACCCTGATCCCTGGTGTGAATGCCAAGACCCTGCAGCCCGAGTCGGATTTCTTTGAGAGTGGTGGACATAGTCTGCTGGCTCAGCAGCTGCTTCTCCATATCCGGAAGAGTCTAGGGGTCAACGTGTCCATCAGCTCACTGTACTCAAGCGCATCTCTCCGGGCTCTTAGCGCACAGATCGACCGCCAGCGTGGGGGCAAGGACGATTCGAGCGCAGCAGATGACGGCGATGCTGCAGTATATGCCCAGTCATTTGACAAATTGCTCGGCAACCTCGATGCCAAGTATCAGACAGCAGACCCGGCGGCACTGTCACCAGCAAACAAGACGACCGTCTTCGTAACCGGCGCCACGGGATTCCTAGGCTCTTACATTGTTAAGGACTTGCTCGAGCGGGAGAACGTACACGTGATCGCCCATGTCCGTGGGACAAAGGGGGTGCCTGCCGCACTCGAGCGTCTCCAGAGGTCAATCCGCGGATACGGTGTATGGCAGGATTCTTGGGCCACTAGGCTCAGTGCCGTCGTAGGTGACCTGACCCAGCCACGTCTTGGACTGGATGATGATACGTGGAACATGGTCGGTGATGCTGCCGATGTGATTATTCATAACGGCGCCCTTGTCCACTGGGTAAAACAGTACAAGGATCTGGAGCGTAGCAATGTGCTATCTACCGTCGAGGCCCTGCGGCTTTGCAACCAAGGCAAACCCAAGCTTTTCTCCTTTGTCAGTTCGACAAGCGTTCTCGATACGGATCATTATATACAGCTGTCGCACGAACAGACTGGCACTGGGCAAGGTGCTATCATGGAAGCAGATGACATGATGGGCAGTCGCACTGGTCTTTCAACGGGTTACGGGCAGTCCAAATGGGTAAGTAGCCTCTGTGCCAGACCGCCTTTCTCTACAAGTAAGCATGTATACTGACGGTGCCACAGGTATCGGAACAACTCGTGCGGGAGGCTGGCAGACGCGGTCTTCTCGGATCTGTCGTCCGACCTGGCTATATTCTTGGAGACGCTGTGACTGGTGTCTGTAACCACGACGACTTCCTGGTCCGTATGCTCAAGGGTTGTATCCAACTGTCTAGTCGTCCGCGCATCATCAATACCGTCAATGCCGTCCCAGCAGGTCACGTCTCGACTGTTGTTGTTGCCGCCAGTCTGAACCCTGTCCCGGCCGAAAAGGCAGGCAGTAACGGTGGCAGCGGTGACGTTGGTGTTCACGTCATTCACGTCACAGGCCATCCTCGTCTGCGTATGAATGAGTATCTCTCCATTCTGGGATACTACGGCTACGATGTTTCTGAGGTGGAATACGATGAGTGGAAATCCCAGCTCGAGGCCTTTGTCTCGGCAGGTTCTGTCCAGAAAGACGAGGAACAGAGCGCCCTAATGCCTCTGTTCCACATGGCGACGAACAATCTTCCTACCAACACTCGCGCACCGGAACTAGATGATCGCAATGCTGTTGTTGTTCTCAAAGCCGATGCCGACAGGTGGACGGGTGTTGATGACAGTGCTGGAGAGGGCATTAGTAGGGAGGCTGTTGGCCGGTTCTTGAGGTATCTTGCTGAGACTAAGTTCCTGTCGTGGCCGACTTCACGGGGTAGAGAGTTGCCGGCTATCAAGGAGGGTGTTGTGGAGGCGCAGGCGAAATGGGGTGTTGGGGGGCGTGGTGGTGTTGTGTCTTGAGACTGGAACGGTACTCAAAATAGGGGATATGAAAACATGTCTTGATAGATCCGACTGCTTAGATAAAAAAATGATGAGATGACGGTTGAGCTCAGGTCATAAGTAGAATACATTCTAAAGTATATGAACTACAAGATATATGTAGACATATTGGAAGTGGTGATCTTGTATGTTAATTTCGCACATACGACAACCTGAAAAGCGTTGCGGGGGTACCTTGCAAAGAGTGACTTTCCCGGGTAGGTGCGGTGATTCAGGAGGTTAGAGCAAGGTTCGCGACATCAAATGTCAATCTGGTTACGAAATACAATTATAACTTAGAATATACACAATCCGAAGGCTATGATCATCGCAGGATATGAGCTTGGGCTGATTATGGACTGAGTTTGAAGTTGTTAGGATTGTGTGATTCCTTTGTGCCGATGTAGCTCAATATGTGGTTTGCAGCAGGGCAGGGGCTTCGCGCTCGCTTGCAATGCTTGCCTGTCAAGCGGATGAAGGTTTCTGTATCGGGACTATGGTAAATACCGATATTGATCTGTGTGTGTTGCAGTGGATTAGGTTCCGCGTATATAAAAAGAGCCCGCGGCAGTAATTTTTCCAGGGGTCAACTAAGTCAGGGGGAATCTTTTTTAAGGGTCGTTTGAGTTAAAAGGTTTTATAAAAAAGGCTGGTATTTTGCTTACGTTACTTTTTAAAAAAATGATTTAGTAACTATATTCCGGCTAATCAGATTATTCCGGAATAATATATATATATATCGTACTATTATATTTAGTATTATAATTTATAAATTAAATGTTTTATATAATATATATAAACATTTTATATTAATTATATATATTAGTCGGTTGTTTGTTATAATACGTATATTGTTTTTTTAAAAAGTCGTTTTTATTAATATATAAACAACTATATAATATAAAATATATAAGCAATTAATAATTAAAAAATATATTAATAACTAACGTTAAAATGTATTAAATATTTATTAATATGTTACCGATAGCAATATATATATATAATAGTTATTTTATAAACTAATTATTTATATTTTAAAAATAGCTAAATTTATTATATTATAGCAAATAACGTAAAAAAAAAGCATTAATAATTAACGACTATAAATTATATTAACGATTAACGCTAAAATATGTTAAATATTTATTAATAAATTACCGACGGCAATATATATAAATAAGTTTTTTATAAGCAAATTATTTATATTTTAAGAATAGTTGAATTTATTATATTATAGCAAATAATATAAAAAAAAAGCATATTAATAACAAGAAAAAAAAGTCGAAAATATATTAATAAATTTTAATCCAAATTTTTTTTATTTAATTTTATTTTTTATATTTTATTTTTTTTATATTTTAACGGCTTAATATATATTATAATTTTAAGCTTTTTTATATTTTTACTATAAAATATAAACGCGTTATTAATTTAGATTTAGACGTAATTATATAAAGTATTAATTTAGATTTAAAAATAGCCCGATTTAAAAAAGTAATATTATATATAGTCTAGTTTTTAAAAAAACGAAATAAACGCTATAATCGCCGTAATCGCAAAAATAACTAATAAAGTACTAAAAAGTTAGTCTAATTTTTTAGTAAAAACATTTTTGTCGTTTATTAATATTTTTAAGTTTTAATTAATTTAATATTATTATTTCGGCCGAATAAATTAAAGCTATAGTATAATTTAAAGTTAATATAACGAATAATATTAATATTATTTTTATTAATAATTTAATTAAATATAAAGTTAGGTTTGTTTAATTTTTTATTAAAAATTATTATTTGTTAAAGTTTAATATATTAAATTATAGTTAATTTAACGCCGTTTTTTCGGCCGTATATTTTAAAATTATAATACGTTTTAAAAAAAACGTTAAAAACTAATTGTTTTGAAACTAGCTTTTATTGCTATATATCGTACTATTTAGCTTATTGTTTTTATATAAAATTATTAAAAAAAATACATTTTTAGAAAAAATCGAAGCTATTTTTGCTATATTTTATTACGTTAGTATTAAAATTAATAATAAACGCAGTTAGCCGTTTTATAGACTTTATTATGTTCGAATTTTAGCGCTATATTTTATTATAACGCGCGATTTTTTTAAAAACGGCGTTAATTAAATGCCGTTTTATAGGTTTTTTTTTTATAAAGCAGTAAAAATATAACGTTTTAATATTATCGAATTGTTTTTTTAGCACGGTTTTCCGGCGGGTTTGCGTTATTTTTTTAATAAAGTTTTTTTATATTTATAGTTTTATAACTATAAAATTATATTTCGTAACTTTTTATTAAAAAACGATAAAAATTATAGCTATAATATATTATATATTATAATTAGGCTATAATACGAGTTTATATTAAACGTGGCTTATTAAATAAAAAAATATAAGCTTAATAGTATATTTATTTCTTTTTTATTTTAAAATTAATAAACGTAGTTTTATCGAATTTTTAAAAGGTTTTTACGTTTTTGTTAATAAAAAGTATAATTATTACCTAAATTATTAAAAGCCGCTAAAAAATAACGATTTTTTAAACAATGTTATAAATATTTTTTAAAGCTTTTTTAATATAGGCGGTAAATTTTTTAATGGTTTATCGTAACGTAATAGTAATAATTTAGTATAAAAAGCGATAAATGCTTTAAAATATTAATAATAACTCGGCGTAAAAAGCGATAAAGCTTTAAAGTAATAGTTATACTGTTTATATATATTTTATAATAATAACTTAATAATATAACTTTTAATATTAGAAAAATTTTTTTTTGCTATTAATTAGTTTTTTATATTAAAAAATTAGTTATTATTATTCGGTTTTATTATTCGGTTTTATTTTACGTATTAATATTTTAAAGCTATATTTTTAAATATTTTTTATATATGAACTATTATCGTTTTATATATTATTAATATATAATTTATTTATTATAAAAAGTATTATATGCAGAATTCTTTAATTTATTATAATAATTTATTTTTAAAAATATTAAAAAAGCTGTTATAAACGTTTATAAAAAAAATGTCGTAAAAGACCTTTTATTTTATAAATAATAAATATATATATATATATATTTTTAAATCGTTAATATAATAAAAAATCTTATTTTTTATATATCGTATATATTATATTTAACATTTTACGTATTATTTTGTTTTATATTTATTATATATTATATAATATTTAAGCTAATTATATTTAACGGGATTATTAAGTTATTAATATAATATAATCGTATTAATTTTAGTTAAGTTAATTATATTAATTTAAATAATATATATTAAAATTATTACTATATTTTTTATACTATTATATTTAGTTATATTATATTAATAAAAATAATAATAAATAAAAAAATAAACAATAAGTTTTTAACTATTATCGTTTTATATATATTATATATTATTTACTATATTTTATATTTTATTAAATCTATTTTTATTTAATAAATCCTGTTATTTTTATAATAATACTATTTGTTAAATATATTACTAATTAGCTTTATAAATAATAAAATAGACTTTAAATTTTTAGATTATTTTATATTTATTTATTATCGGGTTTTATAAAGCTTAATTAATTTTAAAAAATAATTTACAAGTTTTATTATTAATATTTTCGCTTTAAAACAAAAAGGCTTTAAAACGATATATTATATTTAATAATTACTAACTATTAAAGTTATTACGTATTAAATTAAGCTTATTTTAGGCATTTATAACTTAATCGGCTATTAATAACGTTATTATTGCTTGTTTTTTTATATTTTTAAGTTTTAGCGACTACAGTATAAAAATAAGAATTTAAGCGTATAAAATATTATATATTTTAATTTTTATATACGTAAGCTAGCTAAAATAAAAAAACGGCTTAAATACGGATAGTAATCGGTTAAATTTAGTTATTATTATTTATATTTTATTTAAAATGTTGTTTTTTGCTTAATTTTCTAAACCGTAATCAAAATTTCTACGTTTAAAGATTTAGGTTATTTTATTGTAAACATGCATAATTTCAGCTACGGCGTTGCGAACATTACTAAAAACGGCGGCGCCGCCGTCAATAAAAACAATAGCCCTAAAAATATCAATAAATTAATACGATATATACGGCTTAAAAATCCGACTTTATAAAAATAAACAAAACTAAAAAAGCAGCTAGCAAATTTAAACAATCCGGCTTATCTTAATAACCTATAAATATTTACTACGTGCCGTTTTATTTTAACGTTTTAATTAATAAAGATTATTACGTTATGTTTTATATCGGTAAAATATTTTATTCGTTTTATTATGCTTTTGTTTTAATATTTAACGTAGATTTTTGCTATTATTTCGATTTTTCTATCGACGTATAAAAAAATTAAAATATCGTTTATATATTTATATAACCGTAGTACCTTAATCGTAAAGCCGAAATTATTATTTTAAAATAATTTTTCTATATTTATAAACTAGGACTATTTAATAAAATTTATTGTTTAATATTTTTAACTACTTAGCCGATATATTATAAAAAAGTTTAAACCTAACGTTTAAAACTAAAATCGAATATAATATATAATATATAATTATAATAAAAATAAAAAAGCCGTAATTTTTATTAATAATTTTTATTTTTATATTTATTTTATAACCGTTAATAGAAATAACTTTAAATTAATTAATAGCTGTAATAAAAACAACAAAACCTTATTATATTTACGTAGTTATTTATTTTAACAAAACTTTAATAATAACGGATTAATACTAGAAAATATAAAAAATAAATATTTTTAAAATAAATATTTAGTTTTAAATCTAGTTTAAAAACTATTTACTATCGTATTATTACAAACAGTGTTTACGTTATATTAAACAGTATTGTTTATATTTATTTATATATCCGTAATAATCTAAATATTTATAAAAAAACGGGTCGGCGTCGGCGCACTATTTTTAATATATATATAAAAGTAGTAAAAAAATAAAAAAAATAAAAGAACTTATTTAAAAAACTAAGTCTTAGTTTAAATAACTAACTTTAAACTTAAAAGCTAAATAAAGCTCTAGCTAGTTTTAAATATTTAATCTTTTTATATAATATCTAAAATATGCTGCTTTTATATAGCTACGATATAATATCCAAAATATACTGCTTTTATATAGCCATAATATAATAACTCGATTAGTTAATATTTAAACGTTTATAACGCATAAAACAGCCTATTACTAAGTTATTGTTTTTACAGTAAAAAATAGTTTATATAATATATTAATAGTTATTATTATATATTATATTATATTATTAAAATCGCTAGCTTAAAAATATTTTAAAACGGGTATTAAATAAGCTATTAATTAGTTTTTAATTACAAATTAATATTTAAATAGTTTTTATTATTTTAATAAAAATATATAGCCCTAATTTTATAATATTAACTACTATATAAAGCCTAAACTTTATTTCGGCTATATTTTTAAAGTTTAAGTTTATTAACTTAACTTAATAAAAAAGACCTAAATAACAAAATAAGTTATTATATATATTGCGTTAAGTATAAAAAAAAATAACGTATTTAAATATACTAGTTAAATAAAGGTTTTTATAAGTTTTTTTCTTTTTGATAATATTTTAGCATTTAGCTTAATAAGCCTTATAAATTTTATTAAAACTAACGTATTAAAAAATTCCAAAAAAACAAATAAATATTAGCATTTAAAGCTTTTTATTTATTAATAATTTAGTTATAAACTATAAAAACAAAAGTGTTTACGTAATTAATTATATATTATAACTAGCTAAAAATAAGTTTATAAAACTTACTTTCGAAATTAAAAAATAGCTAATAAAAATAAACTATAAACAATATAAATAAAATAAATACAAATTTTATAATTTATATATATATTTTTAAATAAATACTGGACGTTTTATAGTAATTAGTAATATTATTAATAGTAGTAAACTTTTTTTTAAAGTTTGCGGTTTTTGCCAAAAACTCGTTACATTAGTTTTAAAACGCGTTTATATTATTTTTAGTTTTTTAAATAACTAACGATATTTATACTACTGTTTTATATAGCAAACAAATTTTTAAATATATATATTATTTTTAATATTTATAACGATATAAATTATCGCGTTTTATATATATATTACGATAATGCTATTTTAACGGCTTTATTTCGATAAAAGTATATAATTTATATTAAACTTTATAAATCTAAATAAAAATATTTTAAAATATAAAAAAAAATAGCCGCAATATTTTTTTAAGCCTAATTTATTAACTGTTTAATTTTAAAACACGTTTACATAGCGTAATTAAAAACTATTGCGATAAGGTTATTATTTAAAACATAATACGGGTAAAACGTTTTAAAATATTTTATAAACTAGGTCGCTTTTTTTATACTGTTAAAAAAACGGGTTATTATATCGGCTTTTATATTTCTGTTTTAATTAAAATAATTACTCTTACTACGGAATAATTGCACTTTTGTTATTATAATAAGCAAAGACTTCGCTTTATAAAATAGACTCCTAAATGGTTTTTTAATAATAAAAAAGGACGTCGTTAAAAAGTAAAACGCCGAACGGCTTTTGCTTAATAATAAAGATCTCGATTTTTTAAAGTATTTACGTACTAATTTCGAGCTAGGGGTTAAGCGTAATATTTACGACTTTATATACCCGTAACTAAAAAAACTTATAATAAATTAAAATAAAAACTAGATAAAAAAATAGTGCTAAAATTATAATTTGGTTATAGTAAAAGAAGCAAAATAAACAAACTTATTTCGAAATTATTATTTAAAGTTTAAAAAATATATAAGCCGTTGTTAAAATAAAATTAAACGAAGAAACAATTTTGAACATTTTGTATTTAAATAATAAATCGGCTATTTATAAGATTTTAACCCGAAACTTGGTTTCGTTACGACTTTAGTTAGCGTTTTTTTAGCAAAAATAATACGTTTTCGAAATTTTAAATATTAAGCTATAAAACGCTTAATTTAGCGCTTAATTTAAACAAAACGTTAAATATAAACAAATTAATAATAAATAGTAAATAAAAGCTATTATATTTATTTAATATATTTTTAAGCAATTAAAAAAAAAGAAATAAAAACGTAGTTTATTATTAAATATATTATACGAGCGAAATTGGGAAACTACGCCGCGAGCTAAATAACTTTAAAAAAAATAAATATAAAATAACGTACGAACAAAAGCTATTAGTTTATAAAATATATAGTTTACGCCGTAATGCCGTATTAAATCGCGTATAAAGCTATGCTATAATATAAAATATAGTAAAAAAGTTAAAGCAGTAAATATTTTAGCGTAATAAATGCTTAAAAAAATATGCTAAACTAAACGATTTTATTATTAAGCTCGAGTTTAAATATAATTAAATATATTTCAAATTACGCGCTAAGTAATAATAAATAAAGTTATTTTCCGAATAAAATACTATAACTTTAAAGCAAGCTTTACGTAATATTAATAAGTTTCGAGCTTAGTTTTATATATTTATTAATTAATCCTAGTATTAAAAAAATTAAAAATATATTTTATTTTTAGATTTTCAGCGACGTAAATAAAGCTTTAAAAATAATATACGTATTTTAAAAGCAGTAACTAATATTTTATAAAGCTTTAGTATTAAAAGTGATATACGTATTTTAAAGCTATAAGCTATATAGCATTTTTATATATCCGCACGTTTAAAGCTGTCGAAAAAACGTTACGAGCTTTAAATTAAAACGGATAAATAAACTATACGCAAAATAGCCGTAGCGTACTTTTTAATATTAATATAGTAAGCACTACGCGTATTTAAAACTGCGTATATTATATATAGTTATTAGTATTATATATTTAAAGCTATATATACATCGCGGCAATAATAAAACATTTTAATTAAAAAAAATAGAACTGGAATTAGGCGGTACGAGCTTTTAAAGCTATATGCACTATTTGGTATACTACTTTGCGCGTATTTGCGACTGTATATACATAGTGCACGTTGCGGTAATAATAAAGCATTTTAATTAATAAAAGATATAATTAAAATTAGGCGGCGCAAGCTTTTAAAGCTATATACATTATTTAGTATATTGTTTTGTGCGTATTTACGACTATGTACACGTCGCGGCAATAATAAAGCATTTTGATTAATAAAAGATACAATTAGAATTAGGCGGCGCGAGCTTTTAAGACTATGTGTACTACTTAGTATATTGCTTTACGCGTATTTAGACATATATACACTGCGTATATGTGCGTATAAGTAATATATATTTGACTATAGTTTTATACTTACGTAATAAAAAAAAGGGTTATATTATTAAAAATCGTTTAAAAAAAAAAAACATATAGTATTAAAATTAAACCTTAAGTATGCACATAGTCGTAAAGCAACTATTAACTACGTTAATTTATATATCGATATTGTTAAAATAGGCAAAGTTATGAAAAAATTTAATCGAAATTACGATTTTAGCGCTAAAAATTCCCCGACGATATACCGTATACGTAAATTTAACTTATAGCAATATATTAACGGTTTTACTTTTTTAAAACCTCGGTATATAAATATTAAATAAAAAAACACTAATACCTACTTACGTAATAATTTAATAACTTTTATTCGGTTTAATAAACTTACGTTTAAACGTAGTTAATTATTTATATAATATTTCGTTATAATAAACTAATTAGCTAACGTAAGTGTTTTTTTTTGCAGAAATCGGCACTTTTAGTCTAACTTTACCTAAATTTTATATCGAATTAAATAAAATATAGTTATATACTAACTTTTTTTTACCGAATTAGTTACTTACTATTATATATATATTTCGTTTTTACTTTTCTTTTTTTTTTTTTCCGGATACATATATACTTTATTAATTTATTATATACCGCGTTTTTGCCTTTATTTTTATTTCTACTTTTGCCTATTATTCGTAAGTTATTTTTAAAGTATAAAACGGCGTCGTTAAAAATATCGCTAATTTTTTTCTCGTTAAGCTGCTTTAATAACAAAAACTATTTAAAAACGAAATTAAATTTTTTGCTAATACTTTAAAGCTTTATAACTCGAAATAACAATTAAGCCTTTAAACGACCTCGCTATTACTTTATAAACTAGCAGCTATGCCTTTATTATTAACTATAAAACTTTTTCCTATTTTAGTTTTTCAAGTTTTTATTAAAATATTTGCTACTATCACTAAAATCTGTACTAAAAGCCGCCGCCTACTCCTTAAAATATCGTTTCTACCTTAAAAGCAAAATATAAATAAAACGCTGATTTTATTAAAGTTTTATATTTTTTTTATTAAAAGCAAACCTATTTATGTTTTTTTTTTTCACAATATACTATACATATAGAATAATTTACAACCTATTTATTATATTGCTTAATATTTTTTTTTAATAATATCCCTATTTAGATCTAGCTTTTAAAAAACCCAAATCCGAAAGTATTAAGCTATTTAAAGACTTTGATTATTATAAATATAATTTTAATAAAAACTTTTTTTTTAACTTTAAGCAGTCCAGCTTTCGAAAAACCTAAATCCGAAAATATTAAGCTATTTAAAAACTTTAATCATTATAAATATAATCTTAATAAAGACTTTTTCTTTAATTTCAAACAAAATAACATATTTAATAAATAAATTATTATATAGTTTTTAGTAGATTTTAATTTTTATAGCTACCGTTTTATTGTTTAAAAAAAAGTTTTTTAGTAATAATTTTCGTATCCGTTACGAAGTTAAAAAAAAAATCTCGAGAAAATAGAGCAAAAACTATGCAAAAACGAAATAATAAATTAAAAAGAAAACTCCGTAACAAGATTTTCTGCTAATACCTTAACTTTTTACTGCTAATTTTTTTATAAAATTTTCGTGCTTGTTTACACTATATTACACCTTATAAAAAACAATGCTATAATTAAAATTAGCAATAACGACAACAATAGCGACTTTAATAGTAATAGCTTTATTAAATAAACGTTAACAAGTTCTAAGGTCATATATTACTAAATATTAATAATACGTTAAGTAATGCGTTTAAAAGCAATTTTACAGTTTAGTAGCACGATATTTACTAAAAAATAAAAACATCCTTTTTTTTTATACCCTACCGAACGTACGTTATAAAATAATAAAGTATATTATTTTTTTCGCCAGCTTTTTTTAGGCTTTTACTTTTTAATTGTCCTAGCTTTTAAAGCTTACTGCTTCTAGCTTTTTTTACAATTTTAATAGTGTTAGCCTAAAAAGCAGTTATTAAAAAAATTAAAGCAAAAACTAAAGCATCGAACAGGTTTTATACTATAAAAAGAAATAAAATATTAAAAACAAAAGATAGTAATAATAACAACTTTACTTTTTCCGGTAATCCCGTTAAGCTTAAAAGCTAAAACTATAACATTAACTATAATAAAAATATTAAAACGGTTTATTTATTTAATTCTTAATTATTTAATCGATTTTTTATAACGTTAAAAATTATATTAAAAAATATAATCTAAAAGCGTTAATATAGTTATTAATTATCGCAATACTTTATATAGTTACGTTTAAACGTTTTATTAATTAATTATAAAAAAATTAAATATATATATATATTATATAATAATTAGTTAATTTTAAAATTTTAAAGCAATTTTATTTATACGTTAAATTAATTAAGTTATAATAATTAAATTAATAAATTAAGCTTATTAATAGTAATAATAAAGCTTTTAATACGGAAACTACTAATAATAACTTTATATATATATAATAAACGTAACTAGTTTTATAATAAATAACGTTATTAATAAATAAATTACTACGTATATTATATAACGCGTTTATTACAAATTATTTAAAGTTTTTATAACTTATTTTTAATACTATTAATTGTAACCGATAAACGTTTATATAAAATTTGGAAAAATTATTAACGTAACGGCTAAAAATATTAATAAAAATAAATATTGTTTTATTAAATTTATTCAAATTTATTCCCGTTTAAAATACGTTTTATTAAAATATTTCCGTAGTTTTTATCCTTAATAAATAGTTTATTATTATACTATTTAAATTAATAAAACCGAAAAGCTAATAAAGCAAACGATAAAAAAGCTTACTTAAATAGATCTATATATAAAGAAAAAACTTGACTTATTATAGCCTATTAAAATTTAATTATTTAAAAACATAAACCGTTATTATTTTATAACTAACGTTATTTTAAAATTAAATAAAAAACTTACTTAACGTTTTAATATATTATATAACATTAGTAATAAACGTACTATTATCGCCGTTAAACGTTAAATATAACAAAATATTTAATATAGACCTCTATATAGATTTAATATATAAAATTAAGTATTAAAAATTTAGTAATAAAGTTATTTTATAATTAAAAAGTAAAAAAAAACACATAAATAAATGTAATAATAACCCGTTAAATTATTAAACGGTTAATAAGTTTATTGTTAAATATACCTAAGTTTACTAAAAAACTATTTTAAAAGTTTTAGATTTATTTAATAGGCCGGCTCCTAACGTAAAGCCTGTAAAAAAAAAAAGTCATAACGGTTATTATTAAAATAACTAGCAAAAACACAAATATAAAAAAGACTACAAAAAAAAAAAAATTACAATATTTTATTAAATACGTTAAACTTTATTTAACCGTTTATAAAAGTTATATATAAATAAAATAAAAAAAGTAACTATATAAAAACTAATAAAAAAACTGGCTTAATATTATTTATAGTTAAAAAAAACGTTTAAGCTTTAACTGTTTTATATTTTTATTATTATAAATTAAACAATATAACTAGAACCTAATATATAAATCGTTAATTTTTATTTTTTTTATATAAAACTACGTTATATTATTAATATATATTTACTAATCGCTATACTTTTTGCTTTATAATTTTGCTTTTTAAAAATGCTTTTAAAAAATAGTATTATTATTTTTTTTATATTTAGTTCCGGTTAATAATAAGCTGTTAATTATAAAAGTACTACTTAAAATAAACATTTTTATTTTTTTTACTATTTTTTAAAAAAAGCCGATATTTTTTTTATAAACGTTAAATCTAGCCCGTAAATTAACGTCGTTTAATATATAACGTTTAAATTTAAGAACTAAATTTTATATCTTTTTTTAAAAACTAGCTTAATTATTTTTATCGATAAAATAGTTGCAGTTTAATGCTTTAACTAAAACTATTTAATAATATCGTATATATAATTTATCGCTTAAATTTAGCCCGTTATTAAAAATTGCCGAAATAGTATCGTATTTTAATATAGGCGATAATTTATTTAAATTAGTAAAAAACGTTTACAGTATGTCGTTTAAATAATTATAGCAGCTATTATAAAAGAATTTTCGGATATTAAAAATTTTTAATAGTTTATTTATTTTACGTTTAGCTTTTTTAACCGGAATAAAAGCTTTTTTATTATTATTATTTAGTACATGAGGCCCCGCTTAGCGGTGCTGGGTCTTAAATTTTAAACGGCGTTTAATTAAGTTATAGGCCTTGTTTAAAGCGAGCATAAAAGCGTTTTCCGCTCGAGTTGGAAAACAGCTACTTTAAAGTTTATAGAATCGGATGCTTTCGGGTATGCTTATTTTAGGGTAGCGCCTACGATATTTTTACTTATAACTTACTTATAAATAATTTTAGCTACGTTTTTTAATAAGTAATATTAATTTTGTTATATTGATATAATAGTAAGTTTTATTTTGTTTTTTTAATTATTATATTACCGAGTTTAGCTATATATACTTTAATGTTTTATATAAATATCGGTTTGGAAAATGCGTGCAAAATAAGACTATTTAATTAATATAGTTTTGAAATCGTTATAAACGTTTAATAAACGTAACGATATTTTGTTATGTTGGTAGGTATTTAATATGTTAATTGTTTTTATTTCGTAAAGTATTTGCTAGTATATATAAGTAATTTTAGTAATCCGATTTTAGGTTTTTGGATTAAATAGGTTGTTTAATCCGATATAATAGATTATTGCGTTAATATATTTTTTTTTATCGCTAACGATTTTATGTGTTTTAAGTGAAAACTTTGTGGAATGATATCTTTATGTCGGCGTTTTGGATAAAATCGAGTATAAGGGAATAAGGGTTAAATGCTTTTAAGCCGGAATTAACGTAAAAAATGCGTCGTTTATAGCTTTTAAAAGTTAATAGTTATATAATAATTTAAATTTTGTATATATACTAAAATAGGAGTAAATAAATGCCTCGAATTAAAGCTTTTTACGATATTAGGTAATAGATCGATTTATATTTTCTGTATTTTATTTAAACAAAATTTACCCAAGTTCTCTTATTAGTATAAACTAAACGGAATAGCTAAAAAATAATAGTATTTACGGGGATAGTATCGTTTTTTATTTTATAAGCAAGTATATTATCGTTCTTTAATTCGTGTTTAAAAGCGCGTAATTAGTTTGTAAAATGTAGCAGCTTTTGCGCTAGCGGTTTAATTCGAGGTCGATTGAGTTAGGACTTTTTTATATAAAGGTCTGCGTTATATTTACTATATATTTAAAACATATCGTTATATAGTCGGAAACAGATTGCGAAACGGTGTTATAAGAAAGTGTCGGTGTTTTGCTTAATTAAACTTTTTATAACCGTATTTATTTCTAGCGATTAAGCTTAGTTACTGGCATCGTTTTGTAGGTATATATTTTAAAAATAAACGAGAATTTTAGACATTGCTATAAGAGTTATTGTGTGACTTTCGGTATGTTTGTTTTGTTATTTAAATAGATAGTCCTTTAATAAAGTTAATTCGTAATTAAAGTCGTAGATAAAAAAGTTGGTATATAGAAGTCGGTATTTATGCGTATAGAAATAAGCAGAGTACGTAGATAACTTTATTTTAACGAAGTTAATATTTAATTGTAATTTTATTATTTCGGGTTAATATTTAGAAAAAACAGTATTTTTTATAGTTGTATTTAAACGGTATAATAAAGACTTGTCTTATTTTGTCGTTTGTATTATTTTGTGTATTATTGTGATAGTTATTTGTGTTCGACGTTTTTCTTGATGGTGATTTTGCTATATTATAGGCTGTATAACGTATTGTAGTATTGCCGAAGACCGGCGTAATCGTCGATAGTAGTGGTTCCGCTATTTTTTATTCGTTATTATTACGCGTTAAAATAATATAATAAGTTAGTTAGTTAGTTAAGTAAATTTGAGGATTGACGTTATTTGGTAGGTTTGTTTTAAAATAACGATTTCGAGTAGCTATTATTAGGTAGTATAGCGGCGAATTCTTATTCCGGGTTATTTTCAAAACCGCTAAGCTTTTTTATATTGATTTATAGATATACCGTAATTTTTTTTATATTATAATAGCTACTTTAAATATAATTTATAAAAATCGGCTAACGTATATTTTGTTAGTATATTTAATTATATTAAATTTTTGATTATTTCGAGTAGTATTTTTAAATTTATTTAATTTGTTTAATTTATTTTTTATAATAATTAAAAACTAGATAAAGTAGTTATTTATAATAGCTAAACGTACGTTTTAATAAAATCCCGTTTGCTGAAAACTATTTTAATTTTATCTTACGTTTTTTTTTAAGCTTTATAAATAGTAATAATAAAGTTAGGAATTGCGTATTAACTTTTCTTATCGAATGGGAGTCTAACGTTATTAGCTTTATTATTCTTATTTTTTTTTATTGCCGTGTTTCTTAGGAAATATAAAAATGACACCGTTTAGTAACCCTTTTATTTAGCAGTTTTTCGTTATTTTACTAAAAAATAACAATATTATAAACAGTTTAGTAAAAATGGATATATTAAGGTTAATTTTATAAACTTTGGCCTTAAACTACGGGATAAAACTTACGGTTATATACTCTATTTTGTTTATAATTTTTAAAAACTAATAAATATTATTTGTTACTACGATAAGCATATTTTAGACGTATATAAAATACGCCGGCACTTTTATTTTCGACGTATCTATATTATTATTATCGTATGCTAATGATAGCATATTTTCGAGGTTTAGGTTTCGGCTTCGATGCTCGGATAGAAAGATGTAGATGTGTTTATTCCTCGTTTTCGCGTGTTACGAACCAACATTCCAGCTAGCCTATTGTTCAGGCCTAGCGGGGAATGAGTGGTCTAAGCACGATTGACGGGAAAATGCATATTCAAGGAATAAGCATAGGTCACGTAACCTTGATCTAGGATGCTCTGAGAAAGAAACAGAGCAGCAAAGATTATAATTAAAAATGCTTTAAAAGCATGTTAAAGTATACTACATTTACTATAAAGAAAAGAATGTTATAAAAAAGAAAGAAATTCTATGTATTTAGTTATTTTTTTACTTATTTTTTAATCTAAGTATTTATTTCGTTCTTAGAATTAAATAAGAAAAATTTTTTAACGACTTTGTAAAGATAATTAACTACCGATTTTATTACTGCAATTCTTGCCGAATCAAAACTTTACTAAACCGATTTTTAGGTAAACCGGGTTGTTACATTTTAAAAGATTATTGATTTATTGCAGTGGTTTAACTGCGTAGTTAATTACGACATCTTAAAATGGCACTAAACGTTCCGACATTTAGTAGCAACACGATTGCTAGCTTAACGGTAACTATAGCAAATATTACGCAGCAGATATAGGCTATGCAGCAGCGTATTATAAAGTTATAAAATGTTAACGAACAATTAAATGTATAACAATAAGCTGTAAAAAGATAACGACTAAATAAAGGATACAAGTTCTTTATTTTTATTTATTTTGACGGTACAAGTAAGTATGTATAAATATTTCTTATTTAAGCTAAAGTTTATATATTGTTCTACGAGCAAAGCATGCTAACCGAACCCGAAAAGATTTTTTGTATTGCTAGATTTTTTAAAAGAAGCGCAATTAAATAGTTCGAACCGATTATGCGAGACTATTTTAACAATATAAAAGATCAACGAAAAAATGAAACTATTAGAATGTTCTCAAACTACGCCTACTTCGAAAATCGGATTAAGAAAATCTTTAGTGACTTAAAAAAAGCCTAAACAGCGGCTCAAAAACTCAAACGACTAAGACAAAAGGGACTAGCCTCTAAATATATAGCTAAGTTCAAACAACTACTTTCACGCACAAATTAGAATAATAAAAATGTCTTTATAGATTAGTTCTATAAAAGACTTAAAAATAAGGTTAAAGACGATCTTTATAAAATAGAACGTTTGAAGGATTTCGAAACCTATATCATAAATGCGATATGAATCGATAATCGTAACTATTCCAGAAAGTTGGAAAAGAAGATAAGGCTAAACGAGTTAATCTTAATATAAGCAAAAGCGAAAAAAAA